>JBCFYV010011164.1:13783269-14172285 GCA_039000515.1 Timema cristinae | reverse complement strand
TATATATATATAGTTTATGACCTTACCAATTAAATTAGGCTGCTAGTAACAAGTGTGCCAAACCTATTGATAACAATAAAAAGTCAAAATGTGAAGTTTTCCTAGCACTCAATGAACCAACATACAATAATATTGTCTAGTGCCTGTAAACTAGACTGTACCGGGTCGAGCACGCACGCTTGAAAAATATAACCAGTTCTATATTTCAAGCATGTGCACTCAGTCGCTTGCTCGCTTGCACGCTCCAGTCTGGCCACCTCTCATTGCAACCAATGTGTCCTACTTTATATTTTAGTCACTCGCCAGTCTGGCCATCCCCTAAGACTGAGCAATGATTGTACTTGCAATATACTGGCTAAAATGTGCCAACACCATTTGGTACAGCATCCTTATCGTAAGCAGTGAGTACTGTGATCAGTGTGGGTATTATGAAGGCCAGTAGCTTGGTCTACTCTATTTAAAATTACCACACAACTGTGAAATAATAGCCTTAAATGAGGTAAAAACTGAAGGGCACATCTGTCGACAAGGTGCAAGAACATGGACTATTGGAACATGGAATGTGAGAGTAGTGTGTGGTAAAGATAATGTACTGTTAAGAGGAAATTATTGGGAGCAAAAGTGATATTTTGTATGTGAAACCATGCAAAAAGGGAAATATGTTTTGATGACGAGTGATATTAGCCTGAAATTGTGGTCAGGTGTGTATGAATGGGCAAGAGGAAGTCAGAAAGTTGATGTCATCTAGACTTCTATAGGTACTATAAAAATAGTAATTCATATAGTTATATTAGTTGCTGGTTCTGCTCGGGTGAAGAAGAGAAAGTAGAATGAAGTTTTGGAATGAGCTCAATGAAGTCTTAAATGCATGTGAACTGGGTGAAAGAATGAACTTGCTAGGAGATATGAATGGATTGGTGGATACTCAAAAGAGAGAATTCAGAGAAACACATGGTTTAAGCACAAAGCTTTTCACTTGTATGAATGTCAAAGAGGCAATTCGAGAACAATTATTTATTTTGTAGTGTATCATAGTTACTTAGAGGTTTAGTTAAGAATTCTACGCTATGTGTGGAGCTGAATCTGGAACAGAACACTTCCTAGTGATCTCAGTAGAACTTAGTTGAGTAGAACTTTTGTGAGGAAGTGTTGCAAGAATATTAAGAAAGTAAGAGTGAAAGTGGAAAAATTGCAGGATAAAAGTGTGAGAACATAACATGAAAGATTTATGGGAGAAAAATTAACTTTACAAGAGGAGCTTGAATGGAATGTTTAAATAAGTGCTAGTGACGTAGAAAAATTATCAAGAGTATATATGACATAAGTTGGGTGAAAGCCAACAAGACTCCTAGTAATTTAATTTCAAGACTAGATAAAATAGCTACACATCAATATACCTTGTTAGATAATGAATTCCACATGCCTGGAGCAGGTTTCCTGTAGGTTCCTTTTCCTGTGGATACAAATGCCTGAACCGGGACACCAAGTTTAGCTATTATCTTCATCAACTTGCCCTTGAAGTCTTGGGGTTTCATACCCCCTCGGCCGATTCCAGCTTGATTAGTGAGGATAACAATCTTGTAGTTGTCCTTCCACAGCTGTTTCAGTTTTCCTGGCACTTCGGAGAATGCTATCTTCCAGTCATGAACGTCTTTGGGGAACACTCGTCCCGACTGGGTCATGATGATAGTACCGTCTAGATCGTATGCTGCAATCTTTAAAAGATCAACTTTGTGAGATTATTTCACTAGTTGTTCAGCATATGTACAATGTGTTTATCTGGGAAGGTAGTCAAATTATATCTTGTTTTAGCCTGTAACGTAACAGCATAATAAATTAGAGCAAGGAAAGTCTGATATTTGAAGCACCAGTATGAGCAATTTTAAAAGATAGAGGATAAATTGTTAATCCTGTATCAGCTTAATTTTCAACTAAATTACTTAAGAGCGGTAGAAATAAACCATACCTATTTTTTTGCCACATCTTACGCTTACCTATCCCATTCAATTTTTATGAAATAGCCAAGGGATAACTGTAGCAAGAGGTAGGTATGGTTTAGTTTAACAGCTCTTACTTACGCTCTGGTATTAGAGACTCGAACGCTCAATGCTATACTTACAAAAGTATGCCACCAATACCCGTCTTGAGCTACTTCTATTCAGTCCACCTCAAAACACCCTATCTCTATCTTGAGCTACTTCTATCCAGTCCACCTCATTACAACCTATCCCTATCTTGAGCTAGTTAGTTCTATCCAGTCCACCTCATTACACCCCATCTCTTTCAGGTTCATTCTAATTTTATCCTCACATCTGCATCTAGGTCAATTACCATGAATACAGACTATGAAACTCATCATAATGTAGCTTCCTCCATTCTCCACTATCTTCACCCCTTTTTGGACAAAATGTTTTCCAAATACTTTGTTTTCAAATATCCTAAAGTTATTTTTGTCATGTAAGCTAAGAGACTATGTTTCACAAACATATAGAACAACCAGTGAAACTATTGTTTGAGTTTTACAGTTCTTTACTTACATGCAAGATGTCAACAACTTACTGACCGAGTAATAGCATGCATTTCCCAATTGTACTCTTTGCTAATTTCCACTCTAATCTTGTTATTAATGATTAAAATATGTGAAATCATTAACCCTAAGTGTATGTGCTGTAACAATATTACATTTACTAAAGAAGCCTAGTGTAGCCGGTAAAATTAGTTCATAAAAATATGTCTCGCAATATTTCAGTGTCCCTACTTAATTTTACCAATGATAAGACTTTTAATCCATGCTGGAAATTGAAACTCGTACCCTCAGCATGATAGCTAGACATGCTAATGACCGATCTAAAGTATTTGTACAGGAACAACTACAAGAATGGAACAAGGAAGTGAAAGAGTATGAAATGAAATTTAGCATGACAAAGTATGAAGTGATGGTAATGAAAAGGAATAAGGCAAGGCCTAATAGACTATAAATTTGGATGGAGTAGAGAAGATGTAATGAGAAGAGGACAGCAGGGAGAGTTATTATATAGGTATGTAAGAAACCTTTTATGGATAAGGGAAGTCCCCTTAAAGGGTAAGAAGTGTTGTACAGGGTTACTTTGTACCCATGGTCACGTATGCAGCAGAAACATGGACATTGAATGTAAGAGAACTAAGGAAAGCGGAGGAGTATGTTAGCCGTCATGAGGAGAAACAAGATTAGGAATGAAGTTTATCAGGGAAAGAGTAGGATTACATGATATAGTAGAGGAAGCAAGAGTGAGATGGTATGACTTGTAATGAGGATGTAAAAAGAGAGGATGCCAAAGAAAATGTTGGAAATGAAGTAGGAAAAAACCACAGGGAGGCCATAAAAGAGAAGGGAGGAGCAGATGACAGAAAGTGTGCAAGTGAGAGAAGAATAGAAGAAATTAAAGGAGGAAGAATGGTGGTAGGATAGAGGAAGATCGAGGCATTTTACTAAACTGACCCGGCGATAGGCTCTAGACAGTTGATGATGATGATGATGACATTCTAACTTAAATATTTAATCTAATCTTATGATTGTTTGTTTACCTACTTTCTCTCGACTTTCAACCCCTTTGGATGTGAACACCAGAAGTTTCCCTTGGTCAATCTCCTCCCACTTATCTTGCACACACGGCTCACAAACTCCGCCGAGTAAGTTGGCTGAAACTGTTTCGTCTGTCGGAGAGTGTTCACGTTTCCTCTTACTCCCCACCTCTGTGTCATCCAGTCTTCGCTTTATTCCTATTTCATCGAGATTGATGGAAGTGTCTCCTATCCCCTGAGGAGGGAGTTGTTCAAATTCCACTTTGTGGAAATATTCTCCTAGAAGGATTTCTAATGTATCTCCATGTTTAACTACATGGGATTCATTTCTTATCAGAGCCAATCCGTTGATTCCAGATCTGTTTGGTCCTAGTTGTTTGACCTTCACTTCGCCAAGGGTCGAATTTGCAGTCAGGCACACTGTGAGAAAATTTTAGTTCAAAACTTTGATATCATAAACATAGTAGTGTGTGTGTGTGTAGTAGCTATGCTGATCTCTGTGGTGTGAATAGAAAATAACTCAAGTAAATGTCTAATAAAGTAGTAAAGTAATAAAATAATTCCATAACAAATCAACCAACACAGATTGTTGGGCTATTTTTTTTAAATGTTGAAATTAAAATTTTGAATAATAATAATGATGATGATTATGATGATGATGATGATAATAATAATAATAATAATAATAATAATAATAAAAAGTATTTAAAAAATATTGAAATTGAAATTTTAGGTGTAGGGCCTACATACACTATATACCGTACCATTTTCTATTTTAGAGGAGTGGCCATTTTTATAACACAGTGCATCCTTTTTTTATTTTTTTGTGTGTTTTTTAGCATTTAAGAATAACTTAAATATCTATAAAAAGAAACTTGGATCAAAAAACAGTTTTTCACATCACAAAAATAAGCCACATTTTTGGTTCAAAACATTTTATTCTGATGATTACAGGTTGCAAATCGTTGTATTTTTTTATTATTATTTATCACCGCGTCTTACTACCCGTTCGGGTTATACACTTAAGTACTAATTACGCTAATGGATTAGGAATTGGGAAGGTTGAATTAAAAGAAGTGAACCCGCATTTGCGTGGAGGGAGAGTGGAAAACCATTTAGGAAAAACCACTCCCAGTTCACCCGACCGAGATTCGAACCTCGATCTCCCCGTCCTCAGCAGTCGGGCTCAACACGACTAGCGCGTTAGCCAACTACGCCACAGAGGCGGGTCAAATCGTTGTAATTATGACACTTTTCATATGGAGGAGACCACATTTCAATTAATTCAAATTTGTTTGAAATAAACACAAGGACACAAGAATCGAACCTGGAACCTTTGGCTTAGCATGATAGTGCTCTACCACCGAGTTATTCAGGATTTGTCCTGTGATAAGTCATTCCTCACTCATAGTTTAAGGTCGAGTCTGTGATGGACATGTGGGAATGGCCAGTTACAAATGAGCGACCATTCTTAACTTGAACTATCGGCCACCTTTTGAGTGAAGACTATGAGTGAAGAATGACGCTGGATAGCTCAGTGGTAGCGCAGTGGCATGCTAAGCCAAAGCTCCTGGGTTCGATTCCCGTGTCCAGGTATCAATATTCAACTAATTTAAATTAATTTTATTCTGAGTTACTTCAAAAGTGGCTGAAATTTAAACAAAGTTTAGTTAGAAATGTTCTCAAAATATCGACTATGACTAAAAAGGGAAGGAGTCGCAAAGATGAACTATTGTTCATTAACAGTAAATTTAAATTACTCAATGCTATTTTCTAAAAGGCCTTTTTAAAAATATGTTACATGTACCTCTACTGCTATTTTAGGCCTTATTATCTCAAGACAATATTTTTAACTTGGTAGCCTATACCGTACTGTACACATAGTTGGTACCCCCTTAAAGCATCAAATGGTGAATTTGACCATGCCAAAAAACCACCTGATTTCAGTCAAACCATGTAAACATCTTTGACTACTTTGATAGAACACTAAAAAACTACTCATATATTTTAAAGCTGGATCTAATTAATAATCTTGCTAAGGATGTAAATATTTAGCCAAAATTATCAGAAAATATTTTATTTTATTTCAACAAAGTTCAGGATAGTCTAATAAGGTTTGGTACTCTCTCAAATCATTAATATGATTATTTTGTTGGCAAAGAGTGTCCAAATTTAGCTAAAATAAAATAATGAATTTAACCAGTTTCAACCAAACTTGGCGAGCCCTATAAAATAGTATAGAATGTAGGCCTGACCTTTGTATATCAAAATAATAACAATGAGAACACTTCAAAGTGCATTAGGATCTATAGTACCTACATTGGTTTTTTGAACATCTTTTATCAGTAATTTTAGTTTTTGGTCCACGTCCAATGATTATGTCTTTGTTATTTGGCAAAAATATGGGTTCATGGGAGTTATTAATACATAATAAAAAGCATTTTCGTAATTTTTCCATTGTAACATAAATATTTGACAATAAAACACACACTATGTAATAAAATTTACGTGTTTTCAAATTTGTTCAACTGACAGTTTGTAAACAGTTGACTCACTAAAATTGGTGGTAAGCAAACAACAGCTTACTTAAAGAATTGCCAACTGTTTAATGGTATAAGTCATTCACGAGCTAAGTTAACCTGGATGACAGCTTGAAATGTTACTAGAAGTATTCCCTAATATATCACTACGCCAACAGCTGACATCTATCACTTTGGATCACTGTAATGAAAACAGATGGTAATATATTAATGTCATAGTTAACCACAGTAATTTAGGCCAATATTATTTATATATTTATTTGAGGTCGGACACAAAGTTTATTTATAGTTTTATTCCCCTTAAAAAAACTTCTAACGAACATATCTTTAAAATGGCGACTAACGAATCTAAACCATATGGTTTAATATAACGGTAAACAAGTTTTTTTTACAATGATGCAGACAAGCAGTTGATGACAATATTTTATTCAGTTAAATATTTCAAAATGAGATTTAAAAAATCATAAAATCATTTATTGTATGTAAAAAAATGACAATTTTCTATTTTCCAAGTAAATACGATGCCTGTATTAAAAGATATTGATGTGTGCACTATATTACACAAAGTCAGTAACGTTTCAAAACGAAAAATAAGTACTTTTAATTATGTTTAAAATATTGTTTCGAGTTGGATAAAAAGAAATTATTTAAGTAAATGAAATAGAATGAGAAAACCTAAGTTTATGTTATTTTAAATGTAATATATAACAGGTACTTAAAGATCTTTACATTTATAACAAAACAATGATCTTTTACAAGTGTTGGCAACACAAAACCTAAACATATGATTTTCGAACTGTCATCCAGCTAAAAACCTATCGTGAACGGAATTATATACCTCCCACACGGCTTCTTTGGTTCTGACTGACAGCTCTGAAAAGTAACGAGACCAAATTATGTATTCCTACGCCGAAGCATATATCTGCAAAAACATATATTTAGCAGCTGTCACTTCTGACAGTTAAATTTTAGGTCTATACAAGAGACCTATAGCCTATGACTGTTTTTTATTTCTATAATTGTTGACCTTGATAATATGTTGATGGCCTAGTATTAATTAATAATTTTTTTAAGAATATAATTTAAAAAATTAGCATCTAATCTCATATTAGTTTTTATTGTTATAAATAAATAACTTTTAATAAAAAAATCCATTTTTGTTGTTGTTAATATCAGTATTATTAACAACCCTATAAATGTGAAAAATCTGAATGTCTATTACTACACATTGAAAAAACCCGTCATAAACCTTTTTTAACAGTATTACAACATATTGGTGAACTGGTGGTCTAGGGGTAAGGTATCAGACTTCTGTGTTGGGGGTCCGGTTCATTCCTCGGTGCCGGCACAGATTTATCTGATTGCCAAACCTTTTCTTCACCTCTGACAAGACCTGTATTAATCACAACTTGTGAATTTGTGGAATGCCAGGCCTCCACCGTGGTTCTGATCCCACGTTAAACTGTATGTCCTTCATTTCATATCACAATCACCCTACCATTACACACTAGCGTAAGTGTGTATGACCCGAACGGGTGGTAAGAAGCGGTTCTTAAAATAATAATATATAATAATATAATAATAATAATAATACGTATCAGAAAATATTCTAAAGTAATTTAAAGTAAGGAGTGGTAATAAAGTTAAAACTTAGATAGAAAACTCAGGAATAGCTATAACAAAATATATAGCTTTTAAATTTAATGAATTAGATAGTTTTAAAATTGGTATTTGAATTAAGTATTTGTTTTAGTTTTGATAAATTGAGTTATATAGAATACAATTTGAAGTTAGAATTGTGGGCGCTTGGTTTTGGTTGCTGAGTTTGAGATAAGGTATTGAGTTTTTTTGTTTAATATTATATATTTACTATAAATGATGTTGTCAACTTAGATATTGATGAAGTCTAAGGTTTTAATTAACCAAATAGTATGAAGGGATTTAGCTAGTTCATGATAAGTTTGGTAAGATTGTTCGCTTAATGTTTGTAATTTAATATGAAGAAAAGCTATTTGTTGTGCCTGGGAGGAATCGCATAGCATTTTAGAAAACATTGTTAAGTAGTTTAAAGTAAGGAGTGATAAGAATTAATAGAAAGACTTAGATAGAAAACTTGGAATAACAAAATATTTAGATTCTCAATTTAAAGAATTAGATAGCTTTAAAAGATTTTGTGGTGAAGATGAACTTCTGGCCAACAGTACCAAATTTTTGGTGAAAAAGTCTTTTTTGACTTGAAATCAAAACGAAAGACATTATATTCTACTTGATTACCGTATTGTACTGTACAATATGTAAATATAGTATTTACTATTTATTTATGGGCTCTAATGAAATAAATCGAGTGTAGTTACAGAGAAGAATATTTAAATCAACATGGAACCAGTGTCTCCCCACCTCCCACACTAATGACCCCAATTATTAACTAATATATAGACAACCCACTTAGGTGGCATAGTTGTCTAACGCGCTAGTTTCGTGATGAGCTAGACTGCCGAGGACGGAAAGATCAAGGTTAAAATCTCGATCGGGTGAACTGGGGTGGTTTTTCCTAAATGGTTTTCCACTCTTTCTCAACGCAAATGTGGGCTCACTTCCTCTAAATTAAACCTACCCAATTCCTAATCCATTGTCTTAATTAGTATCTAAGCGTATAACCCGAACAGTTAGTAAGACGTGGTGCTAAATAATAATAAAAACACTATTGACAAACAGTAGAAGAATTGACGCCCTGCTCCGCACTTAATAACTTTTCTGCCTCGTTTGCTTGGGACACCCTTAAGTGGAGTTAATTGAGCTCTACTGAAGCTGCTTTTGTTTAGTTTGTGATGACTGTGCTCATTGATAAATGAAGGGGGTAGTAGAATGGTCGCCACTCACTCCCTTGAGGTGTGAGACTATATTGATAAACAAAGATGGAAGAACAGCTATGAATTATGATGAGCGAAAAGAGATTGAATAGTAGAGTTGCAGAAAATGAGTGAAAATTGAAAAAATAGTGTCATTGGTTCTTCCTCCACAGTCCGCCGTTGTAAACATTATTTTAGTCCTAGCATGAGTGAAAATAACGAAAAAGTGGTTTCTTTCGATACCGGAGTGTGAGTACTGATATCAGGGGGAAAAAGCATCGAGTAAAAAAATACTAGTATCGAAAGGAAAATAACAATATTAGTAAAGTATCAGTAATTTTTTTACATCCCTAGGCAGGACAAAGAAAAGTGGAAGGGTTCTTATCAACACCCAGATGAAATCTGGACGAGGGAAACAATAAGTGATAGAGTAACGTTGAGTATTTATAATATCTATAAAATGTGTGACAGCACGTCAAGTCATGTTAAATGCAGCTGTCACTTTTAAGAAATAATATTTATAGGATCTATCCAAAGTGACAGCTCCAACGGTTAACAGGTGCTTAACTGTAATATAGCACTAATAAAATAAATTAGGTGATCAATTTTGGGCGTAAAAATAAAGTTTGTATTTTTCTAAAAGGCCCTTACTATGACCAGTGAACTATACACAAATTTGCAATGATATAATATACTTATAAGTACTGGATATAAAAATCTCGTATGCAAACAAATCAAATTAATAGACTAATGTTTTGATATATATATGCCGGATAAAACGAAATGTCGGATAGTAGGTAAGCTACTGTATTCTAATTTATCACGATTTTTTTTTTGTGTGTGTATTTCAAAATTATGGGATTCTACACTTGACATCGTGCTATTGGAGTGACCTCACCGCAATGAAGAGAAGAAAAGCTGGGAAAACAAACTTAAATAATCAATTTTATAAACAGTGACTTGTGCATTTTGCAATTATACAGTACTTTTGATAAAAGTTGCATCTAATTGATTCAAGACCTTTGTTTTGTTTACATTAATAAAATAGTAGTTTTGTAATTGATTGCATAACTTATACTTTGGAGTAGTTATTTTCATACCTATTCTGCACTTCCGTTAAATTTTGATCTTTTTCGTTCGAGCCCCCCCCCCCCTTGTCTGCGTATTAACCGACATTTCGGTTAGCCGACCACCTATCAATCCCGTTCATGTCGGATGACCGGGACTCTACCGTACATAAATATTATTCCTTTTTTATGTAAATGGTTTAGTAGGTTTTTTTAAATCCGACTTTGACCATTAGAAACGCTAAAATGTGTGAAGCAAGAATAGTTTTGTCAAGAGTATCACGTACAATTTCTGAGCGCTTCTCAAAGTCACAGGAAGGCGATGAATAAATATTCCAACACCGTCTTAATTTAGTCTATACTCAAATTAAGCTTCTTTAATATTTTTTAGCACTTTTATTGGTCTAAGTTAAGCCGGGGAAAAACAATTCAATTTACTTAATTCCACTCGCACCACCTATGAATACCCTTATTTCCTGGTAATGTTGGATTGACAGTGCGATAGTTTATGTTGGTGAAATACGTATCATTAAATCTTAACTATTGTTCCCTCAATAATCTAATCCTACCATAAATCACAATACTATAAAGCCACATGGCTGACTCGCTCACTCACATTAATGCTTACCCACTTCCAGATATAAACTTGAAATTCGGCAAACTTATATTTACTAGTCTGTAACCGACGGGAAAATTCCAAAAAGTTAAAAAATTAAATTTTTAACCCCCGAAAAAAAATTCAAAATGGTGGAGCAACCATAAAGTCGGTGCGGACCTTTATTTGGAGGCCTCTTATGGCTAAACGGTAAGACCTATTTAAAAAATGATTGCACCAGAGCTAGATTTTTTAAATTTTAGGTAAATTTTGCTCATTTTCCACACGTTTTTAAATTTTCTGACACACTTATGGGACAGCTAAAATCATAAAATTGTAAAAATAAAATCAACGTTCAAAACGACGCTGGAATTACATTAGTTTACACTCACTAGGGGTTTGAGGGGTGGAGCCCACAACGAGAAAAGCGATTTAATACTACAATATATTCACGTGCACTAACGATGCTAGGATCTATCAAGTGAGCACCACGTCATGTTGTTGTGATGTCTCAAGTTCATTCCCACCATTTGTTATCCAAATGTCAACATCTACCGATAAAGAAACAAAGTAGTTCCAAAGTCACGATGGTCGATAATTCTGGTTTTAACCACCTCTTTAATTCCCTATGACTCGATATATTAAGAGATGTCAATATTTACATTAGAATATCAATCTCAAACTTAACCCCGCTTTTACAAGGTAATACAGGAATACCAACTGGTAGAAAAGTTTACATTTTAGAGTTTGGTAATTTGGGATGGCAATAAAGAAGTTCTCAAGACAAAGATAGTTCCAACATAAGCATCGCATACCTGGGACTGACTGAAGAAACAAATGAAGAGTTAAAGGATAAAATGGTCCAGTTTTAACTCAAATTGTGTGATTTGGTGCGTCTATCTCTTAGACAATCATGAGACCTTTCTTTGAATGTACTTTAGATTATAGTTAAAAGAGGTCTTTGTCATATTAAAAAAGAAAATTAAAAAAAAAGGTACTTGCTGGTGTCTTTGTGGAGGTTAAGATTATTAAAGTCATCCTGGGAAATGTGTATAAGGTAACTCTTATCCCCTTTTTATCCTGTACTCTTCAAATGTGGGGAGCCAATACTGAGAGGAAAGTTCGGCTGTTTGTTCAGAGGTGTCGGAATACATACAATATTATTATTATTATTATTATTATTATTATTATTATTATTATTATTATTATTATTATATTATTTTATCATCTAGTGATCAAGTCATTTCTCTAGTCAAGCAGCTTAACACCAAATCAGCAAACTGCAAGAATCTGTAAACTTTGTCTCTGCTAAAAATGATGACGTTTTAAATAAAATAAGTAGCTGCCTAGCTGAAATTGCATCACTTAAATCAGAAGTGAGCCATCTCAAAACTATAAATCAATCTCTTTCTGAGAAAAATGCTTTTCTTGAAAATAAAATAAACTCTCTGGAACAATACACCAGAAGAAATAATATAGAAATACACGGTATGATACAAACACCAAATGAAAAATTAGAAGAAAATTTGGCAACGCTGGGACAAGCACTAGAGGTAGAACTCAACGTCGATGACATTGAGATTGCACACCGCCTACCTACCCCTCGCGCAAAACACCCCCAGTCATTGTTCGTTTTGCCTCCAGGCGAAAGAGAGAGGAAGTGATGGCAGCTGTAAGTTCAAAAAATATACAGTCAGGTAGGAGGTTAGTGAAAGACGATGTATTTAATAATGGTGACAAAAGTCCTTTGTTCTTCAACAATAACTTGTCGCAGTACTTCAAACCTTGTTGTGGAAGGCAAAATCAAAAGGTAGGGAAAGAGGCTACCGTTATGTGTGGGAAAAAAATGAAAAAATTCTTGCTAGGAAAACTGCCACATCTGACATAATTGTGATTCAACAAGATAATGACATTGACAAAATTGTGTAATTATTTGTATATTATCTAGATCAAATTTGTTAATATAAGTTACAAAATACTGATGGACGACACCACTAACGAACTGATAACTGATACAAATTTTAATATAAACACAGGAAAATATAAAACTTTAGAGAATTTTCAAAACAACTTTAAAAACTCGAAAAACAATAGCTTGAATGTGATCGCGTGGAATGTCAGATCTCTAAAAAGAATTGGAGTGAAATTTATTTTTTGTTAAATACGGTAGCTAATTTTTTTGATATTATTATACTTACTGAAACGTGGATAACAAACGAACAAGCAAATCTTTATAACATAGAAGGATATAACTCTTATAATTATTGTAGGGAGAAAACCCGAGGCGGTGGAGTAATTTTATTTGTTAAGAACGCGCACAGCTTCCATTTAAACCCACAAAATACAAAACACTTTGAAAGCATTCAAGGGACACTGATAACAAATCAAAATAAAAAATACAATATGATAGCTTTATATAAACCACAGTTAGTAATAAGTGTGACTTTATACCAGAACTTGACAAAAACTTAGACCACTATCCTACAAAAGAAAATCTCATTGTAACAGATGACACAAACATTAACATAAAAGACAAATATAACCAGTCCATACTAGATATGAAACTTATGATGTCAGAAAAGGGCCTAAGAAATGTAATTAATAAGTGTACTCGGGAAGAAGTTTCTAAAAAAATTTAGTTAGATCAGTTATTGACCACCTGTTTATACGTATATCAAAAGATCACTATGCTGTAATACCAGGAATATTAGTATAAAAATGTCAGATCACTACCCTACAGCGATGAAAATAATGTATAAAAATACACCAAATAAATGCTCACTGTCCCGCAAACAAAAAATAGAAAGTCTGCGTTAAGCAAACTAAAAGCAGTGGACTGGGGAAACCCGACTACGGACTTACAAGACTTTAACACCAAATATGACAAAGTAATTTTGACTTTTAAGGAAATATATAGTACAACAAATTGGCCAATCTCAGAACAAAATACAAAAAACGCAATTTGGATTAATGCCTACCTTTTAGGAAAAATTAAAATCAGAGACAAACTCTATCGTCAATGGAAGTCAAATCCCACCAATATAATTTATGAGCAGGATTATAAAAAGAGAGGAAAAAAGTAAAAAGAGCTATAAACAAAGCCAAAATTGAACACCATAGGAAACTATTCAGGGACTTAAAAGGTAACATGAAAAACACGTGGCGTGAAGTAAACAAAGTGATAGGTAAACGTAGCAAAAATAACCTAGATGAAGAGCTTACGCACACATTTAAAAATACAGAGAATCTGAAAACTGTGTGTAACAATTTTGCATTTTCTTTTGACAATGGAATAATTGAAATATTGCATAAATGTGATATAAAACTACTTACACAAATGGAAGACACATTAGCCAACACTTCATTGTTCATTCCTAAAACTACCTGTACAGAAATTAATAAAATTATCTCTTCATTAAAACAAACAAATCACCAGGCTATGATAACATTACAATGATGGAAATACGAAAAATAGGACCAAATTTAATTCCGGCACTAGTAATATAATAAATACCTCAATAGAAACTGGCACATTTCCCAACCAAATGAAATGATCTCTTATTAGACCCATTTACAAAGGTGGGAGCCATTTATACTACGGTAATTACAGACCCATAGCAATTCTACCAACTTTTGAGAAGATATTAGAAAGATACATGGCTAACAAATTGACAGACTATTTAAATAAATTCAATATAATAAACCCAAAGCAATATGGATTTCAAAAACACAAAAGCGCTAAAAACCTTTAAGAACATTTTTCTAATAAAATTAACAATGCCCTTAACAACAATAAACATGTTTTGGCCGTATTTATTGACTTCAAAAAAGCATTTGACACGCTTGACATTGACATATTATTAAGATCATTAAAAATTATTGGAATTGGTGGACCGTACTTAAGATGGTTTAGGGACTGTAGCATCCAAAGGGCAGATGCCAACAAACTTACATCGAAAACATTAACACTCAAAAACGGGGGGGGGGGGGGGGGGGGGGGGTGTAAATCAGAGGAGTGTGAGGAGTTATTAATGTGACTCTATTCATCCAACGGCAAGGACTTCAGCCTCAGTAAGGTCTATTAACCAAACGTTTGACGATAACCCTGGAATGATGGATAATTATAAAGACATAGTATAAGTCAAGTAGTCGATATTTATTAGCCATAACTCATTAGATTTTTACAGTTCCTCCAATATATACATTGTTGATTTGCGAAGATAAAGAAATAGAATAAATTCATAACAACTATTAATTGAAGTCAAAGCTAAAGATCAGTATGGTAATAATTCATCAGATCACTTAATGTTACTTAGATGTCGCCCTTAGAAATGGCCATGTAAAAACAATGACAATTGGATTCCATCATTAAATATTAATCCTTTAAAAAAGCACTAGTCATGGCAACAGATATCTAATTTAACATAATATTATGTCATTAGGAATGGTACATAGCGTATTACAATAATAGTTCAAATTCAATACTAATATTTGTCCATACTAAATGGCCATGCGTATGACAATAAGATATATATTAAATTTAAATACTAATATTTTTGTCCATAATAAATGGCTCATAGCGTATGACAATAAGATATGTTAAATTCAAATACCTAATATTTGTCCATAATAAATGGCTCATAGCGTATGACAATAAGATATGTTAAATTAAAATACTAAATATTTGTCCATCATAAATGGCTCATAGCGTAAGATATGTTAAATACAAGTTCTAAATATCTGCCCATCAAAAAAAGGCACATAGCGTATCACAATAAGATAAACTAATTCAAATACTAACATAGTTCCCGCGAACATCAATTTAAACAATACAGTATATAATCGATACAATCGATTAGTCGTGACTCTACTGGCGCTAAGTCGCCCTGACCTTGCAAATAAAGTGATCTCAGAAAAAACTATGTTCTTAACTGTCAGATTGATTTTTTAAGGTTATTAGAAATTTAAGCCAAAATTGAATTTAGAAAAGATTTACATTATAAAAAGAAGGTTTTAATCTGCCGAAAATGGATTTAGATCTTACATTTTATGAAGTAGAAAGCCGGAGCTTATCCTATCCCTGATATGACTCAGGCCCAATTGTAAAGTTCGTAGCCACAGGCACCAGAATATATACCCTAAAGCGCAGAAGAGGGGAAGATGGGAAAAAAAGGGGGGAATAACATTCTAGAATAAAAAAGGAACACGAGAAATCGCAAGTTGATTCGCTTCGAGAGAGGCCGTGGGCGTTCCGGAATCTTCTCGGAGGGGATCTCTTTACTGCGCAAGTCCATTCAACCCAAGGCGTTGGCTTGAACTTGCCATTCCGTCTTCACAGTCAGTATTCAATTTTCCCGGTTCGGTGAAGGTGCGTTAGGTGGTTTTGTGTCGTTCTTCCACGCAGCCCAGTCAACAAGCAAATGGGGTAAGTCTTGACTATTTCTGTTTGTCTCGTGTCTATCATAAAACATCCGATGCTACAGGACTATCTCACTAACAGACTTTTCTATATACAAATTAGCACTCAAAAAGTGAAACCAAAGTGACAAATATGGGAGTACCACAAGGCTCAATACTAGGACCTCTTCTCTATCTAATTTACGTCAATACTATCACAAGACAAGTAAAGCATGGACACATCTACCTATACGCAGACGACACCACAGTACTGACTATTCACGAAAACCTCCAAATAGCAGAATACAACCTGCAACAAGACTACAACGAGATACAAATATGGACTCATGACCATCGTCTAGTAATAAATGCAAAGAAAACTAAATTTATACATATCGCTCCTCCTAAAATGCACCATGCAAGAGTCAACATTACACATCACAGCTATAATTGTTTGCACAACTGGACACAAATATGTTGTGACTGTATCGAAAAACTGGACGCAACAGAAAGTCATACTTACCTTGGATTAATAATTGACAAACATCATAAATGAGACAGGCACATACAAAAACTTGAGAACAAACTAAAAGGATTGACATATGTTTTTTACCATCTTAGAATGTACTTGGATATCAAAACTTTAGTAATAATATATAAATCATTGGTTCAATCAATAATATCTTACGGCATATCCATCTGGGGAGGAACGAGAGAATGTTACACAGTCAAAATTTCGCATTTACAAGAAAAGGTCTTGAAAATTATATTTGGTACCAAAAATGCTAACAAACAGACATACATTCAACATAAAATTCTACTTCTTAACCAATTATATGAGTACAGCCTCTTAATAGGATATTACCATTCCGATAAATACTGAAACGTTCTGGTGTTACGGGTCCCTACGTTGTGCGCCAATTGTGATGTTCTGGAATATTACTCTACCGCGATGGGCGCCAATTGTGAAGTGATCTGGTTCGTCGCGTTGAGCGTCGATTGAAGTTACACCGTTTAATTAGCTGGTAATTGCCCCGTGGTCGAGCACTAATTAAATCGGTCCGGTTTTTTGATGTTGTGAGTTAATTGGTATTTATAGCCCCGTGATCGAGCGCCAATTAAAGAATTATAATTAATACACACTTATTATTCTTGACATGTTTTTTATTTCTGAATCTGTTTATTTAATGAGAAAATAGATCATGTCGTTGAAATATATACGCGGCCTATTGTATGAGCGCGGACAGGTGTTGCTGGACGCCAAGTGCCCAAGTGAGTTCTGTCAGTTCTGGACACCAACTACTTTTACATTGCACCATCCTTCGTGTATATCCATTGCTCATGGAAGCTTCGAGAAGGTTTAGTTTAGAAAAACAAAATACAAGACAAAAACATCTCTGTTTCACTAAAAGCTTCGAGAGCCGGAAACTGACTCAAGTTACATTTTAAATTTCTATTCGAACCTTCTAGCAGAGGAAGTTATTAATTAAAAACCTTATTTATATTGTCAACCTGACTTGGCTGGTGTCACGTGCGTGACGTCACTGATCAGTGGCTTTTGCCTTCTTAGAAGAAGAAGTGCTTTAAGCCCCATTTAATATACTACATAATTTAAATGAAATAAGATATGTTTATAAAATTAAGACGATATTTTTGTCAATGCTTTCACATACTTTTCAGGGGCAAATCAATTATATTACAATACCCCCCAAAGTGTATCTGAAAGTAGAGACTTAGTCGTATACTTTTTGATACGCTTTGCAAAAAAAAAGAAAAGACGACATGATCATTTTTAGCACACCCTGTATAAAGTTTCACAAAATTTACAAAGTCACAGAAATTACAATATTTTGCATAAATTCCAATAATTTGGAACAACCTGTATAATGTTTCACAAATTTTACAAAGTTGCATAAATTACTATTTTTTTGGAACATCATATATAATGTTTCTTAAAATTTACAAAGTTGATAAATCATAATAATTTGGAACACCCTGTATAGTGTTGTTCTTGAATGATAATGATAATTGAAGTGGTGTTCTCTGACTAAGTTTACATAAAGTTTTTTATACAAAGAAGTTGAAGTTATATAAATCAAATATTAAAATATAAAATGTTAATCAAAAAGTTGAAATTAGATAAATCAAATATCAAGATATAAAATTGTTAAGTATAATTACAATTAATTGAAATAAAATAATCTAAGTTTATTATATACAAATTTGGATTTAATATAAAGATTTGAATTTAATTATTACTAATCAAAGTTTTTTATTTTTTATTTAAAAAAACAAAATTCGTTGCTATAACGTCCTTAAGATTGATTAAAATACATTAAACTTTTTAATAAAAAATGGAATTTAATTGTCACTAATCAAAGTGTCTTTTTATCATTTATTGGTTTAAACACTTCGTTGCACTTTTTATTTCAATGATCCTTCACGGATCCACTTTTAATTATTAGTATTATTATGATGATCCTTCACGGATCCACTTTTACTATTATTATTATATTGACATAGTTAACAAACACTCTTAATGCTACACATACTCTTAAAAGCTTGACGGCCAAATTCGCTATATGAGCAACTACTATACTCTTAAAAGCCTGACGGCCAAATTCGCTATATGAGCCATTACTTAGAATACATTTACTGAATACTTAGCTTAAAGACACAAAAAAAGAATTTACAAAATAAACTCAATTACTTAAAAGATAATATAATTACATTGTTTCGGACAGAAAAAGGATAATAATAAAAAAAACACATCTGAATCACCTTACAAAAATCTTTATTTATGAGAATACCTAATCTCAAAACAAATTTAAAATACTTGAAATATATAGATGATAATCTTGGAATCATAAAGTACGTTTGAAATAAAATTATTTTCCCCCTTCTTAATTGAATAATTAATTTATCATTAGTGAAAAAATCTTTAATTGTCTCTTTCTCTATTGATTACAACCTTTTGAATGTTGCCTAATTGCCTTAGGCATTTAAAAAATGAAATTATTATAAAAATCTGTTATAGTAGCCTAATTAGGTACAACACCCTAATTAGCTCTCATCCTTGTTAATACATTAGCATTATTACACGACGTAATCACAGAATACCCTTTTAAACTTCTTCACAATCTCTTCAATATCTTTAAATTTTAATCCAGAATTAAGCATTGGATATTTATCGCATATTATTTAGTGGAAAGCTTAGGCCTCTGCCTCATTTATTATAACTGTCTCTTTGTTGCGTTGTACTAGCTCTATATTTGTGAATACCTGCTACCTGAACTTGGTGATCCCTTTGACGCACCACTTATGAAAATGAAATTATTCATCATGGCTTACTATATCTAAGTCCATGGCTTAATACACCTTAAAAACCTCACTCAATAAACCTCAAAAACCTCACTCAATCCTCATCAACGCTGCTAGATGCCCTCGGGCCATCCTTAAACTCATAACGACAATTAATTAATCTAGATCATGGCTTGCCATAGCTAAGACCATATCTGAAAAAACCTTAAATCCACTTCCTTAACCTCAATGAACCTTATCTCCTTAACCAATACACCTCAAACCAAAAGACCTCAACTTCGCTATCTGAAAAAAAAAGCTTCTAAATAAGTCACTACTGGCCTCTTATTTCCACTCACATTAACATACTGTAATAAGCACTCAAGTGCATATCTAAATTAATTTCTCTAGATATATTAGATCTTACTCTTCAGCTTATTATCTTTACTCTGTGATTTCGTTACTATCTTAATCAATATCTTCTTAATACACAATAAAATTTAATCGATTAAATTTAAAATGATCCCCCACCTAAATATTAAAATCCTTATCTTGATTATAAAAAAATGCATCATTGATGAAATAATATATTTATTCAGATTTCCAAGATTGTCTATTAATTAATCAAACTTCCTAACTTTTTTCTTAAACTGAAATTATACAATTTTTGTAAATTTAAAATTATATACCGGGTTTGACTCTAAGTCAAAGAAATATTATTATTTTCCCTTCAAGTAACTGTCATTGTACTACTTCCTCTCTTCTTTTGAACAATATATGTTTATCTTTAAATATAGTTTTGGAGTTGTAGAAAAATAACATAAGATTTCGACAACTTGTTTTAAGGCTTACACTTTAACAATAAAAACCTTTTACCTTTTTCAAAAAAAAAAAAAAGATTAGGGTCGCTTCTTCGTAGTTATGGTCATTAATGGTTTCTTTAAATTTCTATTTATGTGTAAAATTTATGCTTTTAACATCTTACTACGTTTAAACAATTATAGTCACCTTTGTCTGTGTGTGTCGTCTTAGCTTTTCAACAAAACGTCAATAAGGACCCCTCTCATTTTGACAAAAGAAGGATTAACTTTACCTTTTCAGAAACAAAAAGATTAGTGTCATTTTTGGTAGTTGCTGTCGTTACTGGCATGTTTACAATTTCTTTTTGAGATGTGATTTAGGTGCGACACCCTCTTTCATTTCTTCAGAAAAGACGTAGTTTATGTGTTGAATGTTTACTTAAAAATAACATCTCTTACTACGACTAAAGTTGGATGAAATATTTCACATTATTTAGTGATTCATAATAGTTACAGTTACATAATATTTACTTACATACTAATTGCAGTCATATAGTTGTATTTAAATATTATCCTTCTAAAATTAAAATGTTAATTATCCGACGTTTTAAATTCCTTGCTAATACCTCCTGGGTGGAAGACTTTCTGTGGGACGTATTGAAAGAAACTCTTTATTTTTATTTTTAGTTTCCTACCTAGTCTCTGGTTCGATTTCAGACTGGACTGTTTTCTACAGTTCGAACTCTTTTTAGATCGTAGCCTCTGGTTCGATCTCTGATAGGATTTTTTGGATTGAATTGTAGTTTTAGGTTCAACCTCAGATTGGGTTGCAGTCTCTCGTTCGGTCCCTGTTTGCATCGTAGTTTCTGGTTCGATCTCTAACTGAATTGGAGTCTCTGGTTCGGTCTCTGTTCGCATTGTAGTCTCTGGTTCGATCTCTGACTCGATCGTTTTATGTGGTTCGATATCTAACTGAATTGGGGTATCTGATTTGATCCCTGACTGAATTGTGGTATCTGGTTCGGTTTCTGTTTGCATCGTAGTCTCTGATTTGATCCGTGACTGAATTGTCGTATCTGGTTCGATCCCTGTTTGGATCTTTTCCTTTAAACCATTATTAATTGCTTCTATTATTCCCAGTTTCATTGCATCTATTCCCTGTTTAATTTCTTGGCTATTTTTCTCTATTTTCTGAATAATTTCCTGGCTAGCTTTTTTACTATCCTCTGCTATTTGCTGTAACATTTTCATAATTTGATTTAAATCTATTACAGGTTGCTCCATTTTTTGTTCCCTATTATTTTCTCTTTCTTTCTCATCTGATTGTTCTAGACCTAACTGATTCCTAGGTCTATTTTCATATGCTACCTTTTCAGAACAGCTACTAGCGTCACTATTATCATTTGAATCTACCATTTTTAATTATTGTTCCCTTAATTTAAATCATAAAAAAATATACTGTTCCACCCCCAAAATGCACAAATGACACAAAATAATTCTTCACTAATTAATTTAAGTTTCTGTTGATGACTTATCTGTGATCTCTTCTTTGTACTCGTCTCCACCCTCAGTTTCCTCTTTGGTGATAGTACGCTGCTTCTCTCGGTCCTCGGCGCTGCTTCCTGCTTTCCCGACGCTGCTTCCTGCTTATCTCGGTCCTCGGCGTTGCTCTGCTGCTTATCTCGGTCTTCGGCGTTGTCCTCTACTGCTTACCTCGGGGAGGTATCTCGTGCTGTATCTCGGGGAGGTATTTCGTGCCCCACGTTGGGCGCCAATTGAAACGTTCTGGTGTTACGGGTCCCTACGTTGTGCACCAATTGTGATGTTCTGGAATATTACTCTACCGCGATGGGCGCCAATTGTGAAGTGATCTGGTTCGTCGCGTTGAGCGTCGATTGAAGTTACACCGTTTAATTAGCTGGTAATTGCCCCGTGGTCGAGCACTAATTAAATCGGTCCGGTTTTTTGATGATGTGAGTTAATTGGTATTTATAGCCCCATGATCGAGCGCCAATTAAAGAATTATAATTAATATACACTTATTATTCTTGACATGTTATTTATTTCTGAATCTGTTTATTTAATGAGAAAATATATCATGTCGTTGAAATATATACGCGGCCTATTGTATGAGCGCGGACAGGTGTTGCTGGACGCCAAGTGCCCAAGTGAGTTCTGTCAGTTCTGGACACCAACTACTTTTACATTGCACCATCCTTCGTGTATATCCATTGTTCATGGAAGCTTCGAGAAGGTTTAGTTTAGAAAAAACAAAATACAAGACAAAAACATCTCTGTTTCACTAGAAGCTTCGAGAGCCGGAAACTGACTCAAGTTACATTTTAAATCTCTATTCGAACCTTCGAGAAGAGGAAGTTATTAATTAAAAACCTTATTTATATTGTCAACCTGACTTGGCTGGTGTCACGTGCGTGACGTCACTGATCAGTGGCTTTTGCCTTCTTAGAAGAAGAAGTGCTTTAAGCGCCATTTAATATACTACATAATTTAAATGAAATAAGATATGTTTATAAAATTAAGACGAAATTATTGTCAATGCTTTCACATACTTTTCAGGGGCAAATCAATAACATTACAATACAAACAAATAAAAACACATTCCATTAACACCCGCTCAACTTCTAACAAAGACGTGTATACAATCGGCAAATTCTTTAATTATGATGGTAAACAGGAACTGAGATGTACCATCCCCAGATTGTTTAATTTGCTACCACCAACACTCCGAGATATCCCTGAAATAAATATAGCAAAACATAAAATTAAAGACTGGATACTTCAAGGCATGCTTCAAACAACAATGTAAATATTTTTGAGTGGAAATGTTATGATATGTGTAAATATTTTTGTTTTTTAATTATTTTATTATTATAATTTTTACTATTTTTTAAATATGTATTTAACTACAAGACCTGAAGATGTACCTTTAGGTATTTCGGGATTGTATCAAAAACTAATCTATGTAATTTTTCTTTTTAAATCCTAAATAAACAATGATTGATTGATTGATTGATGATTATTATTATTATTATTATTATTATTATTATTAGCGCCACGTCTTACTACCCGTTCAGGTTATACGCACTTACGCTAATGTGTTATGCTAGGGTGATTGTGAGATGAAATGAAGGACCTACAGTTTAACGTGGAATCCGAACCACGGTGGAGGCCTGGCATTCCCCACATTCACTAGATATCTTGTCAGAGGTGAAGTAAGGGTTTGGCACTCAGATAAATCTGTGTCGGGACCGAGGATTGAACCCCGGCCGCCAGCACAGAAGTCTGACACCTTACCCCTAGACCACCAGGTCACCTCATATAATATTGATAAGGTCATAAGGGGTCTAACTTTATCAGCGGTTCTCAAACTTTCTCGACTCGCGAATCCCTTTCACAAACATCTGAGTAGCACGAACCCCTTGATAAATATCCATAGCCACGCACTTATTACCTAATTTTTATAGAATGTATTTATTAATTGCAATCAATAGGTTTAATACCTTAAATTAACCTACAATGGGACTGTGGGATATCCCACCAAAAATAATGCAAGAATATTGAAACTGCGTAAGTACAAATTCAAATAATTATACATTTATTTAAAAAATTAAAATTAAATAAGCAAAATAGTAATATTTTCCTATCTTTATTGTCACAATATTATCACATTTCATATGTTGTTGTTGTTTTTAAAAGTGGTACTGGAAATTGCTGCTTTGAGATGACTGAAATTCCTTCCTGTAGTTACAAAATTTCGCGAATCACAGTTTGGGAACCAATGGTCAAGGAAAACTCCCCTTGAAAATGTTCGAAACTTTTATTACCATAGAAACTTTGACAAAAGCTTTTTTTTACAACACGTCCTACTACACGTTCGTGATATATACATTTAATTACATTATTTGAGTAAGGATGAGGAAGAGAGAATATGAAAGAAATGTGACTGAATTTGCGTGGAGGGAGAGTGGGAACCCATATAAAACTGTTTTCATTACACCCAGCCAGGATTTGAACACCGATATCCCCGTAACCCGTAAACCAGACTAGATGATTCTGACATTTAGAACATGTAGCCTACCCACCGTCGCGGGTATGGCAATATTAAACAGCTGTCTAATTCTGTGAGCGAGACTTAACAATATTATATAACTTGGCTATGTTATTAATAATACATCAACTCTGAATTAGGGACGTTAAAGCACGTCAAATAATCTAAAAGAAAGAGAGGGGTATTTTCGAGCTTGAAATGAATATAGTTGAATTTGTTCTATTGTTTTTTGAGATTTTAAAAATATCAGTTCAATAGTATACCTGAAAATTTAATCAACAAAGTATAGTTCGCATTGTATTGTTCCGTTCCAAAGAGAACCAGATCAAACAATAGACCCAGAGTTTTCCAGATTAATTGTCCTGGGTTTCATCGGTTTACTACTTTCCTGAGAGAACCATAGAAACCCATACATCAGTGACGGTCTGGATTTCCTTGGTTTTCTTTGGACCTTTAAAAACCATTTTCGTTTTCTCTTGGTTTTCTATGGTTTATTCTTGAGTAGTTTATTTCCAAAAGTGGCCATCTCCACCAAAACTGTTTTTATGTGCTTCTCCACCAGAGAAACTTTCATGTAATTAACATTTTTTATATTAAATTTTTGTTTTGTAAACATACTAAAGGAATTAAAATCTTCTATTAAGTTTACTAAAACAATAGAGAGAAAAGAAAAATCTTTGAGAATAAAATATCCCGCATTGATGAACACGTATATTAAATGTCAGGCTCATCTAGTCGGGTTTGTCGTTGACGGGGAGGCCAGGGTTCAAATCCAGGTCAGGTCCACCAAGGTTAGCTATATCTAAATGATTCTCCCCTCACCTCCACACAAACGCGGGTACATTCCCTTTAAATTACACCTTTATCCTAAGCCCATAATGATAATTAAAATGTGTATAGCTCAGATGGATGGTAAAAAATTGTGAGAATAAATAGATATTAAAAAATAGTGAAATAACACTCTGTTAACCTAAAGTAATTCATCAATGAATCAAACGAAATCGTGGCTATATTTGGCTAATCATAATTAAAAGAAGTTGACATAATGTTAATTTTTATATAAAATGAAACCGAAATAACACCCTAACCTAAAAATTACAACAAAATAATATTCTTACTTATAAAATAATAATTGCAAGCCTTGAGAAGTAATATTATTAATAATATATTTTTTTTAGAAAGGGAAGAAGGAGAAATATTAAAACATCCCCCCTTCCCCTTAAGTGAAGCCTTGCTGAAGACGTTGATAATCTTTTAGTTAGGGGTGTACAAGTTCTCGAAAATTCAAACTAGTTTCATGTTTCAGTAGTTGTTTAAAATTGATGAAAGTTTTCCAAAATTTGTTTCAGTTTTAAAATGTTATAAAGAACAGTCCTTCAATCAGTTTCTTTGTCCAATATTTAAAAAAAAAAATATATATATATATATACCCCTTAATTTTCACATTTTTATTAAAGTTATTTAAAAATCAAGATTTTTATGATCATTGCTTTATATCATAAGAAAAATATAATTCACATGAAAGGATAGGTTAAGTTAGGTTGGGAAAGTATCATAATCTATATTAATAAAATGAAGAGTTTGTCTGTCATGACAATATATTTTGGGGTCTGAGACAGAGAATTTACCAACTCAAGGCGTTCTGAAATTGGAAAAATTATTTGGTGACAAGGACAACTTTGAGAACCCCGAGGGGCCTGGGAGGATGGAATATCCCCCTGTCACTGATGTAACATCAACAGTGGGGGCCCTGGTACAACGTTTATTAATGGACCCCCAATGAAAGGATTTTCAACTAAAAGTAAATATATATATAAATAAATAAATAAATATATATATATATATATATATATATATATATATATATATATATATATATATATATATATATATATAGGGTGTTCGGAAACTCATAGCCCAAACTGCACATAAAGCTTGTTTTAGCCAAAAGTAATATAAAATCCCTATACAGAAAACTATTCTAATATCATTAAATTGTGTTTAAAGTTTCGGCGTACAGCGCCGGGAGAGCAAAGTTGCCAAGCATGCGTGTACAGCAAGTTGAATAGGAGCTAGGTGCGTACCACTGCACATATAATACTGACAAGATTTTTCTGTGACGTAGGATCGTTAATGATGACCCTCAGAACGCATTCACATTTCTAGATGGACTGGTTTGTTGTTTACTATTAATTGTGGTATGTTCTGCTGTCGTGCTCCAAGATCTTGAGGTGCCGTGCGCCTAACTCCTATGCAACCTGTTCTGCATGGAAGCTAGTGTCTTAGTAGGCTATTAGTATTTATTATTATTAGCACCGCGTCTTACTACCCGTTCGGGTTATACGCACTTACGCTAATGTGTAATGGTAGGGTGATTGTGAGATGAAATGAAGGACCTACAGTTTAACGTGGAATCCGAACCACGGTGGCGACCTGGCATTCCACACATTCACATGATGTCTTGTCAGAGGGCTATTAGTAAGTAGCCTTTAAACTAGTAAGAAGTTACAACAGCGCTACTAGCCAACTTGGTTTATTAAGCTTTCTCTGCATTCTACTATAGAAGGTATCTTCTTTCAATGTTTGATGAATTATAGAGTTGAGAAATTTTGAAGAGCAGGAATAGACAGATTGGAAATTTAAAATTTGTCTCTACAAGTCTGCGGTAAATAGCGTTCATAATCAAAACTAAGGTGGTACAGGATAATTATATAGTTTCCCAACTCAATAGCTCAACTTTCCACAAAATTCCCAGCTTTCAAGCTCTACCCCGACATTGGAGGGGGTGACGATCCCACATCCCCTCCAGCGTGACACCTCTGCTCTTGACCATTGTGCGATATCTACCGCATGCAGAGGGATACATTTTTAAAATTTGTAGCCCCTGCGCACAAACATATGCACCTGAAGCTGAAATTTTAAACGTTTGATTAGCTCTTTTTCAAAATTCATTAAAAACTGGTTTGGAAGAAATTAAATGTTTTTTCCCCCCTGTCTACTTGAAGCAAAGAAAAGGGTTGCCCGTGGTAACCATACATTTCTTTGCGTGGCTACCCCGGGCAACGCTGGGTACTTCTTCTAGAGATGAATATAATAAACTAGGTTGTGTTATTATTTCCATGACGTCATTAATATGTAAAGAGTCCGATGTAAACAAGCGGTGTTGTCATATGGGAAACAGAGACTTAGGGGTCGTCCATAAGCCACGTAACATATTTTTATTACCTTTTAGTCCCACCCCATATAAACATTTAGCTTAGCCCCCTTCCCCCCTAAGTCTGTGTTACGTAACTTTTCTCACCAAGAATTAATGTCATTATTTCAGAGGGAAGTTTTGTGATACTAAAGGAGCGGTGGGATTCAGATTTAATACTTCTTAAGATCAATTTTGAATCCTGATTATAAATTATTTCAGGGAGTATTATTATTTATACAGACATAAATACGTCAAGATCTTATTCCTCAGGTTCATGAGGAAAAACCTCTGCTATATTTATGTTATGGATGCCAGGTTTGCGATCTGAGTAAGTGCCAGATGGAACTACTATGTGCTGAGTAGGATGGCCCTTTTCTGTAGTGGAACTACATGATTGATGTTAAATCGCCCACATCCGATGCTTGATGCTGGAAGAAGACATATTTCTTAATATTGTGCCCTTTTTGATAGTCATATTGTCATCATATAGAGAACTATTTAAACAATTCTACTCATACAACTTTTCTAAATTATATTTTGGATTAATCTACTATTTTACTTTTGTTAACTTATCGATCCCTGGACTCATTTTTCGTTCCAACATCAATCCTGGATACTGGCATTACTTTTGAAAAATACTAGATGGCTAATGAAGCGGAGGTCGGGGTTTGAATACCTGAAGGGTGTACTCAGAGTGGCTTTACCTAAGTGGTTTTATATTCTCTCTCCACGCTAATGAGGGTAGATTACATTTAAAATTCTACCTTCTTCTAATCCATCAAATTAATATAATAAAAAATAGTTAAAATAACTACAATTTGACTATAACACCCTACAAAATATATATTAAAAAGATGGAATTTTAAAGAAAATCTACCAGCATTTGCATGAAGGGAGAGCGGGAAACCATATAGGAAAAGCAACTCTCAGCAGACCTGACTTGTATTCGAACCCCATCACCCCAACATCAGCCATCTAGTCTACTGAGAGAATGACAATTTAGACAATGCGGCCAACGTAGTGGGTGTATAATAGTTGCATTTATAAACATACATACTAGATTTATCAGAAGGGAAAAGGTAAAGGCTTAAATACACTTACCTTTTGAAAATAATTAATTATATTTGAAGCTTTACTTTTCATAACTTGCTGCTGGTACAAAGAAATAACACTAATGATGGACTCCTCAAACTTGCCTTCAGATACATTTAGTATTTTTGCTCCTTTCCATGTCACTACAACATTTTTTTGAGACTCTTCCACAATTTAAAAAAAATAATATATATATATCGCGCAAGCAATGAACAAGTCTCCTTTTTTTTTGAAGAAATTATTTTTGTTTTTGTACAAACACAAGCGATTATTGACATCATATGTAAAAGAATGTGCAGTAGGAAACTAAATTATAATTAAACTCAACTATACTTATAAACTAAGGCCACTTCGACTGACAGCTGTTATCCAACTAAAAATACGCGAGGGGGTCAGTAGATTGACCAAATCTAAACAAGTGCCGTGAGTATAAACATGTCACTGTCATGTGTTTTCAAATGTGCTTGGAGTTCGTAGTCTTAGGCAGATCATGCCACCTAAGCGCGTTCAAAATATTTATAAACAAAAAATAAACTTTTATTTTCAATGCCACCTATATACGTAAGTATGTTTATCAAAGGTGAAAACATGAACAATAATATTATTTTTGAACTTTTGAATTTGAGTATAAGATCCGTGTTACGTAACACTTTGATGTACCCCAACCTCCTCCCATGTAACAGCATATATACATTAAGCTCAGCCCTCACCCACCTACCCCACCCTCAAAGCGTTACGTGGTTTATGGACAACCCCTTACCACCAATGGAGGGGCTTCTGATTTACTACTAATCAGGTACACTATACTCCATTCACGGTAGGAATTACTCTCTGAAAGGTCTTTTTTCCTACCAATATCCTACTATATAATAGATTTATGGTAGGGAAAAAGGCCTTTCAGAAGTCAATTCCTACCGTGAACAGACAATTCAGCTTGAGCGCTTTCAGTACGAAGCCATTGGCCCCGTGGTGCAATGGTCAGTGTACCTGGCCACGAGCCTAAGGGTCCTGAGTTTGTTTCCCGGCTGGTACCTTAGGGTCTGGTTCGTTAGGAGTAAGTTAATAGAAAAAGCCTATACGGAAAGGATGTACGACTAGTACATTCGGACTTCCCCTGGGCCACGTTACATTAGTACTGGCTAATCTTTCTATTACTGGGCTGAGAATGATGTAGCCTAGACCCTCTTTATTGTTATTATTATTATTATTATTATTATTCAACAATTGCATTGCTGAATACCTTGACCTCACTACAGGAACACTCATACAACGAATGAATGGTCACCGTTTTTACACCAATTCCAACGGCCCTGACAAACTAATAGCACTTCATTCCCAAACGCGTAACGCATATTTTAGCCCATTTATAGTACTAGAGTTAAACGAACCCTAACCAATAGTTGCAATGCTTCCCAGCTTCGTAGGTGAGAATTTGCTCACCACTATATAGTCAAATCCAGGCACCCTTCCTGGTTTCAACCTTAGACAACCAACCCTCTCCTTTTCTTCGAAGCAGGCCTACTCACACCAGTCAGTCATACATATATCACATTCACATTTAAAATGGTTTTCTTCTGACCCACTCTTCTTAGGAAGTCTTCTCCAGCACCACATTTCAAATCTCTCCAAGTATTTCTTTTGCACCTTCATAATAGTCCAAGTTTCTGCTCCATACAGCTCAATGATTCAAATGTAATATTTCATCAGTTCCTTCCTCAGTTCCAAATTCAACTTGCTAGTCAGCAGTACCTCTTTCTGTTAAAATCTTCCTTGGCCATGTTGATCCTAGACTTAATTTCCTTAGTGCAGTAGGCATCCTTTGTCAGAAGACGTCCCAGGCACTTGAACAGTTGTTTTCCAACTCCCGGTTTCCAATTTTGTTTTTCAGTGGCTCTTCATATTTTGAAATCACCATAACTTATGACTTCTCAATGTTGCACTCCATGCAATATTTTCTCCTTATCTCCACCAACCAGTCCATCATTTCTGCAACTCTTCTTTATTTCTGGCCAGAAATGCTAGATCATCTGCATGTTTTATTGTTGTTGATGACGCGTTCTCCTATCCTGAGAGTGTCACGTCACTCCAGGGCGTCCCTGATCAGACACTCTTCATACAAGTTGAACAGAATGGCAGACAAACAGCATCCCTACCTCACTCCTCTTCCTATCTCTACGCTGTTGATCTCTCCATTATTCAGCCTCACCTTCCCTCGCTGTTCCAGGTACAGGTTTGCAATCAGCCTTTTATCCCTCAGTTGATGCCGATCTTCTTGAGTATTTCCATCAGTTTCTTACATTTCCCTCTATCGAACGCATTTTGCCGGTCGATTAAACCAATGTAGACCTCTTCCAGCACTCGCTCTAAAACTATTCTCAGCACCCCCATGGCATCTTTGGTTTCTTTTATTTTTCTGAATCCAAATTGGTCTTCTTCAATCTCAGTTTTTATTTTCTGTTCCAGTCGCCTATTGAGTATTCTTGCCATGATCTTCCCCATATGAAAAATTAGACTGTCGGTCCTGTGCTCACTGCATTTCTTTGCTTGATTCTTCTTATTTAGAGCCCCCATGGCTACGTCCAGAAAATGATACGCTTGTTAAAATTGTACAATAAAATTTTGATGGTCCAATAACCTTAAAGAACACGCTGACATATAGACAATAATGTATACAGTCCAATTTTCACATAAATGATCTTATATGATAACTAGAAAAGTTATTTGGTATACTTTTATGTATTCATACGTGAAGTCATATATTCGGCAGCTATCACTATTTATAGATATTCTCAATATCAATAAAATAACACTAATAATATAGAAATATTTTAGCAAATTGGCCCGCAAAACTATATGTTTGTATTTTGTATAAGGCCCTTCCTATGTAAATTGGAATGTACGTTTGTTGAAATTTACACATTAGTTCCATTCCATATTTGACGGCTAGTTGGGAAGGTAGAGAGAGAGAGAGAAAGAGAGAAGGAGAATATTAGTGACTGACGACAGTCAAAGAAACATACCCGCAGGCTGGGCACTAGCGAGACTGATCTATTAAAAACTAGTTTTATTCTCTAGGCTGGCGACTCAACAGTTGTTTTTTTAATGACCACGTCGACCTAGCAGAGTGTTGACGGAAACAGAATGATCTCAAGGTCACCTTTTGGCTGTTTCACGTCAACACTGCACGTGGCTCCCAAGTGACGTCACACATCTCGCAAAGATTTTTTTTAGTATAGAATCTTAATATCTGTTCAGGCTATAACAAAGAATGAAACCAAATTTACCTAGGGATATGGTATTGAACGAAAAGTATCGATTTTATTATACATACTTCTAGTTTCACGTACCTAGGTTACGAAGTCAATTTTTGTTTTTTAGTGTTTTTTTATGTAAGAAAATGTTAATTTTGTTTTTCCTCTTATTTATTTAGAATTTATTTACTTATCTACTAAAAATAAATACAGTTTTGGCAGTACAAGATTTATTTTTATTTCTCTAAATTGAATCACTAAAACTCAAGTTAGCCCGCCATATTGCTGAAAGTTAATTGTATTTTGTTTAATGGTCCATGCTCCGTTTGTGCTAATATGTATCCTAACGCGGACATTTATGTTATAAAATTAGATCTTGAAGATAACATTAAATGTGGTGGGCAAACTTGAGGTGAAGCTCTCCCGCCACATATTGAAAAACATAACAAAATTCTGTTTACATCATTCTCGTCGTACTCCTGTTATACTTCATATGTGCCCGAAAATGAAAATTTTGCTCTAAAATTAGGCATGCTAGAGAATATTTAATGTGCCAATCTGCCCGCCCCATTAAATGTTTTCTTTAAGATCTAATTTTACAGTACATATGTTCATGTTCGAGCACGTAAGAAAACAAATAGAGCACAGACTATTAAACAAACAAAAAAATTAATTCTTGGAAATGTGATGGGCCAACTTGAGCTATGGATGAAGTAGCATGAACTTTTAACCGGGGATATCAGAGTACGGTTTAAAAAGATTGTATTACAAAGCCAAATTCATATTTTAATCAAATGTTTGCTTATTTCAATACAGATCCGATACAGGGGTGCAAGTTCTAATATTAGTAAAAATATATTTTATAAGTACCAAGAGATACTTTTTTTATATCCCCCCACACCCTTTCCCTCGACATCGCCCGCCTCCCCCTCCCCCCACACACATGACAAAGAAACCCCCTGGCGGAATTCATAAATCCTTCAATGAAGATGTTTTTTATCTGCGGTTTGATTCATAATACTCACGAGATTAATTGAATGCTGCCAGGTAGTTCATTTAATTCATCATGAATGTAATTATGAATGCTGCCAGTGTTTGATCATAATTCCATCAATGAAGATGTAATTATGAATGCTGACAGGTAGTTTATTCTAATTCCATCAATGAAGATGTAATTATGAATGCGCCAGGTGGTTTGATTCATAATTCCACCAACGAAGATGTAATTATGAATGCTGACAGGTGGTTTGATTCATAATTCCATCAATGAAGATGTAATTATGAATGCTGCCAGGTAGTTTCATTCTAATTCCATCAATGAAGATGTAATTATGAATGCCGCCAGGTGGTTTAATTCATAATTCCATCAATGAATTTGGTGACCTGGCGGTTTAGGGGTAAGGTGTCAGACTTCTGTGCTGGCGGCCGGGGTTCAATCCTCGTCCCGGCACAGATTTATCTGATTACCAAACCCTTCCTTCACCTCTGACAAACATCTTGTGAATGTGGGGAATGCCAGGGCTCCACCGTGGTTCGGATTCCACGTTAAACTGTAGGTCCTCCATTTCATCTCACAATCACCCTACCATTACACATTAGCGTAAGTACGTATAACCCGAACGGTAGTAAGACGCGGTGCTAATAATAATAATCCATCAATGAAGATGTTTTTTGAATGCTGCCAGGTGGTTTCATTCATAATTCCATCTTCATTGATGGAATAAGCGTGTCTAAGCTGAGAATGGGGAGTTTTCATTCTTGGGGCAGTTGGTAGCGATTGAGAGTGGGTATGTAGGGTACGAGAGAAGAGGTCCGGGTTCTCACAGTTTTCATTCTTGGGCAGTTGGTAGCGATTGAGAGTGGGTATGTAGGGGTACGAGAGAAGAGGTTCGGGTTTCGCAGTTTTCATTCTTGGGGCAGTTGGTAGCGATTGAGAGTGGGTATTAAGGGTACGAGAGAAGAGGTCCGGGTTTTCACAGTTTTCATTCTTGGGGCAGTTACTAGCGATTGAGAGTGGGTATATAAGGGTACGAGAGAAGAGGTCCGGGTTTTCACAGTTTTCATTCTTGGTGCAGTTGGTAGTGATTGAGATTGAGTATGTAGGGTACGAGAGAAGAGGTTCGGGTTTTCACAGTTTTCATTTCTTGTGGGAGAGTTTAGTATCGATTGGAGAGTGGGTATGTAGGGGTACGAGAGAGAGGTTCGGGTACTTCACAGTTTTCATTCTTGGGCAGTTAGTAGCGATTGAGATTGGGTATGTAGGGGTACGAGAGAAGAGGTCGGTTCTCGCAGTTTTCATTCTTGGGCAGTTGGTAGCGATTGAGAGTGGGTATGTAGGGGTACGAGAGAAGAGGTCCGGGTTTTCGCAGTTTTCATTCTTGGGGCAGTTGGGAGCGATTGAGAGTGGGTATATAGGGTACGAGAGAAGAGGTCTGGGTTTTCGCAGTTCTCATTCTTGGGCAGTTGGTAGCGATTGAGAGTGGGTATGTAGGGGTACGAGAGAAGAGGTCCGGGTTTTCACAGTTTTCATTCTTGGTGCAGTTGGTAGTGATTGAGAGTGGTATGTAGGGGTACGAGAGAAGAGGTCGGGTTTTCACAGTTTTCATTCTTGGTGCAGTTAGTAGCGATTGAGATGGGTATGTAGGGGTACGAGAGAAGAGGTTGGGTTTTCACAGTTTTCATTCTTGGTGCAGTTAGTAGCGATTGAGAGTGGGTATATTAAGGGTACGAGAGAAGAGGTCCGGGTTTTCACAGTTTTCATTCTTGGTGCAGTTGTAGCGATTGAGAGTTGGGTATGTAGGGGTACGAGAGAAGAGGTTCGGTTTTCACAGTTTTCATTCTTGGTGCAGTTAGTAGCGATTGAGAGTGGGTATATAGGGTACGAGAGAAGAGGTTCGGTTTTCACAGTTTTCATTCTTGGTGCAGTTAGTAAACGATTGAGAGTTTGGGTATGTAGGGGTACGAGAGAAGAGGTTCGGATTTTCACAGTTTTCATTCTTGGTGCAGTTAGTAGCGATTGAGAGTGGGTATGTAGGGGTACGAGAGAAGAGGTTCAGGTTTTCGCAGTTTTTATATCAAATTTTTTTGACCACAATTTAAAAAAACAAATATTGCTTCACTACAAACATAAGAGTTTAATCTTTCTCACATGATGACCTCAAGGTAATGGTTTAATATCTGTCAAGAGTGTTCTGGGATTTAATGACAAATCTTTATCTCCATTTTAAAAGTTTGTCATCTAAAATTTCCGTTATGCTCAGGACAGATATTCAACAACCTGTTAATCTCGTCACGTGAAGAGAACTAAACTCTATATTTGAACTGAAACCATATTTTATTTATTTTGGCCAAACAATTGTTTTGATAAAAAAACTTAAAAAATCACTTACCTTTTCTGTAGTTCAGGACACCCCCACCTTAAATAAGTGGGGAGGTACCCGAGCCTAGGTTTGAACGGGTTAAGAGCGTATTTGTTTTGATAACTACGTTCATTGCAACTATTATTGTGATAGCAAATGCACCCACATTAGCGGGAAGAAAGGTTGTAAGTACCATTGTGAGAATTAGATGTTCAGAAAACCTTCCAGTGCATCTGGCCGGGATTTGAACTTCAGTCTTCCCGTCAACAAGTGCAAGCTTATGTGTAGTCTAATTATTGCAAATACAAAAGTAGAGACGGATATTATATTTAGATTACACAAGCTGTCAAAAGTGACAACGGCAAAACATAAGCCTAAGCGTATGGATACATGAAAGTAGATCTAGTTAATTTTGGATTATTTCTCAGCTTTTATGCCATAGTAATATTGCACGTCTGGGCTATATCTTAGTTCAGTTTGTAAAGATCAGCCCGTACTAATGACCGTTGTCCAAGGTACGCCCGAATGTACTAATCGTACATCCTTTCCATGGAGGCTCTTTCCATGTCCCGATGAGATGAGGTGATGGTGAGTGAGTATGAGGGTGATATTATGAGGGAGGTAGTGAGTATGAGGGTGTAGGACCAGTGGAAGCACTTAAGTCTAATTAACTAATTAACGGGTGACCTCGTGGTCAAGGGGTAAGGTGTCAGACTTTTGTGTTTGGGGTCCGGGGTTCAATCCTCGGTCCAGCACGGATTTATCTGATTACCAAACCCTTCCTTCACCTCTGACAAGACTTCTTGTGAATGTGGGGAATGCCAGGCCTCCACCGTGGTTCGGATTCCACGTTAAACTGTAGGTCCTCCATTTCATCTCACAATCACCTTACCATTACACATTAGCGTAAGTGCGTATAACCCGAATGGGTAGTAAGACGCGGTGCTAATAAAATAATAATAACTTATGAAAAGCTATATTAGTAAAAGAAGTCTGATTGAATACTCAACACAACATAAACAGTTTACAATAAAACATTGTGAAGTTTGTATTCATATATGTTAAAACTTGTCATCTCCATTGCAATCCTCGGTCCAGCACAGATTTATCTGATTACCAAACCTTCCTTCACCTCTGACAAGACAGCTTGTGAATGTGGGAATGCCAGGCCTCCACGTGGTTCGGATTCCACGTTAAACTGTAGGTCCTCCATTTCATCTCACAATCACCCTACCATTACACATTAGCGTAAGTGCGTATGACCCGAACGGGTAGTAAGACGCGGTTCTAATAATAATAATAATAATAATAATAATAATAATAATAATAATAATAATAATAATAATAATAATAATAATAATAATAATAATAAATTAACGAAACCCTTGGGAGCGTTGGAGTAATTCCCATTTCGAAAAAAATACCCAAGATACGAGCCGGAAATCAAACGTGGGACCACCAAACTCGCAGCTTGAGGTGTTAGTTTAATGGATGATATAGGGTATTGTGTTTGTTTACCTCATGTTATATTAGTTTGTAAGACGTATGCAAGAATATAATTATTTAAACCTGTGTTTATAAACTGTGCGTTAAATTCCTCATAATTATGCCTATACCATTACGAATACTCATAAGCATAAAAGTATGGTCCACATCGGTGGACACGTGGACTAGACGTCAAGTTCGTCTGATCTGGTTTGCCGGTGACAGGAAGGTCTCAGCTCAAATCTCGTACTGTTGTACTGAGAGCGGTCTACCTTAAATTATGTCCCACTCTTCCTCAACGCAAACGTGGACACATTTACTCTGCACTCTTAACTTTCTGTTGGCCTCGGGGTAAAGTGCTCGATTCAGAACCCGATGCTTCGTGGGTTCAAACCCAGCTGAGGTAGACGGATTTCTCTTGCGAGATAAAAATCCGTAGCACAATTTTCTTCGGAGGGAAACTAAAGCCGGCGTCGTTCCCGTGTGGATTGTGACATGTAAAAGAAACAGGGAAGGTAAGTGAAAATACTTTCCGGCAAAATGTGTAGGCCCTTTAGTTGTCGCTCATAGAGATTCTAACTTGCTTTGTTCGAACCCCCTCTGAGTTTTCTTTGTAAGTGGATCTAAACTAATGTAATTCCAGAGCCGTTTTTTGATAGGTCTTACCGTTTAGCCACAAGATACCTTCAAAGAAAGGTCCGCACCGACTTCAAAGTTGCTCCACGATTTTGAATTTTTTTTGGGGGGTTAAAAATTAAAATGTATAAACTTTATGGAATTTTCCCGTCGGTTACAGGCTAAATCTATAAGTTTGCCAAATTTCAAGTTTCTAGCTCATCTGAAAGTGAGTAAAAATTATATCACGTGGTGAGTCAGTCATGTGGCTTTATAGAAATACAGGGTGGCCACGAAAAAGTAGCTCACCTCCTATATCCAACAGGTACCTTACTCTGAATTGGAGGAGGTCAATCCCCTTCCACCCATATTGTGACATAAAGAATGAGTCAATAAAGCTTTAGACAAGCAGTTCACTTGCTCATTCTTCATGTCACAATATGGGTGTAAGGGGATTGACCTCCAATTCAGAGTGAGGCACCTTCTGGATATAGGAGGTGGGCTACTTTTCCGTGGGCCACCCTGTATAATATGCTGATATAATCAATCAGTCGGATCAGAAAGTGCATGTTAAATACCTCGAATAAATAAATCCAGCTTCCTCACCCTCATCATATTAAGGGGTTTGAATGCGGGTAGCCCGGGAGACTTAAACTTAGTGCAGAAAAAATAAAAGATAATTATTTTGGTCACCTACCATGACCGAGTGATAAAACGGGCCCACTACAAGTCTAGAGGATATTGGTTAAATTCCGGGAAATTAATTTAATAATCGCCAATAAGCCCATAAATACAAATCCTTGTGATAGCCTGGGCTAGCTTGTAATCAGGGAATCGTACCGAAATATTTATTGGGTCCGATTCTTGTTCCAGTTCTCTTTCCGGTTCACCATACAAACATTTTAAGGTTCCAGTTCTGGTTACCGTTAAAGAAAAATAAATGTTCCCGCTATTTTCTGTTCTTAATTAGGTTCTTGTTCAATTTATTTTTATTTATATTAATGGTCATACTACCATTATAAAATGTATACTTTGAAATATCATCTAAATAAATTACAAAAAAATAAAAGTTATTTATTTTAAAAAAACAACAGAAAATACCTTAACAAAAATCCTAAGAAAAGGAAAATAGAGTATTTCAAAATAAAACTACGTTGAAGAAATAAAATATATATATATATAAAGTTAGAGCCTTTAAGTATCGATAACAGCTTTTATGAATATTTAATGATCTCGATTTCAATTATTGTTAATTGTCAGTATTCCTGTTCCTTAAAAATAACTGTGAATATGTGTTCTCGTTCGACTCCCTGCTTGTGAGTCTTCTGTATTCATAAAGGTCACGTTAAATAAACAACCTGGATGTTCGCGCGCACCTGCAGTCTGCACTTCCTTTAATCGATTCCGTCTAGCAGCCTGTTTTATTCCCTCTCCTCCCAACCTGACTCACAGCTGATCAATACGATTCCTAGAAGTCAGCTGTTGGTTCCTGGTTCCCCGACTCAGCGCTAGTGTCGCATTTGCCGTTCATCTACACTCCTATTGGCTACGAACGTCTCTATATATCGGAGGTGCGGGCAATCCAAGGTTTAGTTGTTCATTGGATTTCTACTGTAAATAGTGAGTACTGTCTTTAATGTTAGGTTTTATTTGATATAACGTTGTTTAGATATATCTTCGGATATGCACGAGTGATATCAGAACACGACTTACACACAAACTGTATTTAGAAGCACTCTTATCCTGATTATAGTGAACATAACAAATATAATTATTGAATTAGGATGCACATTGTGTTCCCTTTACTTAACCTAGACCAGCATCGGGGTTTGAATCCCGGTTGGATGTTATGAGGGTGTTTATTCCTAAATGATTTCCCTCCCATCCGGGTACATTTTATCTTCATTCTTTTTTCTTAATCCCCATTCGTAATTATTAATATATTTATATATATCTCTGGAACGGGTAGTAAGATGTGGTGAACGGAACAATTGAACCTTTCGGCCTCTGGAATAACCTGATGCGTTTTTGGGTGTTGTACATATCACCACAGGTTCTGTCCACGGGTATATTTAGTGGAGAGACAAGCCCCCCTCATCCCTCTTCGTCAATAATCCAATCAAATGGGACAAGCTCCTCTGAGTATCTTAGTAGGGAGAGTTAGTGAATTATTTTACTCGGAAATTCAGGTCCACGTTTGGAGATATAGTTATTGAATAATAAATTCCGTTATCATATTTTTCGTGTTATTCATTTGCTAAGAAATTATCTTTGTGCTCTAATTAAAATGCAAATGGGTTCGTTCTGTGTGCCCCCCCTTCCCCACTTCTAGAAATTAAGCACTAGCCACGCCCATGTCTCTGTTTATGCGTGGTTTAAACTAATATTACAGGCACAGGACGAGTAAGGTGAAGTAAATGTCCCACCTGGATAGCGACTGGGAAAATAGCCCCATCCGGGATCTGAACCCAACCCAGACCTCCCGGGTCCGAGTTGAGCGCTTCTCTGGTGCTCAATTGTTTTCATTGAGTTTGGATATACACTTGTGTTCATGTTTATTTATAAGCGCATCTTACTACCTGTTCAGGTTATATAGCTAATGAGGTAGAGATGAGGAAGGCTGAATAAAGATAACATGTAGCTACATTTGCGTGGAGGGAGAAAGGGAAACCAATTAAGAAATACCACCTTAGTACACCCGAGCGGAACTTGAACCCCAATCTCCCTGTCATCGGTAGTTTAGTATTTTGCGAGAGTAACGTCTTAGACCATGCGGCCACCGAAGCAGGCTTTTTTCTTTTCTCATGTTGAGTTATTACTTATTAGTAGTTTCGTTTTAGTTAGTTTTGTTTTTTTACTACCTAGTTGGGCTATTTGTATTGTGCATTGAGGGGCATAAGAATGAGGAAATGTACCCGCATTTTCTTGAGTAGCGATTGAAAACTTTTACGGGAAAAACTGAAAGGCTTCATAGTTATATTTTAAATACTAATTACTACTAATTCAACATACGGGTTAAAAAAACCTTTTCACTTGCGAGGAGCCAGTCGGGACAAAATCTGACTAATTAATTACCCCCGTCTCATTCAGCAATTGATTGAATCAATTTGATAAAATAAATTATGTATAATAGATATTATTAAATATATTTTACAAATCTTTTTAAAAAAAATTACCTTATAAAACACGCTTTAGGGTTTTATTTTAATAAAATGGTGCAATATAAAAGTTGAGCCTATAAATGAAAATCTGTTAAAAATGTAACTGTTTAATATGAAGGCACAGACTCTACACCTAGACTTAGATTTTTCTTTATTTAGTTAACTATGCAACTTTGCATATCAAGTTTTTAAATGTTTCATAATGCATTAGTAAATAAATTATATTGTACACACCCGTAAGAAAATGTCAAGTAATACACTAACCTACATTTGATCAGAGGCGGTGTCAACGCTTCTTATATAAATTAAATACTTTTTATTTTCTTAAAAAAAACTATGACAGTGTGATACCGCCCTTATCCCTTATCTCCCTCTCATCGGCAGTCTAGTCTATTGCGAGAGTATCACGTTAGACCATGCGGCCACCGAAGCAGGTGTTTATTTCTACTACTATTACTAATAATACTACTTACTACTATCACTGCCACTAATTAGACTATTATTATCATCATCATCATACATTCAATCAGTTGAAATTATTTTACAAAAATAATAGTTTAAAATTTTCCGTCTCACATTTCTAGTAGCAAGACGCGGTACTAAATAAACTTGTCCCCCCCTCCCCCCCGTATTTCCGTAAAAGCAGACTAGACGATCTTGACGAAAGAGTTGTCCAATCAGATACCATGTTTGTTTGTTTCCCGATCTCACCTGGTTTGTTTATTTGTTATGTTTCCGCTATCAACCGCAGGTCTCCATGTTTTAACATCATTGGAACTTCTCTGTTTTCAAACACCGCAACTTGGCTTCATATTATTTCCTCAGGAAAGATCGGCATTGAGTTTCGGACGAGCAATAGTGTTCTTGCCGATATCTTGTTTTGAAAAGTAAATAATACGTGGCAAGCGCGATTGATTCTGATTCGGGCGGTCACAGTTTAATTCTGACCAGTTTCAATGGAACTGGAACAATAAACTGGACTGCTGAGCTGATGGGGAGATTGAGGTTTGAATCCGGTCGGTTGTACTGAGGGTGATCTTTCCCTAAGTAGTTTTATTCTTTCCCTCTATGCAAATGCGGGTACAGTTAATATAAATTCAACCTTACTCATCCCTAGCACATTAGCATATAACCTAAACGGGGAGTGAGACGTGATGACCAGAATGAAGGTTGGGTTTATCAATACTTGCTTTAGACCAGGAGTAGTCAGACTTCTGGATCTATTGATCTACTCCAGAGATGGAAAATCCTTTCCAATCTACTATGAAGCCATAGGCTTATATTGTTTGTTTCATTGGTAAAAAATTAACCAATTTTGTGTTTTGATGGTAAACTTATATTGCATCTAAAAACTTAGTCCTTTCGCACACTGAAATTGAGTTTTGAATCAAAGCCAATGTTATTTAATTTCCCTGAAAATAGTATTTTATCATTAAACACTTGACTTTGAAGTTGATACATGATACCTCATCTTTAGATAGTTTGTCGAATGAGACATAATAATCTTAGGATAGTTTGTTGAATGAGACCTTATAATCTTAGGATAGTTTGTTGAATGAGACATAATAATCTTAGGATAGTTTGTTGAATGAAAGTTCATAATTACTCTGTTATAAACTAGGGCGGGATTGAAAATGTTCGTCAGCTTTAAGATCTTGCTTTGGGAAAAATATGCAAACATTTTCTTTAATCTTCTTTCTCTTAATGTTTTTTAATCGATCGTCCAAACTATCGGCCGGCCGATAGATCGAGATCGACTGTTTGGCCACCTCTAATCGAGACCTTTTATATTACCCATCCCGGCTATTTGCATTTTGTTACAATAGTTTTAATTAAAGGTTAGAGGAAATGTACCAGGGGTTGCGTGGAGTGAGAGTGGGAAACTATTCAAGAAAAACAATCCTCGGTACATTCACCCATGATTAGAATCCTAACCTCGCCGTTCCCGGCAAATCGGACCTGACCGGCTCTATATTAGTACCAGACAATGAAGCTCATTCAAACGATGTATTCATAATCTATGTCTAAAGTGACAGCTGTATACCACACGACTTTATGTATAAATGCGTGAAAGTAGATCTAGTAACTTATCTGGATGTCAGATTAGGTCCTTCCTATGAAAACTGGACTATATATGAAACATAAATTGACAACTTATCTAATCTAGGGGAATTTCTGAAAGTCAGTCTTGGGTTGGACTAGTAAAAAGTCTATTTGTCAATAATTAATTACGTATGGCGGAAAAATAACTTAGGGGAGGGGGGTAGCGCGTCACGTGGTTTAGCCCCTAAGAGCCAGTCTCGCGTCACGAATAGCACGCAACCTGGGCAGGTATCACGGTTCGAACCAGGAGTCACGTCGTGGTGTGGTCTTCAATGGAAAATGGAGTTGAAATCAATGAAACTATTTTATATTATTTAAAAATAAATTTTGCTGGCCAATGGTACATAATACTTTCTATTATATTATATTGTAGTGTGTGACAATTTTCAAAAACTTGTTTTAACTAACCTAAATTTTGATTTTAGAATCAAAATAATAATTTGGTCTTGATGTATGACCATATAAAATCTAAATATTTCGTTTGAACAAAATCCACCAAATCATTTCGTATGTAGCCCAGATATTGTAAGACTATTTTGGTCGACCTCAACGGTCTTGGATTAAAGTGCTCACCTCAGAACCCGATGCTCGTTGGTTCAAACCCAGATGGGATCAACGGATTTTTCTTTAGATTTGAAATCCTTTGAAAAACTTTCTTCGTAAGGAAAGTAAAGCCGTCGGGTTATGTGTATTGTGGCACGTAAAATAACCCTGGAAGGTAGTGTGTGTGAAAATACCTTTCCTGGCAAAAATGGTGGGCCCTTTCACTCTCGTGCATAGAAATTCTCGTGTGCTAATATAATATATCGGTTCAGAAAGTAGCCATTAAAATAACTCTAAAAATATATAAATAAAATACTATTTTGAATTCGAGGGCACGTAAACATCAAGCAAGATCCATCATAATCCGATGTCTAACATTTTCACGATTACAATAGGTACTTTTATTATTATTATTATTATTATTATCATCATCATCATCATCATCATCATCATTATTATTAGCACCGCGTCTTACTACCCATTCGGGTTATACGCACTTACGCTAATGTGTAATGGTAGGGTGATTTTGAGAAGAAATGGAGAACCTACAGTTTAACGTGGAATCCGAACCACAGTGGAGGCCTGGTATTCCCCACATTCACAAGATGTCTTGTCAGAGGTGAAGGAAGGGTTTGGAAATCAGATAAATCTGTGCCGGGACCGAGGATTGAACCCCGGCCGCCAGCACAGAAGTCTGACACCTTACCCCTAAACCGCCAGGTCACCAATAGGTACTTTCTTTTTATATTTTCTTATTTGAGTGTTCAACCTGAGGATAGGTTCTGATATGCTTCCCAATCATTCGGAGCTGGGCATGCACTCATCCCTTTGGCTGGTTAGTGCTGACCGCACCATCTGGGAGAAAGCACATGCACTAAGGAAGTCCTGAAAGTGTGGTACTTTCCATTTGCTTACCGCACTGGATATTCCGACCTAGGGAGCAAGTGTCTACTGCCTACAAATTTTCCCGGATGTTTTTATTCACATAGCTTACAGGGATGCTTTACACACCATAATTGACACGGGACCGATGGCTGTACTTCCCCTCCGAAGGAAGTTGTGCAGCGGATTATTATCGTTAAAGAAAAATTTGTCGACTTCGGCAGGGTTTGAATCTACTAATATCAGGTCTTTGAACACTTTACATGATAAAGTAAAATAAAATATTAAAAAAACAACTTTTTTAAAAGGAAAATATACTTCCACTCATTCCAATTTCATTGAAATCATGCGAAGATTGAAGTAAACTGGTCATAGGATGATTGTTTTTTACTTTCTTGCCACCTTTAAGATAGAAAAAGTATTGTGATCGTCAAAAAAATCGAACCCGAGATTTTGATGAATGTTGACATTTCATGACCCCCCCTCAAATCCAAAAAAATGTTAAAAAAAAAAATCCGTCTGTCTGTACGTCGAACAATAGCCTAAACTATTTTACCGATCGGGCCAAAATTTGGTATCTAGGGTTTTCATAGGGTACCACCAGTACCGGTAAGGAATGACAAGCTGTATTTTACTAATTTTGTTAACAAAAAGGTTTGCATTTACTTGAGGACTCTTCTGGTGAAAATTGGACTGTATATTCATAGTACTCCGTTAGTAGATTATTGAAGATTTATTTCTTCCCTAATCGTTGTGGTCAAGGATGTCAACATTTAAGAAATGAAATAGCTTAAAGAAGAAGCCTTCTTGTAATATTATTTTGGATGGTCAACCTTTATTTTCTTGGGTTAAAGTTCTTGCTTCAGGACCCGGTGTTCGTCGATTCAAACCCAGTCAGGGCCTAAGAAAAATCCCTAGCACAACTTCCTTCGGAGGCAAAGTAAAGCCGTCGGAAAGTAAAGCCGCCTTGTCGGTTGTGACATGTAAAATAAACCCCTAGAAGGTACTTATATGAAAATACCTTTCTCGGCAAAACTGGTGTGCCCTTTTGCTCTCGTTCATAGAAATTCTAATGTACTGCTATCAATTCAGTCAGTGCACTGAGGTATTAATCTTACAAACATGCTAAAAGGTGAAAGTTAATAATGCTGCTAGTTTCTAGGCTCAAAACCACATTTCTTAAACTTCACATCGAAAACTTTTTCAAAAATATATTTAAAGTGCAATTTCTGAACCTACTGATGACTTATAAACTATGATAAATCTAGAAGACACAACATCCAGTCCCCGGTAGTTAATTCATCACTGTGTAAAGGGTAAACCCACATTTCACCAATTACAAATTTTTCGGCAATGCTGGGAATCGGTCCCGGGACCCTTAGCTGAGTAGACAAACACGCTACCAACTGAGCTAAGGTGTCGGTCAATAAACAAACTTATTTTTAACTGTGGCAGGATTTTGTATTTCTGAAGAGATATGATTAAAATGACCTACTCTGGAAACATAGACATATTGGCATTTAATTTAAATATTTTGTAATTGTGTATACTTTTTTTTTTACTAAGAAACATAAAATAAACCTAATTGACGTTCAATGTAAAAGTGATTACTTTGCTTGATTGAAACATAGTAAACATCAACTGTACAAATGATTGCTTTTAGTAATGTCTAAACAGGTTTAAAATATTGCTTCATATTGATAAATTCATAATGATCCACAGTTTTATTTAGTCGCGATAAGATATTTCAGTGCTATAAATATTAACCGCTCGAGATAATTGGCTCTACCTACTCAGTTTACATAATTTATTATATTAATCAGAACAAATCAAATGAACAATGTTGGCCTGCGAATTAGTTTGTGTTTCACTAATATATACAATTCCCGGATTTTCTTTTACTGTCAAGACAAATGATTGCGTTAAAGCATCTTAGCTCACAGTTACATACTGAAAAAAAGGTTGGGGGGCTCAATTTCCGGCATGTCCGGAAAATGAAATGTTGGATAATCTTTGACTTACTCTTTATCTGTGATGAATTAATGGTAAGGGGTTTGGGTGTTGTCATTTCTATAATTACGCTTGTTTAAAAGTCTTGTACTGGTATGAAGCTGTTCATACACTGCATGTAAAGCACTTTCAAAAATTAATAAATAAATGCTATTTCTATTTACTTTTAGTACTACTAACTCTAACCGATTTCAACTTTAATCTAAAGCTGACAGAATTTGAGGAAAAATTAAGATTAGATAAATGACTATTCATTTGTTTTCCTGTGAGAACCACTAAGTCACATCCGTTGTGGTTCGGATTACAAACACGCTAGTGACCACTTGACTCTACCACTTGAAATAAGACTTATAATTTAAACAGCTGGGAGAATTTGATCCAGTTTCATCGAATGCAACTTGTTAACTTCACTGCTGCATTAGCCTTTCTGAATGTTTTTAACCTCACACAGTGTCGACAAAGATAGGTAACACGACCGACCAGTTTTTGTGAATACAACTTTTGATAAATTGTGCTCGTTGGTATTTATCTTATTTGATAACTATATCAGTCTAATTATAAAAGTTCTTTTATAAAACCAACATGATGTAACTTTGACAAGCCATGACATTTTAATTTTATTAAGTTATTATTATTAGCACCGCGTCTTACTACCCGTTCGGTTATACGCACTTACGCTAATGTGTAATGGTAGGGTGATCGTGAGATGAAATGAAGGACCTACAGTTTAACGTGGAATCGAACCACGGTGGAGGCCTGGCATTCCTCACATTCACAAGTTGTGATTAATACACATCTTGTCAGAGGTGAAGGAAGGGTTTGGTAATCAGATAAATCTGTGCCGGGACCGAGGATTGAACCCCGGCCGCCAGCATAGAGTCCGACAACTTACCTCTAGACCACCAGGTCACCAATTTTATTAAGCATTAACATTATAAACATGGGCTAAAGTTCTATGAAAGAAAATGCCTAAGTTTTAGAAGATTAACCTCGACATTATTTGAAGTGGTTAAAATTTATTTGTGTATCATGAAGAGAATATTTTCTTAAACTACATAAACTCCACAGTCACATTTATAGTATTATTATCATCGTTTTTCTTTTCTTTTAGTGACCCAATATTTAAAGGTTTCACTATCAATTGGTAATTTTTTATTTAATTTAGAATGTTAAATCTCAAATTTTTGCAAGTAGATATTAATTCTTCTTGCATTAAGTATAAAGACACAAATTATTATTTTCCTTATGGGCAATGCTAGTAAAAACAAAGAATCAAACCACCAGTCAAAGTAATCTCATATTTTAAGGTTGAAAGAAATATACAATGTAAAAACAAAATATTTGATCATAGATGGCGTTTAAACTTTTTATTTTATTTTACACCATAAACACTTTCCTTTTTCAATAAAAAGTGCTAGTGAAACATGTATCTAGAAAGTAGAACATTAAGATTGTACAATTTACATTGGTAGGATAGATGTGAAATTCATCTTATTTTGGAATCACACATTCAAATAGATTAATAAAAAAATTATATTTATGGTCTATTGTATTTTTAAATATTAAATAATGAACTAGTTTGATAATTTATTATTAATAAGTAGATTAATTTAGTTATATGTATCTTTTGTATCAGGGTGAATGAAATTATTTCATATTTTACTTATCCTGATTAAATCAAAATAATAATTAACTATATATAATGATAGTAAAACAAAATAATAACGAACTATCTCTAATGATAGTTAATTAACTTTAAAAAGCGCTGGGGCAGAAACAAATATTGAATAGTCGAAGGCGAAAGGGGTGGGGGTTGGGCCTGATTTCGTGAGAACTTGACAATGTTATTACATGTAATGTTTCTAAAAACTGTTTACACCACACAGACAATTACTACAGATTGATTATTGCAACAGGATCTTTAATAATACAATTAAATGCATTAGCATGATACTATGGCAGTAAAGGTCGGTAATGTTAAAGCAAGTCGAATAATCTATAACAGAAGTGTCAAATTTGTTTTATCATAAGGGTGGTATTAAACTGAAATTAAAAATACAAATAAAGACTGTCCAAGCTGTGACAGTTACATGCGACTGCGGCCGGAGTCGCGTGGCCGCAACGACTCTTGGAAACACTGGTCATATACAACAGCCACATGGGGTGTTTTCCAAGACGCGACTTCAGCCGCAGACGCCAGTCGATTTCTAGATGAGTTCAAAGGCAGATTAAGCCGATTGTAGGCCTCTGGAGGTAAAAATTCGAGGCCCTTACACCCAAGCCCCAAAACAAAAAAATTCGTGGAAGAAAGTGATGACTTTTTCGGAAAGGTTTCAGTATTAGATTTTTAATAAGTTGCTTAAACCAGTAATATGTAGCTAATAATAAACTCAACGTTTAAAAATTTTTTATATTTATTCAAAAAATTTAAAAGCATGTAACTAAGTTACCTGAGTGCTTAAACAAGGTTTTCTATATGAATTTGCGTCTTGATTTCCCTTTGGCAAAATCATCAATTATTTTTATAGTATCTATTTCGTCAAAAATTCCTTGTTCTATGTATAATATGGCAATGTTCAAGCTGTCTCCTCCCATCGTACTCCTTAAATAGTTTGTAACACATTTTAAAACTGAAAAAGATCTTTCACCGGATGGATTTGATATCGGTATTGTTAAAAAATATTTTCAAAATAACCTTTACGTTAAGAAAAATCGAAGACATTTTTGATGCTGTTTTGATGGTATCTTTATTTTTATATATAAATAGTAAGAACTGATAAAGTTCATCGTCAAAATTAGAAATATCAATGTCATTTTTGTAAAAATCCTTAATTTTTTTAAATCACGTTTTTTTTTTGCTTTAGTTGGTAATCTTTGAACAAAAAAATACCCTAAAATGTTCTATAACAGCTACATACGCATGGCCGTAGCCGGGGGAGGGGGAAGGGGGGATGGGCGGGAGTTTGGGGGTTCAATTCCCCCCCTCAGAAATTTTACGAAAAAAAATAAATATATATGGCTTTATTTATGGTTCAAACAATATCAAAATGAAGATACAAATACAAATTAGGGGCTGTGTTACCTTAAAAAGCACTTCAGAGAGCTTCTAAAGGTGTTTAATATTTAGAAAATTCTTCCAGAACTGATTATCATTTAGAATTTCATCTAACCTCCAGCAATTTGGGAATGTGCCCACCAACACCCCCTTGCCCCCTGAAATTATTGGCTGGCTACGGCTTTGTACATACGTCTGAGTTCTTCAAGCTAGGTCTGCATTGGTGCTATCGCATTGACAAAAAATGAATGGATAGTAAAATTTTCTCTTCTTGCAAATTCATGACCGACCTCCTTTGTTTTCATCGAAAAACATTCTTCTCTTCTGTGGCCTACGAGGTTGTCCATCTTATTTATCAAATGATAGCCCTAACAACCCATTTATTTCTTTTCCCACTTTTACAAATTCTTCTCTGAAATGTTCGTTAAAATTCTCTAGTGACCTTAATAGAATAGAGCCTTTTAATAGTTCACACTCCACTGGTTGCAGTGATTTGCTTGTAGCATTAATTCTTTGTGGAATGTTATTACAAAGTACCATCATCAGGGCGGTTTCATATTTGTCCCATTTTTTTTCAGAAGTGAAGTTGCTTCGACTGTTGTGGTCTAATTTTCTTCTTTGAGTCGCAGATTTCAACTAAAGCTATATATATATATATATATATATATATATATATATATATATATATATATATATATATATATATATATGTGTGTGTGTGTGTGTGTGTGTGTGTGTGTGTGTGTCCAAGTATGGATGTGAGTAAATACGTCACATCTCGGGTGAAAACACAGTACGATAAAGCATGAAATGCGGGTCCAAAGGATGCATCTAAGCAGGACACAATTCTGGCAACAAAATGTTCTATTTTGTGTTTTTGTTTGTTTTTGTTAAACGTTGTCTTGTTTAATTGCATTACTTGTCCTGTTGGATTGCCTATAAATTGAACAATAAAACTCCTCGTGCCTCAGAAACCAAGCGTTTCCGCACCCATGTATGTATTCACTTTTCTTGCCGTTTCGTGGAAGGGGGTACGGCCATAGAATATCTGACATCAAGTAAAATACATTTTTTATATATAAATGGTTTTAGGCATAATTAAGGACTGGATTTAATTGATTCGGTTGCTAAAAATACAAATTTAACAGGGTTTAATAACAAAATATATTATACTGGAAGAAAAATATGCTTTTATGTAAAACATTAAGATTATTTAAATCCATCCTATGAAAAATAGTGATTGAAATTATTATTTTAAAGTTGTCGAAATTTTTAAATCATTTATATAAAACAAGAGTTCAAGGCAATTTGTTTGCGTATTTAAATCACGGAAATAGTTCATGGCAAGCTGCGCATTTGTATCTAATACACTCAAAGACTTTTTTTTAACACCCGTCTTACTATCTGTTCGAGCTATGCGCTAATAACACTAATGGTTTTAAAGATTGAGAAGGTTATATTTAGAACGAGTGTACCTGCATTTGCGTCGTTGGAGAATACAATTTTTTGTTGTTGTTTAAAACTACCCTCAGTACACCTGACCGAGATTCGAACATTTATCTCCCCGTCATTGACAGTAGCTCCCTAGACCATGCGGCCATCGTAGCGGGTTTGATGACATTACTCCCTGTAGTATTGAACACAACAGCTATTTTTCTACCTTGTAGCCCTGGCGAGATAATCGTTCAATTGGCTGTAAAGCCAGGCCTCCACCGTGGTTTGGATCCCACGTTAAACTGTAGGTCCTTCATTTCATCTCACATTCACCCTACCATTACACATTAGCGTAAGTGCGTATAACCCGAACGGGTAGTAAGACGTGGTGCTAATAATAATAATAATAATAATAATAATAATAGGCTCTACACTAATGGCTTGGATAGGAGACTGCGTCAAGACAGTCTATTTTAAAAAGGGTCGAAGTTTGACCTCGTTGTTGGAAGCATGGACCTTGACTCTTGGACTCTTTCCTGCTTACTTTTATTTTAATATGTACTTGTGTCACTTTAGCGTAAGACCAAGTGGAAACCGACCAAAATAATAAATAATCCACGGGCGGACTTTGTCTCCAATCAAACACTGTCCAAAGTAGGACTCGATAAGCATTGGCCAGAGAAGGTGATCCAGATTGTTACTATCTTGTTCTTTGTTGACAGCATCGGTCAATCATGAGTTTTTGTTTCAATAGTAATATTATGGTTGAGAACTGAACATTACATTTCCGGTACTAAAATGTGTCGTGCTAGACTGTCAGACTGGTTCTAAATGAGCACGTGTGATTGATTAGGTCGACAGTCGTAAAGAGGTTGACAGGGAGGAAAGGTTGGTTGTTTCATTGTGCTCTCTCATAGTGTTAAGATCCTTACTGAACTTGCAATGTGACTTAATATTAATAATATACTATTTTAATAGCTGTATGGGTTTTAACATCCTTTTCAAAAGTCTAGCCCCATAGATTAAAAAAAAGAAAAAGAAATGAAAACAGAAATTTGGCTAGTTTTGTATTCCGAGGTGACGAGTCAATCTGACCCAAACCTCAATGAAAAACAGAAATATTACATCGTCTTGCTATTCATTTTATATTATTTTGAAGGTCTGAAAGAAAAGTGAGTTTATGGGAAGGACGCGAGATTAACTAGAGACTTCATAGAGACGGGACACACGAGCGGAGGGGGTCCTTGGCCGGGGCCACAGACAAGGAAATAACAGATACACAGCCTTACGGGAGATTTGTTGCGCTCCTCGAGTCAGGTAGAACTTAAAATATCCAGTGATAACAGCGCTTCCAAGTGAGAATTCTTTGAAACAACTCAATTTCAAAAATTTGCTGATGAGAGAGACAAACCGATAGAGTGAGAGCTAAAAGTTGCTGTCTTGTCTCTCCTAGTACAATAGATCAGGTAGAGGCAATCCCTTACCCCAACTCACCCCCCTTTCATTGAACAAAACTTTGCAAACAATGGGGAGGGTTGGAACCAAATATACAATACCAGTGCTTCTACAGTGTTGACATGAGTCTTGGAAATGCACTTGTAAATGAATTATTAAATATTTTGTGACCAGCTTCTGCAGTCACAATTCTTTAGGATTCACTTTTTCGTTAGACTAGACTTCATATAACTGGGATATGTGTTCGAATACCGATCGGTTGTACTGAGAGTGTTTTTTCCTAATATGCTTATAATTCTCCTTCAACGCAAATACGGCACATTTCCCAAACATTTTACCTTCCTCATTCCTTATCCATTGGATTAAATACGCGGATAGCTGTAATGGGATGTATGACACGTGTACACAAAATATGTCAGTAATTAAAATTAAATACTTATGTTGTAAAGGTTGCATTTATTTTTTACATTTAGTTGTCAAATAAATACAAATTATACAAGGATATGCTACTAATTTTTTTTAAAGTTAAATACATAGAAAATATAATAAAAAGAGTTTCCTAGGTATATATTGGGTATCGGTAATACCGTCTTATTTTAAACACTGGAAAGATTATATTCAACATTATTTTATACAGATGTGCAATGAGAGTTAACAAATCGGTTTTAAATCAGTTTATAGTAAAATCAAGACTGAAAATGAAGCTTATTTTCTTAAACGCTCTTTTAGGATCACCCAACAAAACGATCATAATGTTTTGTCCAATAATTACACTCTTCCAACACCTTCTCGTGTCTGTATGGAGAATTAAATATCTCTTAATTTTAGTAAAGGGGAATAGAAATAATTTTTTTTTACTCTGAAAACTTTTTCAATACAAGATTATTTTACTATAAAAGAACAATATTTTCATACATTTAAAATTCGCAGATTTTCTTAAAAATAACTATTTACATCAAAATAAAATATAGTTTAGTAAAGTGAGTAAAATTGTTGACAGTACAAGTATATATAAAAATACTCTTAACTATACCCAAATATTGTTTTAATCACAGCCATAGTTACAAAGAGTTTTGTGTAAAAATTATCTATTAAGATGTAAAATAAAATTCTGTTTATATAGTTTGGACAGGCTCGAGACTAAAATTATGATCACTAGCATTAAAAATCAATACAATAATAATAATAATAAAAATAATAAAAATGCAAAAATATGATTTAACAGAAATTTGATTAAAATATGTGTCAAATAAATTTGGACATTGATATATTTCATAATATTCTGATCACTTTGATTTCATATTGTACTAGATCAATCTTTGACATACAATCCTGAACCAACCATGGCAATCACAAACTAGTTATATCAATTAATAGATACGAAATCTAAGAAAGAAAATATTACTTAATCTATTAACTGAGTTTTCAAACGAGCGCAATCACAGGGTGGCCGTTGCGCCCCATTGACAAAGCAAACTTTACCTAAGCAAGATCATAGAAAAATGTTAGAAAAATTAGCATCACATTTCACCAAAGAACATAAATTAAATAATATACTCGGTTACAGAAACATATTAAATATGAAGCATCATGATTTTACAAAGATAATCGTGACCACCAAGTTATGTCGCCTGAATTGGTTTATTTTAATAGTTATGCCGCTCCTAGATATGCGATAACTGCTATGTATTTGTAAATCTAATGTAGGCTATCCACTTTAAAATAGTATTTAGTTTGCGTATTCATTTACTTTTAGTACTTTATACTATTTCCTCTGCCTTTACAAAGTTAGTGTTCCACCATATCAAGTTGTTGGTGTTTAGGGAACTTTAAGGACCCCTTCCATTTCCCAGCAGTAAATTTTAGAAATTACAAACTTCCCAACTTGCATGGTTATGTTGGGTGGTCTTTTTGCCAACTTGGCAAATTTAATTTTTCTTTTATGCATAAAAGTATATTCTTTTGGGAAGGTGGCAGTTTACTCTCATTTCCAAACACCTCTCTCTCCCTCCCCCTTCTTAGCTCCCACAATTCCAATTTGAGTTTTTAAGACGTATTTGATTATCTTATAAGCTATTTCAATCTGACCACATCAAAAAGAGTGTTCTATATTGGTTGTATACATTTTAAGCGCTTCCATTTCCTGGGCTTCAATTTTGCCGCTTTATTTGGCTATCCGGGAAGGTCTATTTAATTACATGGCGATATTTAAAGTGTCTACCTCCACAAGAATTGTATTTATATATCTTTGGAAACATTTTCAGGGGAAATCCCTCCCTATTTTCCCCTCCTTCATTTGAAATTTAAGAATCCAGTCTTTGATACTTTTTGAGTTGATCCTTATATCAGCCTGACTAATGTTAATTAGTTAATTAGTTAACCCCCATATCACCACCCTTCTTAGAAATAAATAATATTTGAAATGTGTTTGTGGTTATTTGAAATTATACCTCTACACTTCTAACAAATTTTAATTTTCTACCTCCTACTTGTGATGGGGTATCACCCGCCACCCCTCCCCCTCCCTACCTATTTCCTGTAGACTCATTTTGAAATTTAAAATGCTCAGCCATTGTAGTTAATTTGATTGGTCCCTGTATTTGCTGGACGAATTCCAATTTTATATCACACAGAGAAATAATTTATCAACTGGCTTTGAAAATTTTAGCCTCCTGCGTCCCATTTCTTTAACTACCACAAAATCTCAAATTTAAGATTTATTTGGTTATTTAAAGCCGTACTTCTACAAGCATGTCAAATTTAGTTTATCTACCATACTTAATATTTCTTTTAAACTCCCCTTTATTTCCTGGACTACTAATTTTAAACTTTTAAATGTTCGGACTTTTATAGTTATTTGAAGTGGTATCTTTGGCTAAATGCAGAATTTTAATTTTATAACACACTGAGAAGAAGTTTTTTATAGTAGTTTTGTAAGTTTTTAACCACTCAACCCACTTTTTACAACCCACTCTGACAAATTTTAAATTCCACTTCTCATTTGGTTACCTGAAGTTTTATTTCTAATTGTCTTTCAAATTTTAATCTCTAACCTCATCTCAAAAGTTATTTCTGGCTGTAACTAGCCCCTCCCCCCAATTCCCATTGTCTAAGTTAAAAATTAAAAATTTTCAATTTTTTATATTTATTTAGAGTAGTCTCCATACCTATGAATTTGAGTTATCTACCACACAAAGAAGTAGCTGAATGTATAAGTTATGAAAATGTTGAGCACGTCGTCTTCGCCTACCATTTCTTCAACTACCGCTTAGAAATTTCAAATAACATTAAGATTTATTTGGTTACTTGTGAAAGCTCCTTCTTCCTACTTGCCAAATTTAAATATTCTATCACATTTAAAAGTTGTTTTTATCTATATAACCCACGTCCCCTTCCCCATATTTCCCAGAATCCCATTTAAAATTAAAAATGTACATACTGATAGTTGTTTAGCAAGGTTCCTTTACTTTACTTCCAAATTTCACTCTGGAAATTAGTTGTTTCTATTAGTTTTGTAGATTTTAAAACTCATTTTTCTACCCTTAATCTATATTTTTAAGATGTGTTTGGTTAGAGTTGTCCTCCTAACCGACTGTCAAACTTAAATTTTCTAGCACACATTAAAGATGTTTAGTCTGTTTATATCCCCTACCCTATTTCCCAGGGTCCTACATATTAAATAAAAATGTTCATAATTTATAATTATTTGGAGTGATCCCATTGGTTATTTGCATAATTTCAATCTTTTACCACCCTGAAAAGTAGTTATTCATATTAGTTTTGGTAGTCTTGACACCCCACCCGCTTTTCTCCAACGCACCTCGGGACCCATCATGTGGATGCCGTACATAAATTAATTTCATATTAGTACTCTGCCACCTGATAAACCTCTATATATAACATTTCATGATTGGAGTATATGGAATTTACCACCCCTTTTTGCCCCTTTATACCAATTTAGGCGATGAAATTTGAAAAACCCTAAAGTTGTTCTCACCCAATTCTATAAAGAGATGTTCATTTTAAATTTCAAGGCCACCATTTAAAAAGATGTGTGGTCAGTGAATTTTGAAAATTTCAACGCCCCTTTTACATCCCTTACTGGGGGAATTTCACAAAATCCGGTCCTATCTCTGGTCTAGGGCCGAAAAGGAACCTTTACTAAAAAATTTAAGTTTACATGTTTGAAACCATTAAGCTCTTCGAACAAAACCACAAACTCCCCCACCTCATTTATTGTCTCTACAGGAAAAATTGGCCTTGTAGTTTGGAAATCAAAACAAAATGTCTCATCCCCGCATATCCACGCTCATTTTGATATTATTATATCAATATTTAGTTATTATAAGAGAGAAAACATAATAAATCCTCAAATTTGTTTCTTTAAGGTCCTCGCACACCAGCATAGTATCGTATACGTACGGTGCGTGGTTTTCCATTCCGCTTTGAAAGCGGAAAGACACGTAGCCTGCGATACTGTTATGGCAGCCATTGCCTACCCCCACTACACCCTTTCAAACACTCCTCTCACACATCACTAAGTTTTTTTCAGCCATTGAAGAATCATTTCGACAGGTGCCCAAATAATTTCAAATATCTGCTAAGGCTGAAATATTTAACTTGGTCTCTCGGTATGAGATAAAAGTATTATAATGCGAGTCCAGCTATTACCCTGGACATTTTCTTTTTTACCTTCAACAAGCATTGCAACCCCATACATCCAACGATCAGCTACCCATGATACTTCTACCACATCAAAATGTTCCTTAGTCACTCCCTCAACAATCAATGTATCATCTTGCTTCCCATCATCAACTTTATATGTCTCATCAAACAGCTCTTGATGTTCCTCAACAGCCACAGCCCTACGTGAGGGGGATTTGGGAAAAACCTAATGAAAAAAATCCTTTCGTAATTTATGGACAGCCCCTTATTGGTTTTATAAAAATATATTTCAAGTAAAGATTTTCTAAAATTATAATATTACTACAACCTTACCATAGTGAGTTATTTCGTGTCTCAAATACTTGCAGAGATAATATTGAAATTTCTGCTTATGTAAAGTTGCCTTAAAATTATTATCATGAGATGATTAGAAGGACCATTTAGTTTAAAATGATAAACAATGGCCAGATACGACATTTAATATAAATCGTTAGAGCAGATTGCAAGAACTTGTTTTATCTCTTCTTTTTTTAACCTTTAGTAAGCTACCCTCAATTTAGGGTAGGATAGGTAACTCTTAAAACTCCTTGGGGGAACCCTATAAAAACCCTAGATACTAAGTTTTATTTAGCCTGACCAGTAAAATTGTTTCGGCTCTAGGCCTAGATATAGACACACAGGTAGACAGCATAGCAAAAAGCACTTATCAGTTTTGGGAGGTTGACATTTATAAACATTTTGAGCTAGATTTTTTTACGATCTCAATACTTCCTTCTTCAAGTGGTCTAGAGAAAGTAAAAAGTGTCTATTTACGTAATATGAGCACAAATCACTTTACATTTTAGTAGTGAAAACATATTTCTATACATTCTTAAAACTACTTTCAATGGCACTATGGAGTAAAATAATCACAATTTAAGAAGGAAAAAGTAGTTGATATTACATTGGCCACTTATGTAAGTTTTCGAGTTCATATTGTCATCATGTCCCATTATTTGAATACCGTATTTATTTTTAACTTACCAACTAAAGTTATATAGTCTTATGAAGAATGTTTGGCTAGATACAGTAAATATTTGAGCTTTTAGAGACTAACAACTAAAGTGTTTTATTTAAACATTCTCCTATCTAAACCTAATATTCAAAAGTCAAAAGTTTTTAACCTAAAGTTTAAGCCAAAAAGCTGGTTTTGTTTGCAACACAATCACAATTAATACAAATATAAAGTCTTACATTATTTCAACGTTTCGAAATGGAACACGCTACAAATATTACTTTAGATACAATAGTCTAGATTCATAGAAATATGTGAAAAACACAGTTAAGCTATTAAATTTAATTGGGCTCAAAATCAGCTTAGTCACAAGTACTCAACTCTCCCAAATTCACTCAACGCGATGCAATTATTGGTGTAATACGTTCTTCATTTTTTGCGTCGGTTTCCCTAAACAATGAATGTTCACCTTTGCAGTTCACTGCAAGTGTTTGTGGATTCTAACTTTAAGAAGGTGGCTTAGTGCAAATAGCTTGTGTTTTTTGCATTGTTTAAGCCAGTGAGGGTATATTAGCCTTATTTTCTTCAATGCCTTTCCTAACATTATATGTACAATACCTTCTTGGTGCTGCACATCAGGAAATAGCTCAACAAAGGTTTCTAAGACAAGATCCGTGATGTGTGTGAACAGATAAATCTGTGCCGGGACCGAGGATTGAACCCCGGCCGCCAGCACAGAAGTCTGACACCTTACCCCTAGACCACCAGGTCACCCATAATCATGGTAACTGTAAAACGAAATTAAAAAATCATGATGACAGAATAATATTAAAGAGTTACAATAAATGAGAATTACTGCTGTCCAATAATAAATTCATGAAAGGAACAAGAATCATCAAACAAACTTACAAAAATCATTGTGAAGGACACTAAGTGTTGGTACGACAGCGAGATGTTGACTGATTTAGGAGTAGTTCGAGAAATTACATTTTGATTTGCTATTTTATTTTATTACATCAATTAACTTAACAAATTGTATCAATTAATTCTTTCTATATATATTTGAGCAATATATCTTAAGTCTTAAATTCTAAATCAAATCCACTCCTTACTTTCAACTCGCTTAGAATGTTTTCTAAAATGGTATTGGTTTAATCTGTTTAGAAGTAGTCCTCAATCGCTAAAATGTAATGTATTAGATTCGGTTTAGTTTTGACAAAGTTTTGATATAGTTGGTTTTGGATTAGTATGTAAGCTTATATTAACGTTTGGAGAACTTAAAATTTTTCAAAGCTTATGATTCTAATTCTTTTTTCAAATGATTGTTTAAGTCATTTTATTTATATTCAAACTTTCAACCTTATCTTCACAGGATATATCATCACTATTTGTATGTACTGGCACTAGAATGTACTATAAATATAAACAAAAGTAACTTTTAATGAACACATTTTTAGAAAATTATGTTTAATACAGTTTATAGAAAAATTACGAAAACTATGGTTTCTAAACATATATGTATGGTTTTAAAACCATCAATATCTTTATTTTCAATTAAAAAATGTGTTTTAATAAAGATGTGCTCAAAAATCATCCCAGTTCAGGATACTCAAAGTTGGGCACTAAATGGGAGAGCACTTAGACCCACGCACCCGTTTAGAAATCCCGGATATTTTAAAACATAGTTTTCTACAAAATCCTGGCAAACATTATAAGAAGGTTTCTCTGATTGACTAGAAGGCTTGAATTTAGAATTTAAAGTTAAAAAAAGAAAGAACCTTTACGTGTAAATGTGTACTTCTAAGATTAAAGCAAATAGTTTGACACCTCTATATAGCCTTCCTCTATCAAAAATAAAGTCATATTTTTATAGGGTCACAAATTGTGGAATTGTTTTACGCGATTATATATGATGACTCCCGATTTTTTTTTTAACTTTAGAGTTAAAATCTAAACCGTTTAACTGGTCAGAACTTTCTCCCTCATTTTGATGAAAACAATATTTCAAAATATCTAACTACTTCTTAAATAAATTGGTATTTCTAAACGTCTGCAATTCTTCTCAATGCTCCTTAATAAATAATTGCAGTTGACAGCCAGTCCCTTAGTTAAAAAAAAAGGTCCATCGTGTTTCAAGTTTTCTTTATAATGTGCAGTCAGAGTAAACTTATTTGTGTGGCAGGATTAGGGTACTTTATGACGAGGGGCTGGGAGTTAGAGATGGGGGCGGGGGGAGGGTGCTACCTGAAGCTTGCTAGGTGACCGCCAGCCGACAGGAGCTCATATTTTGTATCTGCCTTTTAGTACATTCGAGTTTAAAGTGAGTCGTTTCAAAAATGCTCACTTGATTGCGCTGTAGTCACTGGGGATCGCACCTAGCGATCCCAACGTTGAGGGAGTAAAGCCTCGAAAAGGAGTGCAACATTTTTAACCTAGGGGCTGTGGCTCTGTTGTTTCCTTCTCTGTGGCCGGGGCACACGGGTGGAGGGGGTCCTTGGCCGGGACACACGGGTGGAGGGGGGTCCTTGGCCGGGGCACACGGGTGGAGGGGGTCCTTGGCCGGGGCACACGGGCGGAGGGGGGTCCTTGGCCGGGGCACACGGGCGGAGGGGGGTCCTTGGCCGGGGCACACGGGTGGAGGGGGGTCCTTGGCCGGGGCACACGGGCGGAGGGGGGTCCTTGGCCGGGACACACGAGCGGAGGGGGGTCCTTGGCCGGGGCACACGGGCGGAGGGGGTCCTTGGCCGGGGCACACGGTCGGAGGGGGTCCTTGGCCGGGGCACACGGTCGGAGGGGGTCCTTGGCCGGGGCACACGGGTGGAGGAGGTCCTTGGCCGGGGCACACGGGTGGAGGGGGTCCTTGGCCGGGGCACACGGGCGGAGGGGGGTCCTTGGCCGGGGCACACGGGTGGAGGGGGTCCTTGGCCGGGGCACACGGGCGGAGGGGGGTCCTTGGCTGGGGCACACGAGCGGAAGGGGGGGGGTCCTTTGTAATATCACCTACTCACTTTATTATATTATTGTGAAGAGTTAGTAAAATATTTGTATTAATTGGTTACCAAACTATAGCTTTATTTGAGTTATACCTAGAAGGTCCTTGATTGATTCCCAAACTCCAAGTAAACTATTTGTGTGTGTGATAATTTTACTATCCTCCATTCGCCAAACCATATAAATTATGATCCCGCAAGACCGTTGTGTTTGTTTGGTGTCACTTTTAGCACTAAAAACTTTCACAACAAACCATTTGTTTCTAATTGTTTTTTCTTTTAACAGTTTTTCCATAAATGAAATACGAACTTATGAAAATAATAGTTTGAATGTTTTTTCGTGTGGAACCAGCGTCTGTAGTTCACTTATGCTTGCCACACACCTAATCGGATCGGAACGGAATGCGTCGGCAATTATTAATTACATTCATTTCATTGGAGGCCTGCACACTTGATCGGATCTGATCGGAAACGTTCGGAACGGAACGAATCTATTTTCTACGGAGGGAATATTTTGACTGATTCCTAAGCTGTTCCAAAGCTATGCGCGGCTATAGTCTAGAACTGTTGGTGTTTGCTTCCTCTCGCCCGACACTATTGTTTAGTTAAACATATCTTTGGATGAAAAATTAAACAGTTTGGTTCATCTATAGCCTGTGATTTATGACTGGCAACAACCATCATTACCTTCCCACAAGTTTAATACAAAACATAGGAGGGACTATTTAGTGAAAGGATACCATTGAAAATCCGTTCAGTAGCGAATCAGAGCATAGACTTCCACGTGGCTTTGTTTACATCAGGTCTCAGCTTAGGATAAATCAATAATAATATAATAATATAGCTGTAAGTTACCACCACACCTACGACTAATGGACTACAGATGTTGTTTCTCGAACGTAAATAAGACGGTTCTAGTTCCGGTAGATAATATTCCAATCATTGGAAGCTGGCCAATGATCGACTGTAGATAGGAACTGAGCTTCGCACTCGCTTTGAAAGGGTTCATGTGACGCTCGTGTCATCTGAACTACTGGGCCAAGGTCACAAAATGGCACCAGACAGTCTGGCATAGAGAGAGGTCATATTATTGTGCTATTTATCATAAGTTGAATTCTCTCTCACCACGTACTACCTTCCTGGTTCCAAGCCCGACTAGGGAGAGTAGGTGATGTTAAAAGCATATTTGGTACCACACTTTGATATTTGGCACACTCAGAAATATTCTATAGAGAAGAGGGTGGACAATCAAGGGTGTGTCCAGAATTAAATTTCGAAAAAGGGCGAGGGTATTACAGGGAACACCTCCAACCACTGGAAGCAAAGACATTTTTTGGATATTAAATCCCTCAAGATGGTATTTAAATTCGTTTTATGGTAACTAAGGGCAGTAATATTGTTAATGTAAATGACCTTGGATACAATATATTAAAGCAATTTTTCCATTTTGTAACTTTTATAGCACTTTTAACGCGTGTATAATGGTAAACTTACCATAATATTTCCCCCACAAACTGGGACACTATTGTTTTATTTGGAGAGAGAACCTTATTTGTGTAGGGGTAGTAGTCTGTTTGAAAAAGGAGTTTTTCCCTCCGAACCAAAAAGGGAGTAAAAGGACTCTTTCCAATAAAATATCACAGTAAAAAATGATCCACATAAAAACTATTCAGATGGGTCTTTCCTTTGTAGGGCAGGGGTGGAAATGATTCTAAAAGTTTTCAGAGTAGTCCTTCTATGAACTTTTTATTTTTTAATCTCAGTAGTTTTTTCTAGAAGCTTTTTAAAGTAGATATTCTTCCCCTGGATTTTTTTAAAATGAATGCTCTTAAAGTTAATTAGAATGATCTTTGCTTGAAGATTTTGTGAAAATTACAAACCGCTAGAAGCCATTTGGAACAGTCATAATTGTGCAAATGTTTGAAAATAATATGCATTTTTAAGTTATTTGGAATGGTACTCTTCCAGTCAGTAGCGTCGCATCAGGGCAAGCAAGGCAAGCACTGCTTGCCTTTGATTGAAGATTAGTAATTATTTTATTTAATTTTTGAAAATTACTCTTCATCACCAATATGTTTGAAATAAATTTTCTCGCACATGCCAGTGATCGTAACATGCATGCAAGATGTGTACTAGTCTATTATATGGTCGTTGAAAGTCTATATTTTTCCGTCTTTCATCCCATAGTGTAGTTCTTATTTGTGACTTCATAGATTTGGGGGGTCGAGAAGGGGAAGAGTGGTGGGATTCAGGTAGGAATGCAAGCAACAAAATTGCAACTTTTCAACAACCGAAGCTTTGCCTGAAGGTTGACGACTATAACCGAATAAACTGAGAGATACTATCGCTTACCCCTCTCTTCCCCTTTCAAAAGTCAAAACACAAAAAGTGACAAAAGTAGAAATATAAGGGGGTGGAATAGAACTAGGGGAGTTTTCCGTGAAAGGGAAAAATAGACAAATTACTGACCCCCAACCGTGCCTACACAACTTTTGAGTTTTGTGTAGTTTATTGTAACATGTCCTTTTACAGCCGTTTAAAAAAACTGTGTGAGCTTGTGGCAACGATCCCGGCAACATCATCAACAGTTGAAAGATCATTTTCAACATTAAAAATAGTAAAAACATATTCCAGAAATACTATGGGACAAAATACACTTTCTGGTATGGTACTTATTTCAATTGAAAAGGGTCTGCCTTTTAAATTGTAGCAAGGAGTAGACTTCCATGAAAAAGTCATTGCAGATTTCTTAAAAAAGGAAACTTACAAACAATAGAAAAAAAAATATGGCGAGTAAAAGATCAGTGATAAAGGCCACTGTATATAAAAATTCATTTATTATCTAAAACTAATCAAATATACCAAATATGCTGCAGGTTGCAATAAAATTGAAAATATAAAAAATATATAATTTTTTATTACTTATAACTTATGTATATTTAACATAATTAAGTAACACACAATATAGTAAACATTGAAATATAAACATAGGATGTTTTATGTATACTTAATTAATTGGCCAGCTTTAGGGAAAACGGAACCGAGGGGGGGAGACACAAGGGAATTTCTCCTCACTTGTTAAAATAGAGGGGTGCAAGATATGTTCTCTCCTCGTACCCCCACATCCTCTTGGATATGTACTATATATATATTATAATGTGCCTTATGTAAATAACGGAACAGAAGGACGCCCAAACCCACAATTATCATAAAGAATAACATCTCCAAATAGCTTCGCGAAGCATATAATATTTAAAAAAATTCCAGATGGGGACCCCAGACCTCCTCCGCACCCCCCTTCCCTGCTTGCCTAAGAATTTTTGTCACGAGACGCTACTGCTCTTCGTAAATTTTGGAAAATTGGATACCTTTGGGAGAGTGCTTCCCGAAGCCTGGGTCGTGACCCAAATGAAGGTTGCAAGGATGTTCTTGAGAGTAGCGTGAAGGTCTTGAATTCTTCCCCAAAAATTATTAAATATTAGTTACCAACACGTCCTCAAACTTGATCATTATTATGAATATTACTGCAGTACTGCCAGTAGAAAGTATTGAACCAACCTTTTAAAAGTATCTTTTATTCGGAAATTTAGACTCTGATCAAGGACAAACACATTCTGACCCATGAAGCTGAAAAAGTGCTTTTCCCTCTTTTAGCTTCGTCTGAGTGTACCACTTGTGTTTAATTATATTAAATTATTTTGTCTACGATTAAAAATTACATTTTTTAACACATAAAAGTTTAGGTTAGTTTAAATTGGGTTGGGAATGGGTCATAATAATGATGGAGCTGTATATGAGCAAAATGTTGAGTAAAACATACCGTTCATGTGGAGTGAAAACGGGCACTTTCTTAACAAGCTCCATGTTTTTTGTTGGAAATTTGTGGGCAACGTTGTGCTTTATTCACATTCATTTGTTGGGTGCACTCATTCTGCTCTCTTTTCTCATTTGTTGGATGAGTTAACTCCTTACTACTTTATCTGTTAAATATCCACTATTTGCACTTATTTCAAAACCGATTAAACTGTAATTTAAAATTTGTTAAAATACTCTTTTTTCCCCTATGACCTTTCCATATTCTCCAGTTTTATCCAAATTTTTGCCATTTCAAACAAGTTTCAGTCCCAATTAACTTGGATCAGTGAGGTTATACTTAAGTACAATCAAATAAATGGCAAGTTCTAGTAAACATTAGGAAACCAGATTATTTCCTATTCATATGCAAAATAAATACAAAACATGTGTATTGCATCATTTGAATCCTTAAACAGGCACAATTATAGGCACATAAATTTAAATTTAAATTGTGTGGGTATCACCTTTATTAAATCCTTAATAATGCTTTGTTATTATACTAATTTTAATTAAAGTTTATATACATCATAATTTGAATCCTTAAATAGACATACTGGTGGTTGAATGTTATACAAATCTATATTCAAATTTGTAGAGATTGCAGATTTATCGAACACATTTTAAAACTTTTAAATACAATAAAGGGGTGTAGTCCCAATTGTAGCAGTGCCGAAGTTCTTTATTGGTAGTGCTGGGGGGAGGGGACAAGAGGGCTGGTGTATGCAAACACAATCGGTAGGCCTATAAATACACGCTTGCTTGTGTCTGTCCTTTTTATGGTTTAAAAGGACATCTATTGGAACTATCATTAATTTAATTAACTTTTAATTAGTTACCATTAATTGGAAAGACAAGTTTCGTACATCCACACCCTCGAACCCAGTGCTGGGGCTTTGCCCTGCTCCGACCCCACTACACTCCTGTGTGTGAAATATTAAAGAGGATATACATTTGTATTTACTTCAAACTATGGAACAGTGTTTTTATATTGTGTTTGTCCACATACTTCTGTAGGGCCTAAAATATTGGTCAATTTGGTTTTAATTTGATATTCATATGTTATTATTATTATTATTAGCACCGCATCTTACTACCCGTTCGGGTTATATGCACTTATGCTAATGTGTAATGGTAGGGTGATTGTGAGATGAAATGTAGGACCTACAGTTTAACGTGGAATCCGAACCACGGTGGCGACCTGGCATTCCACACATTCAAAAGATGTATTGTCAGAGGTGTAGGAAGGGTTTGGAAATCAGATAAATCTGTGCCGGGACCGAGGATCGAACCCCGGCCGCCAGCACAGAAGTCTGACACCTTACCCCTAGACCAGATATTCATATGGTTTTCTATTAATGTGGCCATACAAAAATAACATTGATGAGAGCACTATGGCTTAATAAAGTATAATAGTAAAAATCAGATTTTATCAATAACAAAAATAACAATAAGTATGTTATTTATATTTATATTTGAAAACATGTGGCACAATATTTGGTCTGGAGAGAATAAATAAAATTATATTAAAAATCTTATATAAATAGTGGTATATATTCTGTCTATAGTTATTAGGCTATGTCATGCCATTAGGGAGAAGGGGACCAATTTAAAGATAAGGAATGAAAATACATAATTTTCAAACAATTCATTTCCGAAAGTGTAAAATTTTTAAATGAATATTTATATATAAGCGGTAGTAAGACGCGGTGCTAAGTATTATTTATATAAGCGTTCAACTGTATGTAAATTTTAAATAATTTATTTTAAATATTTCACATCACACGATTTAAATGTATTAGGTACTCATTAATTTTTTTGTCAAAATTTGTTACAGGTTTATACATACTTTATCTAAATGCTTTATGAATTTTTGAAAAGGAAATTTTGTAATAAACTAGAATGATTATTATAATAATTAAGGCTTACAAGTTTAATTTTTACTAACAAGTGTCATTTTAACACATAAAAGTTGCATCAAAGACCATATGAGCTTGTGTTTTTAAATTAATTTTTGATAAATATACCAAACTAAGCATAATATTAAGAGAAAATTCACCCACAATGACGCACAAACTAAACATCAAAATCGTCTGGTCTGGTTTTGACTCCAGGCTGGATGTACTGAAGGGCTTAATTTAATTAATGGTTTTCCATTATTCCTTCACACAAATATGGGTACATTTTCTCTAAATTACAGCTTCCCTAGTTTTAGCTCATTAGTGTAAATATGCGCTAAGCCTGGAAGGATAGTGAGACGTGGTGCAAAAATAAATAAGTTAGAATCTTATAACCACAAATTTAACATTCATAGATTAGGGAGGCTTTTAATATAAATACAATTTAAAATGTGAATAACTGGTTCCAGGTATGTAATCAGGGGCAGGGAAGCTCGTGGGGTTGAAGGCGCTCCCCCCCAAAAAAAAATCCAAACAAAAATTTAAAATTATTATTTAAAGAATTACTATTTAAAAAATACAATAATTACTAATTTCACTTCCTTAATTGGACTAAACATCGTTGATAATTAGATATAATATACTCAGGAATTCCTCCACACATGGAGATACAAATATGTCAAAATTCCTTAAAAAATATACTACAGTTGACCCATGCTTGCGTTCATTATTAATTAATATACTTTAATGACTTTATAGAAAATTTAGTTTTTATAAAAAGTATGTAACATTTGTATATTTTCTATTAATAGTCATAAAAAGTATATTATTATTAGTGAAAGCAAGAATGGGTTGACTTCAATATATTTTTGTATGTAATTTTGATACATTTTACTCTCCATGCAGGTTCGATTCTTCCCCCCCCCCACCCCCCCTCTCCTCCCCAAGTTGTTTAGTCTTGAGATGACCCTTGGCTTCGAACAATATTTGAAAGAAAATTCTTGATACGTGCTTGACTGGTTCTTTGTACACACTAATGGGCCAGTCATTAAGTTGTAATTGTTCTGTTTATGTATTTTTTTTAGCACTGCGTCATACGACATGTTCTGGTCATATGCTTATGTACTAATTACGCTAATTGATTTAGGGAATAGGAAGGATATATTTAGGGAAAGTATCCCATCATTTGCGTGGAGGTAGGGGGTGAAACCATTTAGGAAAACCACCCTCAGTACAGCCTACCGAGATTCAAACTTTTATCTCCTTATCAGCAGCAGTTGCGAGTTGGTAGCGGCCATCAAAGCATGTATTTTTATGTAATATTATGTTTAGTAGTGTGAGATCCTTATAATAATATTGGTTAGTGAGAGAGCTGGTATCCCACATCTAGCACATATACCTGTTGTAATGTCTAATGAATTCTTTGTTGCAGGAGTATGAATAATCGACTCTCAGCCTTCCTCGAACCAGAGCTCCTTCAGCAGGGTGGGTGCCATTTCTTGGCCCCTAGCTGCATAAAGTTTACCTACTGTGACGAGTTTAGAGAGGCTGAATAGGTCACTGGTATTTCAAATCTACACTTGACACTGGGCCATACGACAGCAGCACTGGCAACCAGGTAACTTAATTATGGGCTTTGAGAGGCTGACTAGCTCACTGAACTTTTAGATCAAAACTAAATTTATCTCAGACCTGGACAGGCATTGGACAGAGAGGTAATTGCTGCCTCATGAAGAAAATAATTTGTTACTGTCCAATCCCCCGACCTAGGTTTCATTTTATCAGAACTCATCAGGAGGGAGTGTGAAACGTGCAACATAACTTCCCAAAAGAGGAAACAAAAAACACACAGGGATGAAAAGGAAATTAGTAAAGAATGAAAATACATTTAGATAGGAATATGTAAAAAGAATAACATAAAGGACAAACACAGAAGATTGACATAGGAAATGCAAATATACATGTATATAATCTTTTCGAGGAGAGAGTTCCTCAGCTAGAATAAAGTGTGTGTGTGTGTGTATATTATATATATATCTCAAAAGTATGAATAACTGTGACTAATGGAATACTTTATGATCAGGATGTATAATGAACCTAGAACTACATTCGGATCTCTTTATATTGAAGTTGACGGTTCCATAAAAAATTCAATATATAGAAAGAAACTTTGATGTATTAAAACAATCTTTTTTATACATATTGTGTAGTCTATTGTATTTAGAAATATTTCCTAATCAATGCACTCATTATAAGTGAATATGAATCACATTATGTAGGTCTAAAAGTTATGTTAATGAAGATAATTAAAAACTAACAAGGAAAAAAATGTGTTGAGCAAACCTTAAAAAAAACGTGTACCTATAATAGTAATCAAATGGCTTTACATTTGTGTGAAAAATTTTCTAATATCTGTACAGAAAAATTTCGATGAGGACTCAAACATAAAAGTGTTCACACTTATAAGTCCACAAAATACATCGTCAGGAACATTTTCGGCTAATTGAAGACCATGACTTATTGTGTTACACTTGATCAGGGGGATGAACTTGATTTATAAAGGACGTAAGGCTACTTGAGGAAAGGGGTGAGAGGAGTGTGGAGACAATGACGTTGACCAAACATTTCCTTCTTCCTCTTATGACATCTCCATTCTATTTTTTATCACTGGCTTTTCTTAGACCATTGTCATTAGACCTATGGGGAAAAATTTCAATTTGTTTTGAAATCTTTTTTTCTCGATAGAAACAGTATTTCTCTGTAAGGTCATGGGGATTCACCAATACTTTGATGCATAGAGAATTTCGATATAAAGGAGTTTGATATATGGAGGTCCCACTGTATATTCTTTGTTCGAGAGAGCCACGAATACTAACCACACAAATTAATATCACTATGACCCAGGACTGGTAGGCGCTTATATATATATATATTGGTTGGGAAGAACCTCATTACATTCATCTGGGATTCAAACCCCCATATGCGGGTAGACTAGACTATATATATATATATATTATTTATATTATATTTATTATATACTATACTTTCATGAAAATTTGAGCACATTTATTCTAAATTTGACATTCTTCTTCCCTCCCCCTTTAGTTTAAATATGCGGATAGCCAGACTGTGTAATAAAATGTGGTATACACTATTTTTTCTTAAACTTTGTTATTAGCCTAGTGTTTAGTCTCAGTATAGTAAAAATTGTTAGTGTAAACAGATGACTGAAAAGAACCATCTTGGAGTTGTATCATTTCTGAATTTTAATACATGTTGGTCTTAGTAGAAAAGTCAAAATCCTTAAATTCATAATTTATTTTCAAATGAATGATTCATTGTTCATGAATCCTGAACAATAGCCACCCTATTTATATTCTCAAATGGCGGACTCTACCTAACTTAGCCTCTGACATATAAGGAATGGATTAATATCATGATCAAAATTAACATTTTTCCAGATTCATTATTCAGAATCTTTCAAAAGGATTTCATGGAATGTTAATAATTTAAACTCATTTTGTGATGTTCTCCAGTTAAAAACAATTGAACAAATGAGTAGGTGGGTCGCAAAACTGTCCTTTTCCAAAAATTAAAAAAAAATTAGGTGGCCATTGATTGAGTTTCAGTTGGTACTTCTGCTTATAATAAGAGATATACATATATGAGGGCCAAAACTGTCTCATTGCCTATTAGTTTTAACTTTAAAATATGTATGCTGGCGGCCGGGGTTCAATCCTCGGTCCCGGCAAAGATTTATCTGTTTACCAAACCCTTCCTTCACCTCTGACAAGACATCTTGTGAATGTGGGGAATGCCAGGCCTCCACCGTGGTTCGGATTCCACGTTAAACTGTAGGTCCTTCATTTCATCTCACAATCACCCTACCATTACACATTAGCGTAAGTGCGTATAACCCGAATGGGTAGTAAGACGCGGTGCTAATAATAATAATAATAATTAAAACATGACCTTATCTGCAAAACTTTCCTTTTCCATACCTATGGATTATTAACAAAACTCTCCTTTTTCAATATTCAATATGGTTATTAATGCTGTCGTACATTTCAAAACTATCTTTCTTCTTGCTTACATAGATTATGAGCTAATTACCGTTTTTTATTGCTTTTAATATATATTTTTGTTTAGTTGGCTAGCTGTATTGATTTTAAATTCTTTTCTTCCTCAACTGCAAGTTTATTTGGCTTGAAATAACTAGTTTGTACAGTAATAATTTTAGTTTGTTTGACAACAAAAATGATGGATAATGAAGAAAATAATGTAATTATTGAAGCTACACCAGAAAGAAGTAGAAAAAGAAAACGGTGTGAGAAAACATGGATCAGAGGAAGAACTAAACAATCAAGGTAAGACCTAACCTAGAAACTTTAATGCTTGGCATAATAGGCCTATGCAGTAAATGACATTGGGCTTAGCCTATGTTTACATCTTATATTGTTTTCCTTATTATTTGCTTTTTTGTCAAAGCATTGAACAAAACTGTATGTGTGATATGTTAGTTATAGTAGCATTTGTTTCAGACATAAATCGAGATCCTTGCCAAGAATTCCAAAATGTGGCCACAACACGAAGTCATTCAAATGCAGTACTATTGGGATGCAAGGTATCTGGCGCTTCCATCAAGCTTTTTATGACATTTCAACTAAAATGGCTCAAGATTGTTTCATATTAAAGTATACTACTCCGAGTGCACTGAAAATAACCTCTAGAGCAAAGTCTGCAAACAGTGCTCGGAAAACGTCAGCTAATAAATATTATATAAAAACTAAACTAGGACCAATCCAGGTATGTGCCCAAGCTTTCCTTTCAATATTAGGAATTTCAAGATGCCGTGTGCAAAACCTATGCAGGAAACACGAGCACAGGAGCTAGTCCTAAAGAAAAAAGGGGAGGGCACAGACACTCTCAAAAATATGAAGCAAGGAAAAAAATCAATAAAAGAATTCATGCAAGGATTGCAGCCAGTTGAAAAACATTATGCCAGCGGAAAGACTGTAGCATGAACATTAAAAAGCTCTGGCGAGCTTAAAACTACTCCCATGGCGTTGAACCTAAAGTGAAGTACCACTTCAGAAATATTTTTAACTGTGACTTTAATTTCAGTTTTAGTACCCCTGCCACCGATGCATGCTCTACTTGTCTGTAACTCAAAAACCGAACGAAATTTGCAGCTACAGGTAGTCGAGACAAGAATGATTTCATGATTAAATTTAGGGTTCATAAATTAAAAGCTACATAATTTTACCATCAGCTCCAGGAGAAACACAATGAAAAAACACAGCTCTTTTCACATATGATTGCCAAAAGAATTTGGTTTTACTCAGAGTGCCAGACCAAGTTGCCTACTACAGTAGGCAGCTGTACATGTATAACTTCACAGTATGTCGGGGACATTCCAAGTCACCTCAAAATAAAGATTTTGTTACAATATATCACTGGCTTGAAAATGAACGATACAGGGCTCAAATGAAATCACATCTGCTTTGCTTGATATGTTGAAAACCACATATTTTTCTAGTGATGGCATAGAGTATATTCTACTGTGCTCTGATGGTTGCCCTGGGCAAAATAAGAATAGCACAGTCATTGGGTCAGTTTTGAAGTGGCTTATAGAAGAGTGTCCACAGAGAATAAAACAACTTGAATTTTTGTTTCCAGTGGTTGGACCCTCGATAATACCACCTGATAGAGTCTTTGGAAGAATTGAAAAGTTAATAAGACGTAAACAGAAAATTATCACCCCAAATTAATATATTTATATTTTTAGTTCATTTGGCAGAGTAAAGCACCTTGGCTCTGAAGTTCCTGTGATTGGAAGTCTGCTGTGAAAAATGTACTGAAGCCACATCACAGTGGCACTTCAAGTTGCCTTATGCAAGAGGATGATATTTACAAGGAATACAAATGGACAGGTGTGTGTGAGAGGAAAACCCCACTTCAAAAGTGACATCGGAATCGACTTGACAATCCTAAAGAGAAGAATGACTAGGCAACATGGTACCTGATCATCTGCTAAACAGAGTTCCCGTAAAAGAAGCAAAACTAAAAGATGTGGATAAACTTCTATCTAAGCACTTTGGTGAAGGGTGGAAAGACATGACTAACCTCAACTAATTTAAAATTGTTATTGATTCTCAATCTGAAGATGTACAGCATATTGAAGTGAACTAAGACGAAGACATTGTTGAAGAAATATATGATATATTAATATAAATTAGCTTTACCGCTTTATTTGCATATACGTCTTTTTGCTTTAAGAAGTAAACAGACAATTGTAACTCCAAATGAATAGATTAATATCTCTGAAGATGTATAGCAAATTGAAGTAATGACTAGGGATCCTTTGCGCCAGGAACTAATACGTATAGACACAGCACAAAGTGAACCAAGATGAATAAAATGTTGAAGGAATATGCAAACTTTTAATATAAATTTGTTGTAAAACTTGATTCACAAATTAGTCTTCTTTTGATTAAATATATACTAATAATTTGATATGAATAGATTGTTGTACCTAACACTTAAATTTATTTCTAAACTGCCATATTCCAATGTGTGTACCTGCAATACTGCCTATTTCCAGTGGAACACTGCATAACTGTCCTTTTCCAAAATATATTTCTAATTATTATCCAAACAGTATTGTCAATATTTGTGAAATTTACCATCTTGACCCAGGTTGATATACTTTCATACCAGGTAAAAGTTTCATAACATCTCAACATAAATAAATATATTACAGGTTTTTTTTATTTCCTCAAAATTATACTATAATAGATAAGGAAAGTTTTCCAACCCTCCTACTCAAATGCATACCATCCGAACATTAATAAACTAATGCTTTAAATTAAAGTCCTTTTCCTGTTTTGATGGTATTAAAGTAGCCACAGTCTTGTATTAGTAATGTCACATCAAATTACAAAATAACATGTTACAGGGTGAATTAAGAATTAATTTTAGAGTTTTATGGAATATTAACCTATCATAAGTCTACTTTTTCGCTTTAAAAATGAGATTTTTTTTTCCTCATACATACTTAATTAAGGACTTATAACATTATTTTAATTTACAATTACATAGAGTATTTTATTTGAATGTGTCAAGATTACACTAATTCTTCCTACCTCTTGGGTCAAATATTAGAAGCTGCTGTTCAATCTCTTATTGGTATTTTTCAGGTTTTAGTTTGTACCAATTTAAGCTTCTGACCACTTGTCTACCAGACGTTTAACTTCCCTGCCCTCAACATGAAACTGGCAGATAATGAACTGCCACTCGGCTACAAGCTGCTCACGGCCGGGGTATCTGCTTGCATCGCTGACCTCACGACTTTCCCTCTCGACACGGCAAAAGTTCGTCTGCAGGTGAATACAAGCTCCATTTTCACAAAGGCTAGTATAAAGGTGGTATAAAAGTTAAAACAAATCAGATAGTGAACTATGCCTCAGCTTGAAGCTGATATTTTTGGTGAGCTATGTAAAGTTTTTGAAATTTCAACATTTGAGGGCTAATTAATTAAAACATGAAACCATGAATAAATGTCCCAATGGCAGGAATCAAAACATAATTTAAAAACAAATTTCAAAATTGTTTAAATCCTTGCACCTAAAAAACACCCACATTGACATGGACGTAAATGCCGTCATTAACTGAAACCGGAAAAAGGTGAAACATTTTCACACACCTTATGAAAAATACTTAATGTTAAAAAAAAAAAAAATATTACGTAGATAGATTTTTAAAAAAGTAGTAAGGAAAGTCAATTAGGTGAACTGTGAAAGTTTGTCGCTCTAAAAATTGTGTCACAGTTTTAAAAAGTTTGGTAAGCACGATCTAGATTACCTCCCGTAGTCTCGGCAACTCCAGCCTAGTGACAGCACCAAGATAGACATGGGCAGCACCAACAATACCAACTCTTAGGAGGAGGCGGTGGCGGGCAGGGAGTCACACTCATCACGTCACCTAACCAGGCCTCAATTTCTTCCTCCGCGACCCGCAAGGCTAGTGGTACAGCAGGGTCCTGCACTGATGGCGGAGTGATACATGGGGTCAACCCGTGTTCTCAAGTTCCTGACTACTGCTCACCAGAAAACAATTCTTAGAACAGAGCTGGCCACAGTTTAGGTGCACTCCTTTTTGCTAAGCATACATCTCTGTTCTATAGCCCGCACCTGTGGGTGGGCGAAGATAGGTGTCAGTATCTTGTCAGGGACGAATAGGTGGAGGTGCAAATCATGGATGGGTGCATTTAAGCAAGTGTGTTTTTACTAAAACTATACAAATGCAAGCATCCTTCCTCTAAATTCTAACTTATTGATTCTTACTACATTAGAATAAATATGCTGATAGCCTGGACTGAATGGTTACTTTACATAAATGTGGCTCCATTTCCTCTAGGTTCTACCTTATTTATTCTTACCTCATTAGAAAAAATAATATGGAATGCTCAAACGCGGGGCAAACAAATAAAAGGGCTTTATCCCTAATTCGCTCACAATTACCCTCTAATTTACTAAAAATGTCCTAACTTGCAGAAAATAATATTAAAGCAATAGTTATTTTATATCCTTTTGAGTACTACCTATTTATACAACCATTATTTAGTAACAACTAGCGGACATTATTTATTTAGTTATCGAATAGGTCTTTTTTTTTATTACATAATCCAATTAAATTTTCTTGGAAATGTCCAGATAACTTTTAGTTCTTTTTCATAGTAAGAATTGCCGAAGTACCTCTAGCGAAATTCCAGCTAATGTATAATAACTAACATGTTAACTATGTTAGAATTTTGGTAGGAGGAAACACAAAAGAAAAACTTTTGTGGTCAACATTGACAACATTTTGGGTAATTCCAGCGTCAACGAAATCACCTTTTGACGACCGTTTTAAGATTCAATTTGATGCTTCATTAAGTTTGCTATAGTTTTATTGTTTAGCCTACGGTGAATACCATAGGCTAAACTACTAGTATTATCTTGCAAGAAAAGAAAAATTAGATTCTTGTTTGGTGAGCTGCGGATAAACTTTTAAGTGTGGTAACAGAATCACCAACTTTGAGACAGTGTATTACAAATCTGAATCAGATTTGGATTTCACTACACTTTTATGCTGAAATTGTTCACTTGTATTAATATTAGGTGTTTTGTCTTATAGCAGGTCCTTTTCTTTTGTCAGTGAACCTAGATTGCCATTGCACCCTATCCTGTGCTTCTTCTTTGAGCTCCCAGAATTTTTTTCTTTCCTTCTCCATTTAACATTTGAATCCTCCTCCTTCCTAAGCTTCTCTTTCCCTCAACCTTTCCTTCTATAACGTCATAAAAAATACATTTACTCCTAAGGAAATGTATGATCCAGTTTGATTTACACCGAAGAATCATATCCAAAATGATTCTCTTCTCACCCACTCTTCTTCATTTGTCACCACATGCGCCCCCCCCTGATTTTCTCCAGTCTTCTCCAACGTAACATTTAAAAGCTCTCCAAGTATTTCTGTCCCATCTTCCTGAGAGTCAAAGTTTCAGCTCCACACAGTGCATTGCTCCAAATGTATCATTTAATCAGTTTCTCTCTCTCAGATCCAAACTCAACTAAACTGGTAAGCAGTAACCTCTTCTTGTTGAAAGTTTCCTTGGTATGATATTAAGCTCTTCCTTATAAAATGTAAGATTTTAAAATAAATACTTTTGCTTGAATTGAGATGCTGCCCCAACACTAAATAAATGAAAATTTCTCCTAGCTCTGGGCTTTCTTCCTTGATTATAAAGGTAGATGTTCAAAGATATATAAAATGCATAATTATTATGTTCCACTTTGACACCGATTAAAGTATAGCTGTCTCATTCCTTGTTGCCTTTCCATACATAAACTGTGGTAAGAGTTAGTTACCTGTTGTATATACCTGTGTACATTTTGTACTTCTTTTTGATATTATATTGCAAAGTTATGTTGTTCTTGTTGTGAAATCAGCCTGAACAACATTTTCTGCTGAAGCTTTGTTATAGATTTAGATAATAATAGATTACAGTACATATTATAAATTCACTTACTCTTAGGTGAGATGTTCCTCTGTTAACAAATTGAAGGAATGCAATTTAGCCAATACAACATCAGAATATAAAATGTTTCAAACAGAAATGTTCTTTTTCCTTCTTTTATTTTTATTTTTCTATAATTTTCTCTTATTCGTTCTAGTTTTACAATCTGGTTTAGGCTCTTATATTAGTTGGTCTTCTTCTCCAAATGTTATCTTTCTTCGCTAGTTTGTCCGCCCCAGGTATTTTATTTCCTTGGTACCCTCGACCTCTGGCACTCCTGATTCCCCCCATTTCTGGGACTATCCAGGCACTCTCCAGTAGTGGCGATCATCCCCCTATCTGCCACCTGGGGAGGCGCCCAGATAGCTATCTGCCTACTTCTAGAAACCTATTGGACCCTAACTTAAACTAAACTAACTTTAAAAATGCTTGATTAATCCTACACTACTACTATCTTACTTACTGTCAGCATTGCTGAATTTCATTGTTTATCTGATTCTGGCTCATTTCTGCACTCATGGTCGTACAGAGGGGATGCATGATATCTCAGGAGATCCGATGGATCGACCCAGCTGTGTTTGTATCCAAACATGATGAGTCTCTTATCCAGGGATATTTCCCTTGATCTTCTGTATCCTAGTTTTGATTTTTACCACCCACAACTCGGCTAGCAGGCTCTTCCGACATTTACACATCAGGCATCACCACTTGCCTTTTGCTGCAGATGGACCTTCTCTTCATGGAGCCAATCCTAATTTATTTTCTACTTCACCCAATTTAAGAGCATATTATCCTCCTCTAATATTTCGCCTACATTCAAGTCACTGCTGGTCTCTTCTTGTTCCTCTACTTCAATTTCTTGTTCTTTTCTTCTTACATTCTTTGCCATATACTCCGCTCTCTTAATTTCCGACATCAAGTTCGCTGTGGAGTCTCCATCCATCCAGGTGCCTTAACACGTTTCACACCTGTTGTCCTTGAATTTCTTTTATGTATCGTCTTCTTATATCCATTGTAAAGCCACACTATAGCACTACGTGCTTGGGTGTATCTTCGTCCCCGCATTCACTGACCTTGGTATCTGCCGGGCCCAACTCATATAACATGGCCCTATATGACCCCTTTACGGTAATGTAGTGCAGTACGCCTTTATAATGGATGAAATGTTTCATTTACAACCTTACCCATATGTTCGGGAAAAGTTGGTGTGCTCTTCTGCCAGTAGTACTTGCGTTCCTTTCTTCCTTCCACTCCTTTTGTAAAGCCAAAGCGATTCCGTCCGCCGTGTTTGTCCCTCTTTTTGTCATTCGCTCTACCTTACCAACATCACCCCTCATGAGCGAATACAGGACCCCTCTGTGGACATTGTTCTATATGCCCCAGTTAATCTCAGTAGGACTATTTATTTTATTTATTCAGTGTTTACAGGCCCGGTATCTTACAATCTTTAAATCCGGGCCGTTTTTCCACGCAACTTTTACTTAATTTACACAATTTTAGTATGAATTTCCTTTTTAACATTACAACACATATTTTGGCTCTTAACTTAAATGAAATTCAACTACCCTTAGCTCAATTTGATCCACCCCGGGTGTATTACGCCCCCAGTACCCTCCCCCGCTAGGCCCTTCACAATGCCCGGGATTTCACTCCCGAGTCCGCCAAGCGCTCAGCAGAGGTGGGCATCCCCATAATAACCACCTGGGGAGGCGCCCTATCAGAGTTGGTGCCCCGCCTACTTTCTACCCTTGGCAGCTGAATTTCCTAATCTACCCCTATCTAGTTCCCCGTCCCTAATTATCTATATTAACTACTAACTAAGCTAAGCTAAATTACTAAACTATATAATTCCCATTACTGCCGGGGAACACCGTCACCCAGGGGGCTGCAGGGCAGCCGCCTTTCAGTAGGACTAGGACCAGCACAACATACAGTCCCTAGCCGTTGATTCATTACTGCAAAAGGGTAAATCTACATTTCACCAATGACACATTTTTCGGCCATGCTGGGAATAGAATCTGGGACCCTCAGCTCAGTAGACACACACTACTGACTGAGCTAAGGTGTCTTTAATTTAATCCATAAACAGTATACATCAAATGGCAAATTTGTTTGATTAAAGATATATGGGTAAGAGCATTTGTTAACAAGAAGATGATTCCTTTACTATACTGGGTGATTCTGTTACCAAAGTCTAAAGTTTCATTTTGTATCTTTTTTTTTTAAAGTAGGCCTACTTGAATTCATTTTCTATAAGTTGGTGTTTCAAGAACTATGTTAAGTTTCAAAATTATTAGTATATGCCATTTTACAGAAATAAAAAATTAAATTGATTGGTAACTCAGAATTTGGACATTTTAGAACACAACTGTCCCACAGACAAATATCTAATATAACTCTTGAAGTGCCTTGTCCCTGTTGCCACATAATTGGCCTTTTAATATAGTTTTTATTATTTTATAATTATTTATTAGCGTTGTTGGCTAACACGCGAGTCTTGTTTAGCTCGACTGCTGAGGACGGGGAGATCGAGGTTTGAATCTCGGTCGGGTGAACTGGGGGTGGTTTTTACTAAACGGTTTTCCACTCTCCCTCCACGCAAATGTGGGTTCACTTCCTCTAATTCAACCTTCCCAATTCCTAATTCATTAGCGTAATTAGTACTTAAAGCGTATAACCCAAACGGGTAGTAAGACGCGGTGCTAAATAATAATAATAAAAAAAAATTTGTAATATCTATCAGAAGTTAGATCACATGACTAGACGTATAAATACATGAAAGTTGATTATGAACTTTTCTAGCTCTCAAATAAGGTTATTACTATAAAAATTGGACTGCGAGTTGTCCCCAGGGCCATAGCAAGGGGGATTTGGGGGTTAAAACCCCACCTAGCACTCCAATTGTTATATTAAAATTGTATTTATGTATCGTCTAAGCTAGTAACTTATTAAAGTGTTTAAAAATTCACAGCACCAATTAGGTTTGAAAGAATTTTGCTTTAGGTTTTCATCAAAGCAAAACGCCTTAAATACACTCTACAGAGATTTGAACCCCAACCACCCCCTCACCAGCAAACCAAACAAGTTAAGATTGACATGTTTGTCTGGGTCTCCACTGGTTAATACATTTATTACAACTAATAGTAATGGCGTCATTTCAAGTAACTACGGTACATACTGAATTGTTTGCTGCATGTCTTCTCTAAAACGGCTGCACATCGGACCTCTGACTGCACCGACTGATTCCACCACCTTGTCAGCCTCACCCAATAAATCATGGTCAGATTCCCCAGCCTCAGGTTCACTCGAGGTGTATCTATTAGGGACACATGTTTCACTGATGTACCAATATATGTATAATGTATTTTTCATCATGATTTGAAGCATGCATGTGAATAATTGTGGAAATCATAATTTCTCATGCGCGTGAAGTTAAATTAAATGGGGATGAATGACATTAATTTGCATTGATTTCCATGACACAATTGTGAAAGATGGAATACGATGATACAATGTTTTTATCCAGATGTAAAGATTACACTGTATGTTTTTTCTAATATTTATGATCACTAAGGCCATTGCACACAGAATGACACAAGTTTCAAAACATGATAAAAAGAAACATTTTTGTGTCATTATGTTTCATCGTGTGTCATTTCACTTTGGCTACAGGCTTTAAAATGAGTCGCTGCACACTAGATGGAAAAAAACAAACAAAAAAAGCTAAGGTATGGACACATTTAAACAAAGCTGCTGTCTTCCCAGTTTGTTCTCTTGTTTTGTGAAAAATAATCCACTGCGCAGGCGCGAAGCCGGTGACTCTGTGCATATGAGGCTGGTTTCCTTTGAAGTTCTTAACCATGGTGGCCATTCTTGTTTTGTTTAAGATTTTGTTACATTTTAAAAATTTACTTGAGTGGAGTTTGTCAGAGAATTTCTTCATTTCATTTACCTGCTTCAGGGGGCCAAATGGTCTAAGGTATCATTCTCATGTTAGAATGGACTGCTGATGACAGGGAGATGTGAGTACACTTTTTCTAAATTCAACCTTCCTCATCCTTACTCATTAGAATAATTAGTACATATGTGTAGAACCTGAACAGCTATTAAGGTATGGTGCTAAAAAAATAAAAAACTTGTTGAGGTTCTGTATGTACTTTTCCAAGGAACCGTTATCATTTCTTTTTTCATTGATAGGGTGAATCCAGTAACTATTACTTGATGATTCCTCGTGCTTAAACAACCAATACCAGGAAATTATAGCTAACAGTTCATCAGTATTGATATCACCAAGATTACATATCATCATTTTACCACGACTGATTTTTTTTTTTGTTTCATTATGTTTTTGTTTCATTATGCTTTTGCATCATCATGTTTCATGTAAAAAATTAGTTGAAACATTTTTCGGGTCATATTTTAAAGATGTTTTGTTTCATTATTTTTCATAATTTTTGTGTCATCCTGTATGCATTCAACAACTGATCCTTGAAACAAATTTCTTTTTCTCAATTTAAAAGAGTAAAATATCCTCGGAAATGAACATTGCATCAAGACCGACATGATTCACTTCCCCTATTGTGTATGGAAGGGGACATGCTTCAAGTCCCTACCCGGGTGTCTCCTAATATTGGAAATATATTTGAATTTTGAAACAAATACCGCTGGAAAAATATTACCCCTCTTCTCATGGAGTGAAATATTGGCTACAGCAGTTTCATCAACATTTTGAAACCCCTAAATTTATAATTTGAACATGACTATTAAGTTCTAGTTTGGCTACTCCTTATATACTACCCCTCTGGTCTTTCTTGTTTGCTTTAGAGATAGCTTACCTTATAGATGACCTTGAGGTAGGGATGTTTGTCTCTGTCTATTCTTAGTCACTACCCTAATCCACCCCCAACCCCATCTTCCTATACATGCTAGAGAAATAACAGTTTGTTTTGGTTACAGTAGCATTCTGTTATCACAATACCTTCTTTGTTGCGGTCTTAAGTTCACACTCCCCCCCTCCCCCTGAAAAAGCTGTACCATTTCGCATGCTTGGCTAATACATGTACTCTACAGAGCCCTATTGTTACCTTGTTGAATAGAAAGAAATTAGTGAAAAACTCTTTTAAGGATGATTGGTTGACGATAAAGGGTTTAAAGATTAGCTGTGGCTCCAAAGAGTGGATTGTGATAAAAGTAAAGAACATGGTTCTTTGTGCAAGCTAACTTTGGTATAAGTGACATGGAAGTATCTTCAATTAGATTTCATTCCAAAGGAAGGAAGCATATTGACAGAGTAAAAACTGCAAATGGGAGCAAAGAGATATTAAATTTGTCCCTGCAGCAAAAAATGCAGTCATCTGTAGGCCTACATGGTGAATGTGTGCATTCTAGGGTTAATGACTATGAAGTAGTTTTGAAATTCGTAACTAAACCTAGCTATTCTTCAAAGTTTCATTGTCAAAGATTGATTTCCTCATGCTGAAATATTGTAGGCTATTAATCAAATAATGGGGTAGTCTTCTGCCAGAAGTTTTTCTGATTGTGGTGATCTTTTCAAAGTAATGTTTTCTGATAGTAATATTGCCCAGATATCTTATTGTGTATGGATAGGTCCTTAAAAGTCATTAAAGATATTTAACATCTTGTTTTTTTAGGTCATGCAACAGCTCAATATATGATAATGAACTTTATATCGGCACTAAAAGAAAAGTATTTGGATCTTTAAAAAAATGTTTCCGGTTTCCATGGATGGGCCATATGTAAGCCTCAAATTTTTAAATTATCTCAAGTAAGATTTTCCACAAGATTCTGAGTTTCTGGAATTTGGAACTTATTCTTTACACATTGTCCATGGTGCTTAAAAAAAACTGCACACACTAGCTCTAGTTGGGCTATTAACCAGTTTTTTTGCTCAATATTTTATTTTTTTAAATATTTTCCAAAGAGACCTGCAGACTATCAAAGAATAACAGGTTCATTTTTTTTCCCTAAGAAGTTTTGTTCTATTAGATGGCTAGAGAACCCAAAGGTGTTAGAGAGAGCAATATCAATGCTGCCTTATTAAAAAAAAAGTAGTTTTATTCTTCTAACAATTTGTAACAAATAAAATGAAAGAATAGTAAGAAAATAATAGAGAACAAATAAAAGTAAAAACACTAATACTTATTTACACACAATTCAATATTCTGATGTAAGTGGTCTTACTACTACTTCCTGAGGAAGATGCTATAATAGCATTGAAATATTAAAGTGTGTGTAATAGTGTGTTAGTGTTTTTACTTTTATTTGTACTCTATTATTTCACTACTATTCTATTGTTTTAATTGTTTTTGCTCATTGAACTTTATTTTATACATTTTCTTATAACAAGAATCCTCCAAAATCTGATAATTTTCAAACATTAAGCAACTTTGTGAAGGGTGAACTTTTGACAGCAAAATTGGGATTCATGCCGTCAGTTTAACATGAGTTTGAGATATTTCTCACAGACTATCAGAGCAATCAATCTCTATTGCCATTATTTGTTTGCAGTTCTAAGTAAACTACTTGAGCATTTGATGAACGGAATTATAAAATATAATGTAATCCAGTAAATACTTTAATTTTCTTTTAAACCCTTGATTTGAAGAATTATTATTATTAGCACTGCGTCTTACTACCCGTTCGGGTTATACGCACTTACGCTAATGTGTAATGGTAGGGTGATTGTGAGATGAAATGAAGGACCTACAGTTTAACGTGGAATCCGAACCACGGTGGCGGCCTGGCATTCCACACATTCACAAGATGTCTTGTCAGAGGTGTAGGAAGGGTTTGGAAATCAGATAAATCTGTGCCGGGACCGAGGATTGAACCCCGGCCGCCAGCACAGAAGTCTGACACCTTACCCCTAGACCACCAGGTCCCCCGATTTGAAGAAACAGTCTTAATATGTAATCACTCCCTACTGTAGATGTGGATTTGCAGCATCAGCAGCTTTGTAAAGCATTAAAGACATCAAGATGTACTTCAATTCAGAGGTGATTGTCAAAAATTCCTAGTTTACCTCTGCAACAAACCTTTACATAAGTTTCCTCTCTCCTACAAAATTGCCAAAGGTTCCATTTGTCTCTCTCTTGCAGTCATGATAAATACGTTCTCTTAGGACCCATAGGATAACTTCTGCATTAGAAGTCCTAGACAGGAAACAACTATCTAACGTGCCAGCCGATGCTGTAAAAGGAGACTTCTTGTATTTTGTATCAATGCAAGAAGTTATTGACTACCTTAAAGGTTTCACTTCAAGTAGTGACTGGCTTGATAAAATATTTATGAATATTATTTCCAAAGAAACTGTATCCCAGGAGCTGCAGTAATTTACAAAAAAATAAAAAAATAAAAAAATCCTTGTTCTCTTCCATAGCAGTGCAGCCATTGTGCTAAGTTTTTCTGTAAATACAGAATGTCCGGCTGAAAACCTACATGACCCAATTTATTGCTCAATGTGTAACTTATGAAATAGCAGCTGGAGGACTTTTAAATATGACCATTTCAAAGATGATGATTGATGCTTTGAGGAATACATCAAGAATGAGGAAAGAAGCTCTTGAAAAGAAGAAAAATATTGAAGTAGACTACGATCGAAAAAGAAAAACAGTATTGAACGAAATAAGTAAATTGAAAGTAAAAAAGAATAACAGTTCAGCAGAAAACGAAGGAAGAGGAAGAAGTTTAAAAAATGAAAATAAAAAATTGAAAAAGTTTTGGAATGGAATGTTAATTTTTGTCTCTACCCTAAAAGAGATTTTGTTTGAATGTTTGTTACTTGTTGTTAATTGAGCTAGGTAACTACAATCATCTTTATTTCCTAGTAAGTTTTTCCTAGTGTCGTATTTGTCTATTTTTCACTGAAGATTCTGTATCTTTATTATCGTACTATGTATTTATCAAATAAATTCATTATTTAAAAAATGACTTGGTGTGAAAGGGATTGGCTGCTAGGGGGTGATAAGCCATTCAAACGAGTGAGTGTACACATGTACGTGTTAGAGATGGCTCAAATCCAAATATTCTTGAATTTGAAACTTCACTTTATCTTTTAATCTGAATCTTAAAAAATATAGTAGGCGTGTTTCAACTTTCTCACATGGGTAAGATTTTTTACTTTATTCCTAATTTTGTTCACATTTAGTAGTAAATTGATGGTCTGGGGTTTGGTTGTTAGGTTTTTTAATCATTAAGTTGGTCTTAGCCACTTGTAGGCCTTGCCATTATAATAGCTTAAGCAAATTAATTCAAACATAGTTTAAAAAGAAAAATTGAATGAATCTTAAATCCTCGAATATCCTTAATAACTCATCCTTAGTAGGACTATTTATTAGTATAGGGCAGTGATTCCCAACCTTTTTGTTTGAAATATGTTGAAAAATCTCGAGGAACCTTTACCTGGCTGACATATGATAGATTCGACAGGGTTAAATTAAACCAAGACATGAAAAGCAGTAGGGTTAGTAGAAAATAATAATTCAATTATACTTTTGAATAAAATATTACACAAGTATTTACTGCCTATTCATATTTAGCTTACTAATATTACTGTTAAAAAAATTACAAACATTTTCAGTTTACATATGGCTTATTGGCTATAAACAAGCTTGGTGTATATATTTTGCAATTTTGTTTTGTTTGCAAGTTTAAATAGGACAAAAATGATTCCAATTGTCTATTAGTTTAATGTGAAACTTGGGCTTACTTTTTTCAACACAACAACTTATTCGTGGTTAAATCTTTGATAGGCACACACAAAGTTTTTTTTCCCACAGACAACAGTCTATTCCTCTGTTTGGTTTTTTATTCGTTAAACACGAAAATGTTTACTCACACAAGTACGATGTTGAGAATTGTAGCAATATGTTTACAGCTTTCAGCTTTCTGGGAGATCTCAGGAAACTCTGTTTTCACTGATTTACAAAACAGATCTAATGACAGTTGATTAAATTTAATTTTTAGGGTACGACCATACTTCAGTTCAGTCACTTGTTCCCCTTCCTGTAGGCCGAGTAAATTTTCTGAACTGCTAGGAGAATCTGTGAAAGGGTTCCTGACCCAATTATACTCTTCCTTCCGATTACAAAAAAGGGAATTACTTGGTAATATTATCAGCCAAAGATTCCATGTGGCTGGAAATCGGGGGCATAATGGCTTCACAGTGTTTGTCAGGAAGATGAAAAAATAGGGGTAACATTTCAAAATTACCCTTAGAAATATGTTTTTCCCAAACATCAATTTTATTTTTGAATGCTACAAGCTTGTCTGTAAACGTCAAAATATTTTTCTTGGGACTTTCCTTGCTTGTTGGTATTCAGTTTATTTAAGTGTTCATAAATATCTGCCAGGTGTACTAGTTTAGAAGCCACGATTTGTCCTCAAGATAGTTGGAGAAATAACTTTTTTAATTTTCTCTGAAGAAAATCTGGAGCTGCCACTATCAAAGAGAAATGATAACAGACGATTTATGCAAGTAAGAAAACAAACATAGCAGTGTGGTCCGCAAATGTCAGCCATCTTAAGAAAATGCACCCTAAATCTCAAATTTCTTAAATAACTTTCAACCAATATCTAATCAAGCTAAACTTTCAAAATGCTTCTTTGTTTTATTTATATATATCACATTGAAACCTTAATATTTTAATTTATTAATTTACAAAAAAAGGTGGCAGGTTGTACTATTTTTCACAAGCTTTTGCAAATTCTCGCGAAAGCCTGGTTGGGAATCACTAGTAGCGCTATAGGGTGTGTGTGTGTGTATATATATGTGTATATATATATATATATATATATATATATATATATATATATATATATATATATATATACATACACACACACACACAAACTGTATTATAATTTTTTTACATGAACTTTACACAAAATAAAGCATGACACTTATTTCTAAGAAAGAGTATTTGTTGTAAAGAACTATAAACTTTAGTTACAAGAATATTTTTCAGTTTCAATGCAGTCAAATATTCAAGTAAAAGTTTACTAAACATGATTTATGACTGACATAACCCTATTTTCTATGATTTAATAATTTTGAAATAGGGATTGTTTGGTTTTAAGGGCCTTTTATATAAACTGAATTTAAAAAAATACAATACTCAAATTTTAAAATTCCAGTCCAGTAGACAACCCTAAGTTCCTATACTGTGTATGGAAGATGACATGCCATTCTTAGATTAATACCTACTGTGTATGGGCAGTTCCTTTGTGATGGGTTTTACATTCTGACACACATTATGTTTGTAACATATTTAATGTAACTTTTAAATATTGTAGATGCATAACATTTTATGATCTTTTAGAATAAATTTATAAATAAAAATATTGATAAAGCCATTTTCGATACAAAACTAGAGGTTGTGGTTTGATGGGTGTGTTTTACTAAGTATAAACCAACTCAGAAGTTAACTCGTATATCTAGAAACTGTATGAAATTAAGGCACTAGTTCCGTTTACAAATATATGGCTCTAAAGCAGGTTCGCAAACTCACAGCCTGCGAGCTGCATCCGGCCTACTAGACATATCTGACTGGCCTGCTTGTCTGCATTACTTTTATATTTATAGCCAGCCTGCAGTCAAATAAGCACAGACAAAAAATAGTTTGATTTTAGTGTGCACATAATTTTGAACAACAAAATACACTTAGGCCCATAGAAAAGTTTGAAATATTTCTGTGTATGTATTTTTTTCACTTTGAATACATGACTGTGAGGTCCTTAAACATTTTTTTAAAACACTGATTCAAGTATTTCATTGTAAAACATAAGTTTTTAAATATTCTAAATGTTTTTAAATACATTGCATAGATAGAATGACATCGGTGGGCATGCAGATTAAACGTCAGAATCGTCTTGTCTAGTTTTCCGGAGTTGGGGACGTCAGGGTTTGAATTCCAGCTGAATGTTCAGAGGGTGTTTTTTCATAGATATAAGACCAAATTCAAATGCGTTTACATTTTTTTCTCTAAATTATATATTATTTATCCCCAACCCACAAGTGTAAAGAACATGAGAGTTGTCCAGATGGACAGTAAAACACGCTGCAAAAATAAAAGTATATAATATATTTAATTCAACCTGTTTTTATAGTCTGTGACCTGCAACACGCTTAAGAGTTTGTGAACCTGGCCTTTTGATTTTGAGACCACTGCTCTAAAGTACCTATAGTTCACCGAGTGTTTGACCATAAAATTGAATGAAGTTTTGTTTAAAGTTTTCGGTTAATTTAAAAGCAAAAGTTTGTTAGGGGCATTACTTCATTATGAAGGGTGTTACTAGTCTGAAATCAAGTGACAGTCTAAGCCTTCAAACAATAAATTGTCTAATTTCTAGTTAGTATTTTAATTGAAATGTAGTACTTTGCTATTATTAGAGCTTCCTGATTAGGTTTCCATATATTTTAAACACTATTTCCATGATTTTGGTGGTTTAAATCCTACAGTACCACAATACATACCTCCTTCAGAGTAACTAGACATGTTTAATAGAAAGAAAAATTACACAGAACTGTATTTTAGTTTTCTGTGACTTTGATCCTTTTAATATACTAATTATGTACTCATAACTACCAGACATTTTCTAAGTATATATTTCTTTATTATAATATCTTGTTTATTTATCAACTCTCGTTGACAAGGAGATATAAAAATTATTTATGTTTTTTTCAAATCCCTTGTTGCCATGGTATAAAATTATAAATACATTAAAAAAAGGCTAGTATGCTAGCATTGTTACATCATTCCCTACTTTAACTTTTTCCCACTATTGATAGATTCCAAATGCTGAGCAGTATAGAATAGGGTGGTGCTTGGCAATTGGCAGCCTGTGGGCCAAAAATAGCCCACGAAGCACTCCCTTCTGGCCTGCAGGGCCACTGTGTGTCTGTCTGAAGCCTAACATACCTACTTTAATGAATAAAGCTACTAAGTTATTAAAAAGCAGATTCATTTACAATCATTATTATTTATATAGGTAAGTACAGTATTAATAAATTAAGAATTGATACATATAGTGAGTACACATTTAAATCTAATGAGAAAAATTATATTTATTTTTTTCCGCTATTTTGCAAAAGTTGGGAGCTAGGCAATTTGTAGTGAGTCCTGCAAGTGCTCTTGGTTCAACTTGTTGTGGAGGATTTTTTTGATGCTGTTCATTGCTGAGAATCCTGTCTCTTGGTTCAACTTGTTGTGGAGGATTTTTTTGATGCTGTACATTGCTGAGAATCGTGTCTCTTGGTTCAACTTGCTGTGGAGGTTTGTTTTGATGCTGTTCATTGCTGAGAATCCTGTATCTTGATTCAACTTGTCGTGGAGGTTTGTCTTGATGCTGTTCATTGTTGAGAATCCTGTCTCTTGGTTCAACTTGTTGTGGAGGTTTGTCTTGATGTTGTTCATTGCTGATAATCCTGTCTCTTGGTTCAACTTGTTGTGGAGGTTTGTCTTGATGTTTTTCATTGCTGATAATCCTGTCTCTTGGTTCAACTTGTTGTGGAGGTTTGTCTTGATGCTGTTCATTGTTGAGAATCCTGTCTCTTGGTTCAACTTGTTGTGGAGGTTTGTCTTGATGTTGTTCATTGCTGATAATCCTGTCTCTTGGTTCAACTTGTGGAGGTTTTTTTGAAGCTGTTCATCCTGAGAATCATGTCTCTTGGTTCAACTTGCTGTGGAGTTTTGTTTTGATGCTGTTCATTGCTGAGAATCCTGTCTCTTGGTTCAACTTGCTGTGGAGGTTTGTTTTGATGTTGTTCATTGCTGAGAATCCTGACTCTTGGTTCAACTTGTGGTGGTTTGTTTTGATGCTGTTCTATTGCTGATAATCCTGTCTCTTGGTTCAACTTGTGGAGGTTTGTTTTGATGCTGTTCTATTGCTGAGCATCCTGTCTCTTGGTTCAACTTGTGGAGGTTTTTTTGATGCTGTTCATCCTGAGAATCCTGTCTCTTGGTTCAACTTGTGGAGGTTTGTTTTGATGCTGTTCATTGCTGAGAATCCTGTCTCTTGGTTCAACTTGTTGTGGAGGTTTGTCTTGATGTTGTTCATTGCTGATAATCCTGTCTCTTGGTTCAACTTGTTGTGGAGGATTGTTTTGATGCTGTTCATTGCTGAAAATACTGTCTCTTGGTTCAACTTGCTGTGAAGGTTTGTTTTGATGCTGTTCATTGCTGAGAATCCTGTCTCTTGGTTCAACTTGTAGAGGTTTGTTTTGATGCGGTTCATTCTGTGAATCCTGTCTCTTGGTTCAACTTGTGGAGGTTTGTTTTGATGCTGTTCATTGCTGAGAATCCTGTCTCTTGGTTCAACTTGTTGTGGAGGTTTGTCTTGATGTTGTTCATTGCTGATAATCCTGTCTCTTGGTTCAACTTGTTGTGGAGTATTGTTTTGATGTTGTTCATTGCTGATAATCTTGTCTCTTGGTTCAACTTGTTGTGGAGTTTTGTTTTGATGTTGTTTATTGCTGATAATCCTGTCTCTTTGTTCAACTTGTTGTGGAGGATTGTTTTGATGCTGTTCATTGCTGAAAATCCTGTCTCTTGGTTCAACTTGCTGTGGAGGTTTGTTTTGATGTTGTTCACTGCTGAGAATCCTGTCTCTTGGTTCAACTTGTTGTGGAGGTTTGTTTTGATGTTGTTCTATTGCTGAGAATTCTGCTTCACAGGCAGATGTAAACCCGAACACAGCTGAATTAAGCCAAAACTGCAACATACTTCTACTTTTTTTTGTGTGGATATAACATCAACGTGATGTAAAGTGGTCAGGGTTTTAGGCCCTGAGCTCTCGACCATTTCATTTACATATATTCGTTTACCATTGTTTATTTTGTTAATTTAATAACATTTTTAAAACCACTAAATTCATTATGAATGTAATAGGCTTGCAAGTGCCCAATATTTATAATATTCAAAGACATTTAATAACATTTATATATCATTTTACCAAAATCCCCCCCCCTTTTAAATTATTAGCAAACATGTTAATAGAATGTAGATACTGATATTACATTATTGTTTTCCATTCAGTTAGGACTATTTTAATAAATAGCCTTCAGTATCTTCAATGTATTATTCTTTTACAGGCCTAATTTAATCTTTATGTTATGATCAAATGTGTAATTATAAGAAAGTGTGGGGTTTAATGTTAGTTATAATTTGGCTGAATATTAACCAAAGTTGTAAGTAATATATGTTTTAAATTCCAATTCATTAACTTCATTTTTAGGCCTTTGACTTTTAAATCTAGTTGTTTTCATTCTTGTAAAGTATTTGTTGGAATCTTAGCATCTTCTAAATTTATTATTTTTATCTTTCACTTTTAAGCATTGTGCCCTTTTATTTTATCTGTACCCGGAAGCTGTGAGATGCACGTGTGGCTTCACAGTTGAAAGGGGAGGTTTGGCGCGAACAGCTAGCCAATCAGCACATCTGATTTAGTGTCTGTGTTTGTTATTATGTGAAAGGGAAGCGTCAGACCTGAGACACTTCCAGGTTAACACACAAACTGATAAGACCTATATTCATAAGTACGGATAGTTGTGTTCTTTCCGTGTTGGTCAAGGAGGGTTTAGAGATGGGTGGGAGAAAATGTAGACCATGTGACTAAATTCCCACCACATCAACAATTTATCCATCTTCATGTATTAAATAATTTGTTTTCTTTTCAAAATATTTTTAATGGTTATTTAAAATAAAACTTCAGCATTTATTTCATAAATTTCTACTTTTTTAATCGGCTATGTTCTCCACCCCCACAATTAATTAATTAACCCCGAGGACCTCTATGGAATCCACTGGCTGCCGTGGACAACAATATTTAAAGAAGATGATGGAAAGTTCGACTGGTCTCAGTTAACATAGTTACAAAATGTTTGTAAATTTAAATCTTCTCAACTAAGAAAGAAAAGTCTCCTTGCTGATTTGGGTAAAACCATAGAAAATGGGCGTTACATATTGTTTTCAAATATTTTGATAGCAAAAATAATTACCAAGTGCTGGTATCAAGAATAGTTTGTAAAGAGGGTGGGATTTTGATTTTTTTTTTCTGTGTCATTAGGGAAAACTTGATATTTTTCACCATTTTTGCACAGGACAAAAAAAAAGCAAATTTACAATAAAAATACAAGTAAAATAATTCCATAAAATTAAAAAGAATTATAAAAAAAGCTCACATTAATCACAGAAGAATGTTAGTAGCTAATAATTTAAATAGTAAATATTTAAAAGTCACGACATGGCACCAAAAGTATTTTAATACAATAAAGTTATTTTTTATTGTTATAACCTATTCCAACCAAACAAAACCTAAACCAAAACTACAGGTTAACAACCTATTTTTTATGAAATTCAAAGATCCTAAAATATTTTGCACTAAAATACTGTGCGCGCGCGCGTACACGCACACGCACACACACACACACACACAACACACACACACACATTGATTTGCCGTAAATAGCAGTTTGAAAAGTTATCAAAATAAGGGCAAATAACATTGATTTGTCTGTTTCATGAATTTGATTTTAACTAAAGGGCCTTGGATCTATTCTCACCTGGCCGTTTCAAATTTAGTGAGATTTTGCAAGCTATTGTATTGACATTATTTTTGTTTTGTGTGGAAATTCCCTTTCTCTCGAGTCGCAGGCTCTTGGAAAAATTGTTAATCATGTTCGTTGAAGATTAAAAAAAAATTATGCTATTTACTTGATCTACTCTACATACCAATGAAACGCTATCATTGGTGGTAGTGGGGAGTGAGTTACTACATTTTTCGGGTCGGGGAGCGGGGAGGATTTGATATTCTTTTTACCTTGATTAATTTTTGAATTGGGTAGAGATGGAAAGATAATTTTCCAATAAATTGTTTGCATTGAACACATCAATTTTCATTATAAAACTGTCTGGTATGAAATTGTTGACATGAGTTAAAGTGTGGTGATAGGGGACTCCCCTCCTTGCTATTTAATTTCCATATCACCGAGTTTATTTTAGATAGAATCTTTAGCATAGAGAGAATTTATTTTGGGGAGGAGTTTAAAATTTAAAAGCTTCGATCATGGTTAACCTATGTTAAAATCTACTAATTGTATTAAGTCTCCACCCCTTACTCGCCGTTTCAGGTTATATGCAATGAGCTAGCTATGCCAACATGTCAGGAATGAAAACTGTTGAATTTAGAGGAAGTACACCCACATTTGCTTAAAGGGATATTGGAAAACTGCTTAGGATAAATTACTCTCAGTACAGACTGGGATTCGAATCCCAATCTCACCATCTACGGGAGTCCAGTCTAGTGAAAGAGTGGCTCCTTGGTCCAGGCGTGTTCAACCCGCGGTCCATGGGCGAGTTACGGTTCAAGTTTGTCCTGTGTGGCCTGTAGAAAATAAACACATTAGTCTAAGGGCACTTGTATAATGCATGTATAAATGTGTTTGTTAAAATTAGGTTTTTAAAAAATTATATTTGGACTATGGGCTCTCTAAATTTCATGTATGGGCTCTGGCCCACTCCTCAAGAACTTAAGTGGCCCTTATTTGAGAAAGGTTGGACATGACTGTCTTAGACCACTCAACCACCGAAGTGGATAGGATTTACTATTAAATTCCTTCCTGGTTAGAGATTAATTATTTAATATTTTCATACATAATAAAGGCTTTGTGACCAAACTATGAAGAGTTTGATAACTTTCTTTAAGATGGATTGCTTGGAAAATATGACACAATACTTAGTGAAGAAACAATTTTAATATTTTGAAAAAAGATCTGAAGGAAATTCTTTCGTTCATCATAATTAAAAACTCAAGTATTTTAAATCTTTAGGGTTTACAGTAAAAACACATTTTTAGAAGGAATACAAATGACTCCAGACAACTTTTCTCTGCAGATATCGGGTTGTGAAATAAGATTAAAATAATATATGGATGTACTGATTTATTTATACACTATAACTTTAAAAATTAAAGAATTAGAATATGGTTTTGGAGAGGGTTGAGGGTTGAACCCCATAAAATTCCCGTCTCTCTATGCCCATGAGTGATGAATACCCCACATTGGTGTGCGTAGGTTTTGATATGTTTCTCCTTTTGTCCATTTTGTCGGTGAATTTGAGGTCAGGTTCAGAATCCTGGTTGAGTGTACTGATGGTTTTACAAACTCCCTCTAAATTAATTAATGACCATCCCATACCATAATGTTAAAATGAGAACCCGCGAATAAGATACATGATAATTATGGTTAAGTAAAAATAAACAATCAAACCCTGAATTGTGAGATTGCAAGGAATTGATGATATTCATTTCAATAAAAGGATTATATTTTTTATCATGTTTGATTATTGTTGTAACTTCGCAAGGGCTTTTTAACCTATTTGTACATTTTATGACTTACATAATTTTAATGACTTTCAATTTGTAAACTAGCTTTGTTCTTTATTAATCTATTTTAATGTAAGTTGATTAATTTATAACAATATTTTTAATTGCTGTAATAGTGTTTCAAGCTGGTACTGTTTGTGTGTTGTCAGCTCCAAGGTGAAGGTCGCCCACTAGTGGCAATGGGAAATGGCAGCGCACTGTTAGTGCGAGGCTATGTGCCTCAATACCAAGGACTGGTGGGCACAATCGTCACCATTGCTCGCCAAGAAGGCCCCAGGTAAAACTAACAGTCTTCAAACAACTCATTGTTTGTAGCAGCAATCCTGTAAAATCCACGACTCCGTCACAACTATTCCCTCCCAAACATCATAACTATAACTCATCAATGTACATTTAATTGAAAATTTAAGTTTTTCTAAATCTCAACACTGGTAAGCATATTATGCCACAGGACATAGGCGTGCTGAGTAATATTAATACAACTTTATATTTTTTAATTGCACTTCCCACCCCTATTCCTCACCTTACCTACCAAGTAATTTATTTACATTGCAGCCTTTCAGAAAAATTAGACACAAAACTTCCACGTATGGCTTAGAAACTCCATGTTCTATTTTGAATCTACTCTGAATCTAAAGCCACTCTATTTAGTTGAATGCCCTGCTAGGGTTGCTTTGTTTTGTGCCAGGCATGTGATGAGCTTTGCTTACAGGAGTCTCTACAATGGCCTGTCCGCTGGGCTCCAGCGTCAGATGTGTTTTGCTTCTGTTCGTCTTGGCCTCTACGATACCTTCAAGAACATTTACCAGCAACTGATCGACGGTACGCTACATATGCCATGCCCCCCTCTGCCCCCCTTCACCGCAAAGCCTCACATGTACCAGATATTTAAAACATGTTGTGGCACAGTAAGCAGGATGAAATGAAAGATAAATATCAGTATCTTATTGCAAAAAATATAAAATTACGAGTTTAAACATCGCCTTACTTAAATAAAGTCATATAATTCCATTTTTTGTTGGCAAAAATATCATATGATTCTAATTTAAATTAATTTTATAATTTTTTTTATCTAAAAAATAAAGCACAATTTTGTTTCGTGACTCTCTCTCTCTCCCCAGTGAATACTGAGTCAGAAGCGCTGTGTCCAAAGCCCACTGATCTGACATGAGGCTATCTGTTGGTTGACAGGTAACACTCGATCTGGAGGTCTCCATATCGGCACAAGAGTGGCCGCTGGAATCACCACCGGGGCTCTGGCGGTGCTCATAGCTCAACCAACAGACGTAGTGAAGGTGCGTTTCCAAGCCCAGAAGAGGACCAGTGGAGTGAAGAGGTATACCTCCACGATTGCAGCTTATAGGATGATAGGTCGAGAGGAAGGACTGGCTGGACTATGGAAAGGTATCTTGGACATTGACAAACCACATTTCCATCAGTGCTGATTTCAATTCTTAAAAATTATAATTTCAATGGATAATACAATTAATGGCTGGGTAATACATGAAAACAGTGGGGGAACATTGGATGGTAATGTAATTTAAGTGACAGTGAAGGAATCTAACCTGAAGGAGATTTAAGACCCGTATTGATATATCACACCTTGTGTGCATCCTGGCTAGGGGCTGTTCCTAACCAAAGTACAAAATGGTAAAGATAATCATACTTTGCTAGGCAAGGTATTCACGTTATAGTTTGGGGATTCTGTGGATCGACAAAACTGGTCAACCACACATATCTTTGTGCTTACCCAGCTGACAATACTTAACTCATGAGTATTGACTCCTGTTTGAGTAAAAGTAGAAGGGAGAAAGGTTGGGTAATGGTGGGATCTTTGATAAGCTTACAAGTTGATTGGGGCCAAAAAGGGTTGCCAACTCCTGCTTTGGGCAACGATTCTTGAATTTGGGTACCCTATTTCCGGGAGTTCAGGGGAAAAATTTAAATAATTTATACTACTGAAACATGTACTTTGTCACAACATATTTATGGGAGCAAGCATTTTTTCTGTACTTTGTCATAAAATTTCTATAAATAAATAACACGAGTTTAAAAGCATATGAGAATGATGGTGGAAAACACTCTACCAAATTTAACTGACATCTTTAAAGCACAAAAACAATACTATTCTTTTCATTGAAAGCTGAAAACTGAATATTGTGAGTTTTATTTGTCATTAATTAGCTTACGTTTTGGTTTTACATATATTTTAATATGCAAGGCTTCTTTGCCCAGTATGCGAATTTATGATTCATTTTGCTTGATTTTTCACTTTAAATTAATAAAATTTTTGAATACTTTTGAGTCTCTTTATAACCATAAAATAGAAATACTAACATAATTATGTTATCAACTATTTTTACCTTAAAATGTTTAGATCGTATGTCGAGCCATTTGAAAATTTTAGAACCTCTTCTCTAGGGATAAATAGGTATGCCATTATTTACATACTGAAGAACATTACATTGTTCTTTAAAGTTATACTTTCTGTTTTATTTTCTAAAATGTGTGTGTGTTAAAACTCTTCAGGAACATTCCCAAATGTGAGCAGGAATGCTATTGTGAATGTGTCTGAGATAGTGTGTTACGACATCATCAAAGACATGATCCTGTCCCACAACTTGCTGGATGACTCTGTGCCTTGTCACTTCACTTCTGCTGTCATCGCAGGTAAATTATTATTAGTTATTTAGAGAACAGTGTTCTACTCAACATATTCAGTATAGTTTTATACATATTGCTTTATACTAGAGTTTAAAATTGAGCCTAATATGTATTAATACCAGTGTAGGTGAGCACATGTAGATGTAACACCCAATGTTGATTACAATAATATACTATTTTGGTTTTAAATAATTAGTCTATATAAATCTATGTGATGGTTTATTACCATAAACAATCACGTTCTTCTATTGTGATTAGCACTTTTCTGGAGTAATATTGACAACTGTGTTGTGTGCAAGTGCAAAAGGTAAGGTATTGTATGCTGTTTGGCAGCACTGTATGTGTGAGCACTAGAAATATTTGTTACAGTTGAAGTACTATTGCAAATGTGCATGATAGAATGATGTAGCTCTTATGAAGATTTAACTTGGGAATTGTGCACATCCATTGCTGTGAACATTTTAGTGTTTTGACTAATTTCTCCTTTTAACAACACTCGGGAGTCGAGCCATTCAATCTGATCCAAGCAAACTGAGACGTTTGGGACACTCACTAGTCCAGTCATTATTAAGTCGATCATAGAGAACAAAGCTGTTTGGACAAATCATTTTAATTAATGGTCTTTCTTTTGATTGGTAATTCGGGAGTGAAGTTTTTAGAAAATATGTGAAGATACTTTATTTAAAGCTTATGTTGCCATCTATAGGATATAATTATCTATATTATAAAATGCATATTAGCTTATTAATAGTGTAAATAAGATATAATACCATACATTTTTTGTTTGTACCAGTAATATTTGTTTAAAGATGAAAATGCTGCAATATATTCTAAATAATGATAAATTAATTTAGCAGAGTACTATAATAATTAAAAATATATTATATGATAAACCAAATTTAATTGAAAAGTTTTGCAAAACAAAAAATGTTATTACAAATGCCAACTCTTAAGTTAACATCTAGGCTTAAAAATATTCTTGAATGTATGGCTGTAATTCACTCCAGTCTTTGTTTTGTTTACATTGCTTGCTATTTTGTAAAGAGCTAAATACATGGACAAAGCAAGGCTAATCTGACTATTTCTTTTAAGTGATAAAAATTAAAAGCACGGATAGTCTTAATTCCACAAGAATGCCATCATTGTCAATGTTAGGTCAGGCAAACATATGCACCCTTCATTTAACCTGAATAATAGTGAGCTTATCTTGCCTGGTTTCCCATGGTGTCGCTTTATGGTAAGTAGATCTAAACAGTTACTTTTTACACTGATTAATACAATCATTAAAGTTAATTATCATATGAGGAAATGAAGGAAAAGTCATTTAGCGTTGGATGGGAAACGATAAAGGGAGGAGAAAAGGAGTAGGCTCTGTAGTGAGAGAAAGGCTGTAGGCATAGGTGGTAGGACGAATTACATGATAATAAAGATGTCAATAACTGATAGAGGAAAGAAGGTGTAAGTGGTACAAGTTTATGCCCCACAAGTGGGGTGCCCAGCAGAAGATAAAGACAAGTTTGAGGAAGTTATTGAAAGGCATTTAGGAAATGAGAGGCAGGTAGTAATAGGGGACCTTAATACAAAATTAGTGCTATGTGCTTGAAAGTGGCAAACAACTGGTATAAGATGGAAGGAGAAAGCCATAAGCTCATTATATACATTTGGGATTGGGAGCAAAAGTCGGCAATAGACTACTTTCTCATGGATGAAGAAATGAAAAAGGCAGACCGTAAACATCAAGGTAATACCAAATGTATCCTTAAATAGTGACCATAGGTTGTTGACGACAGGCATAAAGAAATGGGAATTTAGTAAAACAAGAAAGAATTAAGGGTGTGGAGGCTAAAAAATGAAGAGGAAATAAAGGTGTACCTAAGAAAGGTGAGAATCTTAACGCCCGAGGATGAGATGCAAAGTGTATAGGTGGAATGGGAAAGGTTTAAAAACAGGAGCTGCAGAAGAAGTATGTGGAATGACAAGTGAGTAGAAACTGATAAGGAAACACCTTGATGGAATGACAGGGTAAAGGAAGCATTGGAGGAGAGGAATAAAGCATTTAGAAAGAGTTTTAAGAATAGGAATGAGGACACAGAGGAAGAATATAGGGAGAGTAAGAAAAGAGTGAAACAAGTTATATGGGAAGCCAGGAAGGTTTGGCTGCAAAAATGGATGGAAATGCTGGAACAGTATATGGAAGGAAGTAAAAAGGTGTTTATAGCCAAAAATACACAGGAGAGGAGAAAAAATACAAGTAGTAAGAACATTGAGGACAGGGAGAGAAAGTACAAGTAAGAATGTTAGAAGAAGGAGGAACATTGAGGACTTGAGAGGAAGAAAAGTAACCATGGATGAGATATTTTGATAAGCTATTCAACCTGAAAGAGTAAAGGGATGAGAGTGAAACAGAAGAGCTGGAAGAAATAGAAGAAGAGGAAAGAGAAAAGAGGTCCCACATGAAAAGAGGTGGATGACGCATTAAAGGGAATGAAACTAGGACAAGCACTGGGTGTGGATGAATTGTGGAAATGATAAGAGCTGCAGGTGAGGTAGGTATACAATGGTTATACAGGATGCTGAGAGTGATTTGTAAGGAAAACAACACTGTAAAATTGGAAAAGGGGATTTATAGTACTTATTTTTAAGAAAGGAAACAGGAATAGGTGTAAAATTTATAGGAGGATAACGCTGATGTGCCACTGTAGAAAAATATATGAGCAGATACTAGAAAAGAGACTAAGAAATAAAATGAAAGGATGGTGAAGAGAGGAACAGCATGGATTTAGGGATTTGATTTTTGCCAGATGACAACTGATGGAAAGAATTGGTAAGGGTATTTATAGATGTGGGTAGAAATAAACTTTGTAAAGTGTTGGGGGAGGTCAAAGGGGAAAGAGGAATTGTAATGAGAGTGAAAAGCATATATAAGGATAAAAGGAATTGTGTTAAGATAGAGTGGTTCCAAATAAAAAAAATTGAGTGAAGCAGGGGAGTGCCCTTTCACAATCACTATTTGCAATGGTAATGGAAATGGTCATGAATGAAGTGGCAGGAAAACTTGAGGAGGAATGAATGAACGAATGCCATAATGTTTGCTGATGACTTGATGACATGGGGGGAGAAAGAAGTAGTAGTATAGGAACAGCTACAGAAATGGAATGAGAAAGCGAAAGAGTATGAAATGAAATCTAGCATGGCAGACTGTGAAGTGATGTAGATTACAAGGAAAAGGAAAAAGTCTAGTAAAGCTATAAAGTTGGATGGAGTAGAGCTGAGAAAAGTGCGGAACATAAAATACCTTGGAAGCATGATTGAGGCGAAAGCTGAAAGTAGAAAGAATCTAATGAGCAGAAGACAACAAGGAGAGTGGTTTTATAGGTGTGTAAGAGACCTGTTATGGAGAGGAGAAGTTATTTTGGCGTGTAAAGAAGTGTTGTACAAGGTGTACTTTGTACCCATCGTTACATATGCATCAGAAACATGGACAGTGAATGTAAGAAATACTAGGAAAGTGGAGGCCATAGGAATGAAGCTTGTGAGGATCATGCTAGCTGTCACGAGGAGAAACAAGATTAGGAATTAAATTATCTGGGAAAGAGTTGGGGTACAGGGAATACATGAGGTAGTAGAGGAAGCAAGAATGATATGGTATGGGCATGTACTGAGGATATAAAAAGAAAGGATGCTGAAGAAGAATTATTTACAATTGGTGTACAAACGAGGTAATGAATGCAAGAAGCCTACCCAGTGGGCTCCGCTTAGCCTCTCCTACTAAATCCTGATCTCACCAACAAGTGGTGTACTCAGAGGCCTAAGCAACCTGATGGAGGTTGAATTGAACCCCAGAAGAGAGACAGGAGAATGGACTGGTCAGGGCTAAAACCAACAAGGCTTGGCCAGTTGGCTCCCAGCTCGACGGGCTAGGAGGGAGGTTTGGTGCTGATGAGTTAAGTCATCAACAGCACCCGTAGCCTCAGTTTGAATAGGCTACACCAAAAGAAGGTTTACCTGAGGCCCTATAAGCGGCAGTCCCCCTACTCGAGTGTAGGCAACGATAGGCTTAGTAAGCCGGTGGCCGAAGCAGACTTAAACACTTGAGACAATAAAAGGAAAGTAAATATAAATATCTAAAAAGTAAGTGAATAGCTGGGTTGTAGCTCCAGGAGTGTGTCACATAAGTTTTAATGAATCAGAAGACTACTATCTGCCAGATTTTTTTCGTGTATCAATCAAAATTGTGATTTTAATATCTGTTATAAAGAGACATATATGTTTATTTTGATAACGATCCTTTCATGCATTGGTAGGCCTGTGCACGACTGTGATGGCGTCTCCTGTTGATGTGGTGAAGACCCGATACATGAACTCCACACAGGGAGAGTACAAAGGTGCCGTGGACTGTGCAGTGCGCATGTTGGTCCAGGAGGGTCCAGCAGCTTTCTACAAGGGGTGAGTTAGTGCCACAATGATAATGACTGGCAATAACCTAGTTTGTAGTCTCTAATACAATTTTAGAGCTATTCTGCGCTTAGGAAAGGAATTATTAAGGTAATAAGGTGTTCATTTCAGTAGTCATGGTATGTGTCATTCTCATGTTAGACTAGATTGACCAAGACTGGCAGATTGGGCTTTGAATCCGGTGAGATGGACATTGGGTGGTTTTTCTACAGATCTTTTTTTAACTCTTTTTTACAAGTCATTGAGGGTATATTTCCTCTAAATTATTCTTTCACTATGCCAACAACATAATCATAATAATATGCATGTATCTCTAAAGGGTAATTGAATGTGGCAAAAGAAAAAAAAGTAATTTTTTTTTAACATTACCACTACACATTTTGATTCAATTGACAATTTAAATACAGGTTACAACAAAACACATGATTGAAATATTTTTATATTCGAGGGGTGTTTTTTAAGCAAGGACCTTTTGCAATAAAATAGGAACCACTAAATATTTGTGCGTATTTTTTTTTCCATTCAATTCTACATACCTTTACCAACTTTTCAACACAGTTTCTGTTGTTATTTAAACATTTGTCGTATCGTGAGATAAGTTTTGTAGACCCTCGTCATAGAAATCTGCTAGCAGTGAGGAAAGCCATTTCTAAACCGTTGTTTTCAATTCTACGTCGGTGTGGAAATGTTTGCCGGCGAGGAACCTTTTCAGACGTAGGAAAAGATGGTAGTTACTTAGTTCAAGGTCAGGGCTGTAGGGAGGTGATCCAATTGTTGCTAGCAAAAAAAAGATTCGATGAGAACCTGTGTTTGAGCAGCAGAGTGGGCCTTGCATTGTCATGAAGCAACAGCACTCCAGCAGACAGCAGTCCACGTCGTTTATTCTGGACTGTGCGGTGAAGTTTCAACAAGGTCAGACGATACACAGATGCGTTTATTCGTTCCTTGTTACATGAAGTCCACCAGTTGAACACAATGTCTGTTCCAAAACACGGTTCAGAAATGACTTTCCTCGTTGGTGGCAGACTTCTATGACGAGGGTCTACAAAATCTTATCTCACCATAAGATAAACATTTAAATAACAACAGAAACTATGTTGAAAAGTAACTGAAGGTATGCGCGCGCACACACACGCGCGCACGCGCACGCGCACACGCACGCGCACACGCACACGCACACGCACACGCACACGCAACACAAAACACACACACGCGCACACACACACACACACACACACACCTATACCAGGTGTTCTAAGGTAACTTTGATTTTTTTAAAATTAGACTACCTATTTTTTTATTACATTCCTGTAGTTCATGTTGTGCCATTTTCAAATTGGCGGCTTTTAAGCTTTTTTTTTTAAAAGTAAAAAGTAAAAGCTATGATGAGAGATGAGCCTCGCAAGTTTCAGAGCTGGCTAATCACTCTCAGTGCATGTGATGATTTGTACTCTGGACTATTAGACGGATAGTCGAGATTTGACTATTTTTGAATCTGAGGCAAATACACAGTGTTCCCTTCCTTCACCTCTGACAAGACGTGTATTAATCACAACTTGTGAATGTGGGGAATGCCAGGCCTACACCGTGGTTCGGATCCCATGTTAAACTGTAGGTCCTCCACCCTACTATTACATATTAACGTAAGTGCATACAACCCGAATGGGTAGTATGACGCGGTGCTAATAATAATATAATAATAATAATAATATAGTGTTCTCCACATTAAAAATATAATTTTTAAATTTTCATTTCAGGCAAATGTTATTGTAATGCACTTCTTCCTTCTACATTCCTTCATTGTTAGATGATGTCATTAATACCGGTCTTATACAATGTCCCACTAAATCTGTTTTCCAGATTCACACCATCGTTCTGTCGTCTCGTCAGCTGGAATATTGTCTTGTGGATAACATATGAGCAGATGAAGAAACAGCTTCTCCAGGCCAAGGCACAAGAAGACACATAATTATTGCACCCGCTAAATTAGTTTGAATTTGTATGTGTGTTAGTTTTACATATGACTTATTTTTGATTAGAAAATTTAATTTAGTGTAGGCCCTAAATATTTTATCAAATGAAAACAATAGCCAAATATTTCAATCGATGTAAAAGAATAATTTAAAGAATTAGAAATATTATTAGGAAAAATATTTATGTTCAGTAGCATTTAAACCTTTTTAGAATCATTATATTCTTAACTTAGCATTAATTGGTTTGATGAAATTTTTTAAAATCTCTTTAAGATTTAAATTTTATTTTAAAACTCTGAGCGGAAATAAGTCAACTTAAATCATACATTCCCTTTTATCATGTAATAATCGGCATTAATTTACAATAAGCACGAATTATATTTTACATAAAAAAAGAAGATAAAATTAAAGTATAATTTAGTCAAATATATTTTATACTGAAATCTATTCTAAAATAAATACAGAACTAATTCTGAGTGAATTGTAACCATTTAGCCGTATTGTGTTGTATAGTCAAGGTAATAAGAGCTTGTTTCTGTACCTGTGATATTTTATTCCCTACTCACTCCCCATTTGCCCAATCACAGTTCTATACTTTAATGGGTATGCCTAATATAGGCATCTCTTTGTTGATTTAAGGTCGAGGAGTGTTCTATTGAGGGACAATAACAATTCACGGGGACACTTTAAACACATTCTGCTTAACCTGGCAGCACTGAGTGGTGTGTCACTGTTATTTAGCTAATGCTAGATTTATTAAGTGTAACAAATATCTAGTTTTTATTTTCATCAAACCAAGAATTAGATTATGTACATGCTTATTTAATATTTATATAAATTAGCTACTGAACCTTGATATGACACAAAATAAATGTAAAATTCAACATGAATGTGAATGAAATGCTTTTTTTTTTAGCTGAGAAGTCAAACTTCATTGTGGACGTGGAAAGAAGCCATTTTAAGTTGGTCTTTATAATAATAATTTTAAAACATTTTAGCTTGTTTTGTAAATATTATGAGACCTTTTATTAGCTTGTTTAAGGAAGAGTTATTAATGTTAAAAAAAAGTGTAATAACTTATGAACAAGTTCTGTTAATATTTAATTATTAATATAAAAACTATACTAGACCTAATTAGTATTATCACTATTCCAATTAATATTTAGTTGATGGGAAAATGTACATTAAATTACATGATCAGAGATTTGATCTAATTTTTATAATTTGAATTTTATTGTATAAAAATGGCAGCAATTTTGTGACAAATAAATTGGTAGTTAGATTCAATTATATTTCTTTTATTTACAAAATTGAATTAGAATAAAAATTTGAACTTATTATTTACTTCCTGCAAAAATAATTTCTCAATTTATATATTTGAAGTGTTAAAATTTGATGTTCCTATCAAAGTAAAACTTAAAAAATAAGTAAATTCTCATGATAATTTATCAAGCTTTTAATGAGAAATTCACATTTTGTACTTAATTAGTTCAATATAGGCCTACAATTTTATGTAGTCTTTATAAGAAATATCACAGAAGGCATAGACATAATTTTTACAGTTTATACATTTCTAAACTTTTATGAAAATGTTAGTTTATATAAGATGTTAAAATACTGAAATCTCACTACTTGAGGTTTGGATAGTTACAACATCAACGACAAACCTGGCCACTTTGACCATCATGCCAACAATAACAACTAGTTATGGATCTCAACAATAAAAATACAGAAAAAAATAAACATACCTTCAACGATGCAAATAAATATCTTACCCTGAGATGTACCATGTTTTAGGGTAAACATTTAATAAAGGAAATAAAAAGAATATGTTTCAGTTGCTTGTATTATATTTTCAGTAGACTTCTCTACCACCCCTTCTGTGAAGCTCCACTTACACTCTAGGAGTAAAGCAATCATATATTATTACAGAAAACAAATAGATAAAATCTATGTTAATCTTTCACTTGACCAGAAGCAAATTATTTTGAATAAATATAAGTAAATTTATATTATTTAAATTGGACCATAAAATCTGACCATTCTTTAACATAATAAAATAAAGTTTGTTATAATTTAGACATTGAAAGGTATAAATAAATGCTATGATATGTACAATTAAAGTTTCAGTAATAAAAAAATACATAGTCCTTATGTGTTTCCATCAAGGATAAAATGTAAAAAAAAAAAAATCTCGCCAAACCAGACACCAAACACAGATCTCTATTTTGGAAATATAAGATCCCGAAGAATATTTTCGGATTTCTGTATATACCCCCATTTTGGACAGTTTCTTGGTGGAAATAAAGGAACGGTTTACTTCTCATAAGGCAGGTCTTCACTCATTAATGTGTCTATTGCCACCTTAAGAAAAATTAACACCTAATAAAACAGATCAATCTATGAAACCATTAATAAACAGGTATGCTGAGGATGTTAGGTGTGGTGAAGACAGTACTTTTAGTGAGTTGACCTTCTGGTAAAGGTGCCTTGCGTTTCAGAAGAAGACCGCCAAGGGTGCTCTTGAAGCCTTGTAGCCCTCTCTGGTAGGTAACCCCCTGACCCCCCTACATTCAAAAATCCTGGCTACGCTACTATAGCACTTGACTGGCTTGGCAGCGGCAGCACCTATCATGAAATTGCCGATTCACATCAGAGTATCAAAGCCTTTGTGTGCCGAAGCATTCAATCAGTTGTGTAAGCTGTAAACTATGTCAATTTGGAAATGCAGCCTCAATGCGGTTTTATGAAATAGGATGCATTTCTTGCAAAGGTTTAAAAAGAAGGTGACTGCCGCATATAACTGTGGGCGCATACTTGTATCCTTAAGGGTTGGAAATAAGGTGTATAGAATTTTCTGACAGAGCTCTGTCTTCAGCAAAACTATATTATAAATGGAATCGCCTGTGATCAGTGGATAAATTCTTCATACCTCTGTCGGCAATACTGAAAGATGTGGCTGGCTCGACACTGGTCCATCGTGATCATGTCATTCACCTGAAGGCGGTAGTATTATGAGTCAAGTGACTTCCTTTTTGTATATGTGTACTATGTTTTCCTTGTTTGTCAAATATGTGGTAAATGTCATGCTGATCAGAAATGCTTAGTGCTCTTGTACATGTACTCACAAACCCCCCACTCCCCAAGCCCTGCGATAAAATTCACGATTCAGGGTGCTTACATAACTCCCCAGAATGTAATTGAAACCTAAGACGTTGGAGAGACGTCCCTGAATAGAATCACAAACTCAGAGTATGAGTATGTGTCACTCTCCAATACTTTAGTGTCGCCTGTTGACCTGGAAGGTTTCATAACCCGAAGTTTGTGCTGGACTCTGCTGAGGCATGTGCCTGTGTCTGCCTCACGCTCTGGATGAACTATTCCCCTAGGTGTAACGTGTTCGTTAAACCCCCACCTGTCCACCATGCTGTGGTGCGTTCTCATCTGGAGTGTGGTGACCCAGGCTGAACTTGATGCCAACAGTGTTCAAGCAATTGTGGTTTGAATGTTTGTAATCCTGTGCAGTATTGTGAATTAATTTTTGTATGATTTGTATTCCCAGATACATCCATTTCACTACCGTTTGATCTCTCGTCAACCAATTTTCCTTCCCCCATGGTGATTTATAGAAACCGGACTACCACATGGAGCTACATGATGAAGCCGCAACTTCTGTGACATAAACTTGCCACAGCTTATCTACAGCAATATTCCTCTTGCTCGTGCGTTATCACCCATTGATGATGTCTCGAAACTGGGGCCTACTAGAAATGGGAACTACATGTCAACTGAAATCAGCTCGTAGTGACAAGGATGGCATCTCCTCGCCGTTAATCATAGCTGGATTCCTTGATGGCCAAAGGGGGGGAGGATTGTAACATACTTTACAAACAAATGATGGTACTTACACTCCTGGAGAGACTTAACCCGTCCGGTCCATTTCTACATATCCTGAGATGAATGCTGGTATAAGGGGATGGCCAGATTGGGCGAGCGTGCGAGTGACTAAATATAAAATAGAACACATTGGTTGTAATGAGAGGTGGCCAGAATGGCGAGCTAGCGACTAAAATATAAAATAGGACACATTGGTTGTAATGAGAGGTAGCTAAACTGAAGCGAGCGAGCGACTGAGCATGCGTGCTTGAAAGTTAGAACTGGTTCTATTTTTCAAGCGCACGCACTCGACCTGATACAGCTAGTTTACAGGTGCTAGGTAATATTATTGTTTGTTGTTTCATTGAGTGCTAAGAAAACTTCACATTTTGACATTTTTATTACTATAGATAGGTTTAGCACACTTGTTACTAACGGCCTAATTTAATTGGTAAGGTCATAAACCATAAATATATGTATAAAACTGATATGTTAAAATACTTCAATATTATAAAAGTAGGCCTTTGCAAATAAGAATCACCATTAGCGTGGAGGGAGGAGGAGAAAACCCCAACAATAAATCACTTGTTAAAAACCACCCTCAATTCACTGAGCCAAGATTTGAACCTTTGCCTCCTCATCAACAACTATCAAGAGCTATCTTGCTTATCATGCACTTGCTAGCACGCTTGTTAGTCTGGCTGAACCCTACGATGGTGCACCGTGTCCACGCCGCGGATGTCTTGATACTCCAGTAGACGAAAGATGCTTCAAGACTCTAGAATAAAGTTCGCCTCCTAGAACCTACTGGATGAGAGCCAGGTGTTCCACCGGTTCTACGTTGTAAAAATAATTTTATTGTTTCTTGTCTCCCCATAAGACCAGCACATTGTAATTCATCTTAACAGTGGATAGCCTATAGTCAGAGCCCTGCTTTTATGGTGAATAAAAAGGCCCAATTTCGTTTTTAAGTTTCTCAAAAGCGGCGAATAAGCGGTGAATTACAAAAATCCTATTTTTGCGACGAAATTATCGAATTAAGACAAAAGCGTTAAAAAAGTGGTTTTTACCAAACTTTCGTGAATAAGGTAGACTTTGTTGAGTTAAAACTAGACTTCCAGGACAATGTTTGAAACAGGTAAACTAAACATATTGAAGTGAAAACAAAAAATTACATTTTGTTTGGACAAAACGGTAAAAAACACTAGTCCGCAAAAAAATGTGCTGTCAACTTATTAAAAAAAGTAAGATTTAGCGGCAGCTGGTCCGGGAAAAGTATGTACAAGTCACAAAGACAAAATATTACACAAAAATGTATTTGTCAATATCCCAAAATATTAGCGCGAATGCCGAAAATTGTGACTAAATCGCGATTATCGCGGACATCGTTTAAAATCGTGAATATCGCGCTAAAACGCCGATTTCGCGAATTATCGCGACAATTCTGAGCATATATTTGCAATCAGGGTAACCTGAAATGTGAACATCTGAAAGAAAAAATGCCATATCTAACATTCCCGAATTATCGCAATCTCCACAAACGCAGGGCTCTGCCTATAGTTCTGGTATCTATATGTACATTTTCGATTGAACTGAATTAAAACACTAAACAGTGAAAGTAGATAGGGTACATTCTGTAATAGTTGTTGTTGTTGTTGTTTATGTTTTATGTATTTTTTGTACACCAATCTCTTGATTGGGTCAGTGAAGGATGTCGTACCTGAGGAAGACGAACATCTTTTCCTGATAGCAATTTGGATCATCTTCCTCGCTGAACAAATAATAAACGGATTTCTGAAGTTATGGTTTTTGTGTTTCATAAAAGACATATCAACTGAATCACATATTTTATTTTAATATTTTAACAATGAGGCGGCCCCATGGCTAAATAATATTATAATAATGCAAATTGATAAAAATGAAGAAAACTAAATGACTTAAATAGAAAGTATAAATTTAATGAAGAAGGCATACCAATGGAAAGGGGGTGGGGGTGAATATTATTAAAAATTGAATAATTTAGTGTTAGTTTAAAGTGTATTCCCTTTTCTCTTTTTGTTTGATAAAGGGGCAACAATGTTGAAATATTACTAAATTTGTGTTAAAATTTGTGTTTAAAATGTGTTGCTTTCCCCCCCATACTACCCTTTCTCTAGGTGGGCTTTCTTCATTAAATTTATACTTATTAATTTATTTTTACCTTTTATTTATTTTTATCAATTTCCATTACTATGTCACCAGAATGTCACCACCCCTTAGTTTGCGTGGGCCTAAACTGCCAGGATGGGTTGTGGTTGAGGATGTAATTGACTTTCAGATAGGGTTTTCTAGAAGCTATTTAGACTGGTTTAGAGTGAGTGCATGAGCATTTTTTTAAAACATCAACTAGAAACTATTAGGGATGGTCCTTCCTTGGCAAATTTTTTGAAAAGTGAATGTTTCTTAAGTTATTTTAAGTTTGATTGAAGTCCATCTTTAAGCTTCATATTAAAAACTTTAGGAAACTTTCGAGCAGGGATTGAAAGCCATAAATCCTCCCTCCCTACGCCCATGTATTCCCCATAGTAGTTTCTGTATTGAAACACGTTTACCCACTCGCTCCTTCTCCTCTCTTTCAAGACTTTCCACTTAAAATAAGAACATTTCACCAAAAAACACCTTGCGTGATAGTTTTGACAGCACCAATATGCCTCGCAACTTTTTTTTTAGCACCCTGTCTTACTACTCGTTCGGGTTATATGCTTATGTATTAAATACTCTAGTGGTTTTAGGGATTACAAAGGTTATATTAATAGGAAGTGTACCTGCATTGGCATAAAGGGAGAGTGAAAAACTATTTTTGGAAAAACCATACTCAGTAATCGTGTATAGGTACTGCAGGACTGCAGCATTCCCTATTCCCACTTGATATTATCGATAACATTTAATATAATGAGTCCTTTTTTCTTTAATTCTTTTTTATTTTTGTAGTACATTATATATTCCTTAAGCTTAATGTCAGTACTTCAGTAGCTATCCTCTAGTTTATGAATAAGATACATAAATATTTGTATGGAACTGTGCGCTTCACAGTGCCAGCGACGTGGTGTTTGACTGTTGTGCGCATGCGCACATAGGAGGAGGGTGGGGAGGAAGGCGGGACTGCCAGGTAGAGAGAGCACTGCTGCTCTCGCAGTGCCGGCTCTGTCGTGATGGTGGAAAGAAGTTTTTTTTTACTCAGCGTGTGTTGTGCTTAAAAACCGTGTACCATATTCTTGAATGTGATAAAGTGTAGAAGAGTGTAGAATTAGATTACTATTCTGCTTCCAGCTATTCTATTTGATTCATTTTTTTTAGTTCTTTTATTTAACAGAAAGACTAAATGCGCTTGCAGTAATTTCAATGGAGAAAAATTTCCTCAATTGTCACCCAGAGATCAAGGAGAAAATTATTGAACTTTTTGCGCAAATTAAAACAAGAAGAATGCATTTCATTTTTAAATGAATAGATCAAGCTTGAACTGTAACAATTTAAGTTAACGTAAGTAAAACAGTTTTTTTTTAAGATTCTATTAAGTTCCTGAATAAATTTTCATTTAATACATTTTTTTCCTTTTACACAATTTTAAAACAAAGGCTAAACATTTTCTGGAGCAGCACCCCCACTAATTTTAGCTACGAGCCGCCACTGCTCAGTACACCCGACCAAGGTTTGAACCTCAATCTCCCCGACATATGCAGTCTAGCCTATGCCTTCTAGAGGCGTCCGATTTTAAAAATAAATACCCGCAGGCCGCCACTCCAAACAGCTTCCATATGTACATAATATTTAAAAAAAATCCAAACGAGGGCCACTTCAATTAGCTTTTAAAAACATTAAATTTTAAAAAAAATGTGTTGGTGGAAGACCACATTAAATAACTTTTAGAGGGATCTAATTTTCGAGGAAAATAAATTAGGCGAAAATGGTTTATGACAACTTCAATCAGATTTTAGGTTAATCTAATCTATATATAAAAAAATAATTCTGGCGAGCATTTCTTAAAATTGTTTTAGAACCATCAACATTTTCAAAAATTTGCCAAAGAAGGACTACTCCTAATAGCCACTAGGAGTATAATTTTTTTTTTGGTGGGAGCACTATCCTAAATAGGTAGCTGTTAAAAGAGTTTCCTTTTCAAAAATACACCAAACTAGGAACTTTACTAATAGCTTCTAGGAGCATTCAATTTTCTAACATTAGCGATGGAAGAGAAGGGTAGAAAGCCCCTAAAAATTGTTCTGTTGGTCAAACCCCCTCCCCTTTTACACAAATAAAATTCCACCACTACTGTATAGAATAACAATATTTTATTTTTTATGGCTTAGCAATAAGTCTTAACATCATGTCATAAACTTAAGATTTTGAAACCCTGTACTCCAAAATTTTAAATCCCCCCTACGACCATGAGCGGGGGGGGGCTAATATCACAAATTGTTTCCCGTGAAGGAGACACGAGTTATGACGTGTCGAGTATATAGGGATGTCAACAGTGACCTTTGATTATGTTCTTAATAAAGTCCTGGATGTTTTGATAGAGCAAACCCCAAACTGGAGAAAACCTGTGGCCTGGCAAATACTTCAGCAATCAATAGTTGCGTCAAATGAATTTTGAAAACAAATTACACTTTGTTCTAAAGTGGATCACACCTGTCCGCCTTACGTCGCTCAGCTTAAATTCGCCGCCTATGTGCTCTTAACCTAAAATATTTTGTTTGGAGCAGGCGTGTCAAAATCGTTTAATCATGGTGGCCACAGCACTAAAACAATAAAAACTTTGTTAGCAGCTTATATTAGGTATGTTTTTAAAAATAAAATAAAATGTTGATTCAATTAAATATTAAGACTTAGGCTAATAACGCACGACACAACTTCTTATTAAAAAAAAGTTGTGCATTAAATTATACAAAATCTTGGTCACATCGATTGAGTACACGTTTTACCTCAAGACTGTTCACATGACATATGATCGCATACAATATTGTGAACAATGCGAGTTTCTTTGTTTTTGGTGGAATAATAACAGATATAATATTTATCATTGATTTATTTACTAAGTTTTATTCTTTGTAAAGACGTTATGATAATTATATACAATTAGTTCGAGTCTGATTGGCCCGAGGTGTAGTGGTCAGAGCACATGACTATTAGCTGGTACCGGCTGGTACCGTGGATATTTTTCCCGAAAGGTAATCACCCCCAACGGCCATCAGAGTTTTTTAAAAATTAGTTTTAAGTTAAAAACTGGGCTACAAAATGATGTAGCCCAGATGTGCGATTATAGTTCACTATTCCTTGAAATTGTATACAATAAGTAATGCAACCCAGATCTTGTACACGCTTTGATGTACACAGGACATCTTTAGGCTGCAAATTCTTGTACAGCTTTTTGTTTAATAAGATGTGTCGTGTGTACAGGGCTTTACCGTTTATTTAAAACTAAGAATATGTGTAGTTTTGATCAGGAACTATTCGATAAATTGCGCATCTGTAAAATGTTATGGGTGTGATTAAATCAAATGTGACATAATGCTATATTCCTACGATATTTATAAACATAGTACCGTAATTTATGTCGGTTCATCATTCATTAGCTCTGCGAGCCGAAGGCGGCTAACCTTTCTAAATGGTCTTTAACAGGAGTTGGCAACCTTTTGGGCCTCGATCGTCTTACATGCTTATCAAAGGCTCTGAGATCACCCACCATTTCTCAGCTCTACTTTTGCATTTTTTTTCTATAAATTTATATTTATCCCTAAAACTCAACCTTTCCTCAATTAATTATGACACCCCTATTCAAGAAAAAATATTGAATACATTAAATGTATATTTTCATTTTCTTATAACTTAATCATTTATTATCAATCAAGGTTATTTTGATCATTAATTTTATTTGAAAGTACTCGATATATTTGTGAGCTTAGAAGAAATAAAGATAAACTTTTAAAAACGTTGGCGTCTGGCGGTCTAGGGGTAAGGTGTCAAGACTTCTATGCTGGGGATCCGGTGTTCAATCCTCGGTCCTAACACAAAGTTATCTGATTGCCAAACACTTCTTTAACCTCTGACAAGACGTGTATTAATCACAATTTGTGAATGTGTGGAATACCAGGCCTCCACCGTGGTTCGGATTCCACGTTAAACTGTAGGTCCTCCATTTCATCTCACAATCACCCTACCATTACACATTAGCGTAAGTGCGTACAACCCGAACGGGTAGTAAGACGCAGAGCTAGTAATAGTAATAATAATAATAATAATAATAATAATAATAATAATAATAAAAAACGTTGTAGCTTTCTCACGCGATAGACTGAAAAATCCCACAAGATCGACCGGTCGATAGCGATCGACTAGTTGCCGATCCTTGGTCTATAAGATCGTCTATTTAATAGAATGACGTTCCTCTCCAAGATTAACATTGCTAATGAAGGGTATTCTAATGAATTTGACGATAATTAGTGCTACAAATATTAATCATCCGACATTGTCGTTTTGTTGAGAATTGAGTTGACAGCACGGATCAGTCATGTACCACTCCGCTCTCACGCTGATTGAAATGATTACCAACAGATCAAACTCGTTCCTATAAACCGAGGTTTATTATTTAACAAATCCTCCAACGATAGAGTGGGGAGCATAGATCCAGTTGGTTAACATTTACGTTCTGTGGTTGTGTTCGATAAGGAATTAATAGTGATCAGGACAGACTTGATTGGATGAGGGATTATTGCAATCTGAAACTAGGAATATGTAACGGTGATACTTTCAAAACGGGTCAAAGTCATTTCAATACACAATATGTCTACATATTTAATACCTGTACAGTTATTAGGGGATCGCACAAATTTAACTAGATGACAAAGTTAGAAAAAAGGTTTCAGACAATTAATTTAGTAGTCAGATAAAGAGTATGAAACCAATTTTCCAAGTCATACATTTTAGCCCCTTGCCAGTAATCGAACTAGGGAGAAGGGGCGTAAGTAACTAGGGTCAAGTATGTGGGGAATTTGCCCTAGGTAACAAATTAACTAGCAATATTAACAACGAGTAAGCTTCATATTTTAAACAATAAGAGTGTATTTTGTTCTAATTAGTTTGTAGCCGAGATTGTCACGTGTAACTAGTTTGAGTACCTTTGTGCCGACTCAATGAGTGCGCAGGTGTAAGAGCACCGCTTATCATTTCCTGCAAAATAATATTTCATATTTTCTGATTTAAATAATAACACTTCAAAATAAATCAATATTATTAGATAGATTGTATTGCTTGCAGTATGTGGTAAGGCATAATATACTACTATAAATCAACACGGCTGACTCACTCACTGACATTAATGTTTACCCACTTCCGAATGAGCTAGAAACTTGAAATTTGACAAACTTATAGCTTATAGCCTGTAACCGACGAGAAAACTCTGGAATTACATTAGTTTACATCCACCAGCAAAGAAAACTCACTGGGAGAAGATTGAGTATTTTTTATAAAACGACTCTAATAAATGTCCAAAATTATGTCCATTTACCTCGATACATTTACCAATTCACTTTATAGGGGAAAGATTGATGGGAACGTAATTGTAGTGTAATTAGAACAGGTAGATTGGAAACAAACGGGAAAGCGTTTGACTCTAGTGTAATCAAAACAAAGCAAATTCACAAATAAAGCTCAGAACATATTCAGTTATATTGGATATTTTACATAACAAAGTACTCATGGACATTATCCTTCTCTTTGTGTGATTTAAAGCTGCTTTTGCTGTGAGCTAAATATGGAATACTAAACAGCTGCAGACATAATTGAAATTATTTTAATTTATGGTTAATCTAGAGTCTAGACCAGGAGTGTCAAACATACAGCCCTCAGGAGAGCTTAAACCAGCCCGCACCTAAATATGAAAGGAGAATAGGAATGTGGTCCGCAATTACAGACTTTGTGCCCGTGGTGTATATTGAGTTTGGGATTAGATTTCCCACTTTGCCTCATTTCTTGGAGCTCTTACCCCTCCTTAGCTTCATAAGACGCCTCTCCTCCAAAACCTCCCCTACAAACCCTCCCTTCCAAACTCTCCCCTACAAATCCTTTCAGCTTTTCTCCACTCTCTGTTCTGATTGTATAATTCATCAGGAAGCTTTGTGCGCAAAAACATTACATATATACCACGTGAAGCAATCAGTTGTGCAAACTGTCAGTTTTATTCGTGCTCCCACAAGGAATCACCGTCAGTTTGCTGTTCTTTTTGGATGAAACTGCTAAAGAATATACAGAGCTACCGTATCATTCCATAGTTGGGTGGTTGAGTCGGGACAGTTTTAAAACGATCTTTTGAACTGAAAGACTTTATTGAAATATATTTGGCTGAAAAAATTGTTCAGTCAAGAAATTTAATGGCAAGCAGTGGCGTAGCTAGAGTTTGTGCCACCTGGGGTGGTCCCTGAGGTTGCCGCCTCTCTCATTACACAACATACTTAACCAAAGGTCAAAAGTACATATAGTGGGGAAAAAAATATACCATGTTTATTTCTGAAGTGAACAATATAATTTCAACTCTCTACAACTTTTTGTTGCCGCTTCTTTCTTAGTAAAATTGTCGAGGATACTGTGGAAGTTTATTTCATCTGTCAGTTGCTGTTCTATAGACAGTATGGCAAGATTTCTTAACCGCAAGGTACTCTTTATATATCTTAAATCATTCTTGATAAATTTTAATCTAGAGAAATCCTGTTCACAGGTAGCAACACTAACAGTAATTTTTAAGAAAATTGGGGGTAGTATTACATACACAATTACCCGCCTCGGTGGTGTAGTTGGCTAACGCGCTTGTCGTGTTTAGCTCAACTGCTGAGGACGGGGAGATCGAGGCTCGAATCTCGGTCGGGTGAACTGGGGGTGGTTTTTCCTAAATGGTTTTCCACTCTACCTCCACGCAAATGCGGGTTACTTCCTCTAATTAAACCTTCCCAATTCCCAATCCATTAGCGTAATTAGTACTTAAAGCGTATAACCCGAACGGGTAGTAAGACGCGGTGCTAAATATATACATACACAATTTGGAACTGAGTTTCCAAGAGTGTATTTTTGAATAAACTGCAAATGTTCAGGGGACCTTCCTTCCACGTCCCTGTTTCGTCTTGCGTAGCGGCAACAGCAATACACTCTGATGTTTTTTTCTCTCAAAGAAGAACTCTTCCTTATTAATGTAATTGCAATCATTATTTGTCATTCAAAAGCTTCGCTGGAGTGAAGAAGACATATTTCTAAGCAAGAACATGAAGCTGTTGAAATCTGAAAGTAATTTCTTGGATCACTCTATCCAACGAAGAAAACATTTCTCTCAATTCAGCTTCGTATGCCAATTCAGCATCTCATGATTCTTCACCAGCCATCGGTATTTTTCTTTCCACATTGACGTTGATGCACCATGGCTATCCCAAGATCATCACACATTTCTTTGGCATAGGCTATTTAACTGTTAACTAGTTCGTCCCTATTTTCAGTTAAACATCTTTTTAAAGCCTCTAGTTTTATATCAAATTGTTGTATGTTCAAACCTTTTGTTTGGAGGTAATCATGTATTGATTTCTAGGAAGGATTCCCAAAGGCCAAAAAAGCACAGGAAGGGAAACGATTGTAACACATATATAAGCACGCCAGCATCTGACCCGGTAACTGTATTTCTTCTTCACCAGTTAACTGTTCCAAAACATTAAAGATTTTAGATTTTTCTTACAACACTCACAGTTTCTCTTCTTTCACTCCATTGAATTTCTACTGCGCGCTTGACACTTTGACTCGAAACTAAGTCAGAATATCCTGCCGTTGGTTTGAGGAGGAAAAACACGCAAAGAAATGTTTCACAGTTCCAAAAAATTAACAGCATTCACAGCAACGGAAGCTGCACGCACGTCAACCCGCCAAATTTAGTGGGTGATTTGTATATGCAACAAATTCTGCTTTTCTGTTAAGTTCCTCGATATGTCTATGAACGCCAGTATGTTGACCATCACAGCAGTATTACCATATTCTTGTCCTCTATGATTTTGATTATAAATCCTGCCGTTTTTTTAATCTTAGCATGATCATATTTTAAATATTCCTAGCGGTTTTACCCTTTGTTTCAATGAAATTAACAAATGATTCCATAACCTTCACTTTGTTTCCATCGATCATAACGTAGCGCAAAACTTGGATCGTTTGAACACAACGAGAAATATCAGAAGTGCTGTCGAATATCATAGAAAAGTACTTGGCTTCTTTTACTTGCTCGATAACTTTGCTTCTTACTTTTTCTCCCAAAATGTCTGTGAAATTGTTCTTAATGGTAGGTGACATATAGGATCTAGAACACTTTTTTCCCAGATTGGTTTTTAGAAAATATTTACTCAGCACTGAATCGTATTTTGTCAACAAATAAACTAATTCTAAAACATAGCCTCAGATTCAGATTCAGAATCAGTCTCATAGTAAATTCCTTCTCGATGACCCCGTAAGGCCAAATTCTGTTTAGCTAAGAATATAATGTTATCCAACCATTTTGACAGTATCTCCCTCCACTTCTTCATTTGGTTTTAGCTACTTTTTGTTCCTTTTTTATCGATTGTTGCTCCATATCTAATTCTAATTTCCAACTCCTTTCACTGTGTGAAAGCCTGAACATGCTCTACACTGGATTCAAGCTCGAATATTTTAAAATAAGCTTCCTCCACATGTTGAATCCATCTACAGAATTAAAATTTGAATGATTTCGTCTGAAAATATTATTTAACAAAAGCAGTAAAGAGCTTATTTGGAAGAAGACTTCACCAACCACGATCTCAACATATTTTAATTATTTGGAAGAGTTAAAAAAAACCATTCGCGTGTAAGTTTTCTGTTTCATGCTTTGATTGACGCACCCCCACGAGCCACCAAAATCAGAATGTAACTTATATGTTGAATTTGAATGAAAGTATGATAGGGAAATTTAAGTGTTATTGTATTTACATTTTATTTCTTTTAGTAGTAAATAATAAAATTGTGTCTAACGTCTTGTACAATCCCGGCAGAAAAAAAACCTCTTCATTTTGTTGCAGTAGACCAACATTTCCGCCCCCTAAAAGTGCCGGCCGACCCCCCACCCCCACCCTCCACCTTAGCTACGATACTGATGACAAGTCTTGGGTGATGGATTTAATTTTTTTGGTTGATATTACACGGCATCTTAATTCACTTAAGGTTCAACTTCAGGAGAAGGGCCAAATCATCACACAGTTATTTGACCATGTTAGCCTTCCAAACCAAATTTAGACTGTGGGAGAACCAGCTTGCTTGCTTAAAACCATTATAATGATACGACCACCCTTAATAATTGTGTTACATTAAATTCAAAAATTCCAAAAAATGTCCGAAGGCAGATTTAAGGATTTCCAACAAAATACATTTTTGTTTTCCTGGTTCTAAGATCCATTTTCAATTGATGTCGAAAGTGTTAAGGAAGAAATGCAACTTGAATTTATTGATTTTTAACGTAATTTTATTATTCGAGACACATTTATGAAAGTGTATCTACCAGAGTTTTACTCCAAGTATTTGGGTGATGAATATCCCACAGTAAAAATGAACGCAGTTAAAATACTATCAATGTTCGGAAGTACATACATTTGTGAACAGTTACTCTCACTTTTAAAAGTGAATAATTCCAAGCTAAGTAGTCAGCTTACGGATGAACATTTACAAAGCACAATGAAGATAGTTTCAAGTCAAAATATTTCCCCAGATTTTGATAATTTAGTAAGTGGTAATCGATGCCAAATTCCAACACACTATTTAGTTCTTGTTTTAGCAAATAGTTTTTAATATTGTAAATTGACAACTTTTTTTTTTAATTTGCCTTTTGCATCCACATTAAAAAAAGATAGGTTTGTAGAAATCAGTGTACTTTAAGAATAAAAAGGGGTCGAAAGTAAAAAAAAGGGTAAGCTTCTTAATTCTGTATAAACATTTAAAATATATAATATAATAAATAAAAATCCCATGTGTTGCCCACAATGCCTCCTTTAGCCCTCACGTTTGTTTGAGTTTGACACCCCTGGTCTAGACGAAACGTCTATGTAGAGAGTCATTTGTCCGGTAAACTTTTCCCCGAGAGAAATACCTCATTGCGTGCATAATTTGTTCGTGTTGTTAACCCGTTTTCAGAAGATCGAGGTGTGCAACAGAAAGAGAGAGAGAGAGAGAGAGAGAGAGAGAAAAAATGGTTACAGTCGAAAATAATGAAACCTTAGTGCTAGCTGCAGTTGCGAACGATCCTAAAGTTCTGTAGCCATTTCTGGCACTAGTGGAATATCTCAGAAAAGTATTCTTAGAATACAAAAGCGTCGTAAATTACACCCATATTTTGTGTCATTGCACAAAGAGCTTCATTGACACGACTTTGAAAATTGAGTGAGTTTTTGTCCATGGGCACAAGAACAATTAGTAATTAGTAATAATATTCTTATTTAACTTTAACTTTTGAATGAATCAAGTTTTACAAACTACGGATAAGTTAATTGGCACCTCATGCTTCATTGGTCTGTTGAAAATTGACGGTAGTTATGAGAGGTTGAACATTTACGGCCTTGGACTGTGAATATCTGTTGTCATTGGTCACAAATTAATATGACAGTTCTTTATTGACAGTTGAATGGAGAGAATATCGAAACTTTATGAATGAACAATTTCCACATCTACTGGATGAAGTAAAATTGTAAGCCATCTAATCTAATAAAGAATAACATTGTAATAAAAAGCCCTTGAATAAAATTTGTTATAAGAAAATACAAGTTAAAATACTGTCAAAAATTGATGTCAAATAGGCAAAATGTTTTAGGCAAAAGTTGTCTGTTATTTTGTGAAGAAGAAAAATTCGTTAAAATTATAGGCGTTCATATGAAAAAACCGTTAAATAACCTTGAAAACATCCACCAAATCAACAATAGTGCTGTTATAGTTACACCTTAAAAAAATGGTTCGAAATTTGATTCCTAAAATGATTCGTTCTCGAGATTTCTGATGTCTCCACTTAAATGCCTCACCCGGTACAAACGTATAGCTAAAATGCATTGTGTGCGACGCGTTGCTAGAATATACAACACATTATCAACATACGCTTACAAAAGTTATACACACTAAAACACACAAGTTACACACACGCATAAGCAATATTATACTCACGAGAGTCTCCACATACTCTTACACATCTTCTACACACTCATACACAATCACACTCATAACAGTGTCCACATCTTCTTACACATCTTCTACACACTCATACACAATCACACTCATAACAGTGTCCACATCTTCTTACACATCTTCTACACACTCATACACAATCACACTCATAACAGTGTCCACATCTTCTTACACATCTTCTACACACTCATACACACAAGTTACACACACGCATAAGCAATATTACACTCACGAGAGTCTCCACATACTCTTACACATCTTCTACACACTAATACACTCTTTGTGTGGACGCAGATCCGCGAACGAGCAAACAAAACGCTCGCTCAAACCACCATGAAGTATATCGTTATTTTTGATTCGAGGTCTATCGTCTTCATAATTTAATCTCGTCTGAAAGCAACGCCTACAGGAAGTTTATCACCGTGTTCAATGTTCACTCACGAAAGTTGAAGGAAGTAAATGTTTCAGCTAACTCTCGACAGTCAAACAGAATGGATGACAAGCCGTCCCCATGTACATTATGTTTATTTTGATTGAACCTCTTCACACTTGCCCTCAATTTTCGGACGGCGTGGCGAGGCATTTTGGCTGTAAAGCGTGAGGACATAACTTTGCCGTCTTACCGAGATGACGTAGTTGATCGCCCGTCTTCCTATCGGTGTCGACGTTCATTCTCTCATCCGTCGGCGATTCTTGAACTCACCCATCATTCACACAGATACACCTCTCTCGACAAGTTTTCATCGTGTACACTGGCTCAACTAATGCAAACATTTATTTATTCAGAAGTTTTAAATTTAAATTTAAATGGATTGAATGATTTACGAAAAATCTTCATCGGTCACGCAGAAGAGATGTCAGTTCCATCTTATGTGATTTGTTGGTGAGGGAGAAGTCATGGTTCGGATCCCTTTAGGGTGTAGTGACGGTGGTTCTCCCTAAATTAATTTTCATCATCCCTATGAGCAAATGTGCGTGCATTTCCTCTAAAATTATTTTTTTATGTGTGCCCCAACCCAAAAAAGTGGATTTTATATTTCCTTCTGTCTCTATGTCTGCCTGTCTGTCCCTGGCTATAGCTATTAAACGGTTTGACGGATTTGGTTCAAATTTGATATATAGATGTTATAAGGTAATAAACACCTCAGGATGTATTTTGATTTTGACCTTAGTCCTTAAATTAAGTATCAGACAAGATTTGGATAAAGTAAGTATTTATATGTTTATTTAGTAAGTTCACAAAAAGTATGGATAGTTAGTTATACGATAGAAAGTTTGGAAAATAAATTTGAAACAGAATGTAGGCCACTGCTAAAGGAAAAGGTGTATAGACACAGCTAAAGTGATACAAAATAAATTAATTAGAGAAACAAAATAGGAAATTATTCAAACATTAACTAAGAAAGTGTTTGGTAAGATTATATTAATAAATTAAGTTTTTAGATTTGTAACAAAGAAATTGAAAATATTTTTTTAATAATACGTTGGCTCATATAAAATAGGACTATATAAACCAATAAAAATTGTTAAAAAGTTGTTGATGAAAAATATCAATACCAACTTTTTATTTGACAGTTTTTCACTAGTTTTTATAGGCCTATTTAATATATAATGTAAAGTATAAAGTAAGTAGGGTCATGAAACGTTGACCTCAGTAAAATCTAAAATTAGAGTTTTTTTTACGATCACAATACTTCCTTTATTTTCGAGGGATCGTGAGAAAAAAAAAATTACACAAGCTGTGTTTGTCTTTTTGCGAAACTATTTATGTTGGAGAATCATTAATAAATTTACTTTTTTTTTTTTAATTTAACTTACCAATTAGTAAGGCAGCTGCCTCGATTAGCGAGAAAGTATCACTCGCTGTCAAGCCACATGGATTAAAATACAATGGTCTGTGTCATTTTATGGAACTATTTATCTAGTCTGTTTAAGAGAATACTACCTTTCGCCCTTCACCCACAACCACACTTTGTCATGTCAATAATAAAGAGGGGAAATAGAACCACGAAACTTCTTATCTGAAGGTAAACATGAAAGTTCGATATCATTTGTCGATTATTTTTAAAATTTCTGTTGTGAGTCATCAAAAAATTATTGTATTTTTTTTTTAGAGGAAGGCTAAATTTAGAGCCCATTTTCATCAAGTCTAGTCTCATAACCCCGCAAATATGCTTAAAAAGTCGTTAAAAATGTGATAATAGTACATTTTCACACTTTTTTTCTTCTGTAGTCATAAAACAAAAAATAAGGTTGTTAAGGAAATTAAGACATGTGGGAATCTTTTGACTTTATTTTAGCATTAACCGTATTTTTAAATAACGCATCGTATAATTAAATATTGCGTTATAACTGAATGTCTGCACGACAATTTCTCGCTTATCGAGGCGGGCCCCTTAAGACCTTTTAATAATGTTTGAAAGTATTTTTACTGGGATTCTTAAAAGTAACATTTAATATTAAGCAAAAATTGAGTTTTACTATTGGAATATAATTTAAAAATTAGGTTTAATTGAGGATGGAATGTTTCTATTTAATTCCATGTATAGAAGTATTTTTAAACCACTGATAAACATAAATCGATATTTGTTAAATTAAGCTTTTATAAATATAATCAAACATTATCTTAAATCAATTCTACAAAAATGTTTAAATTTTTAATGATCAAAGTTTTTTACTTGGTTTGTTGTTTTATGGCTAGCTATAACCGACAAAGTTCCGGTTGAGTTGTTTTTAGAAATTGCTACTGTCAACACCAATATATAATCTGGAATTTTTTCATCGTATCAAACTGCTTGGAATCTACAACCAATATAAAATGTCGGAGTTAACGTTGTTTCTAGAATATCAGCCAGCGCTAGTTCAAATATTAACACAATGTTTACCAGTGAGTTTACTAAATGTTTATATTTAAATTCTGATAGAAATATAATACACTGACATAAATAAATAGTAAGGTTGACCGCACAGAAGTCTCTCTCTCTTTTATAATAAGGGTTAAAGTTTTACATTTTACAAAAGCAGCACCAAAACTATACTTGCCAAGGGGTAGGTGTATTATGGTCCATCCAAACGGAAACTTTATGATGAGTTTAAATCTGTCTTTAGATATTCTTTTTTACTGAAAAGGAATAACTAAAGGAATGATAAGATGAAAAATGCTCAAGAGAAAGAAAAAAATCGCAACCTTTATAACAATATAATAATTATTATATTCGTGTTTATAAAAATTTCACCGTCGGGAAAACAAGATAATTTAGGCTAATGATATTTTTTTTCTTACACTAGTTTTTAGTTATTCCTCCATTATAGAAGATGATGATAGGTTTTCATCAATAAACAGAGCAGTGAGGTTAAACTCTACAACCCAAACCATCACAAACTTCTAAAGCATCAGCTGAAACCAAACAACAATTCTTAGTTTTTTTTTAAAAAAAAAGTAGAAGAAACAGGTCTACCAAAACACAACTAATTAATTGACTGATATGCAAACCAAAATAAAAAGGGACCTTAACTTCACCCATTTGATTTACATTGGTGAAGATTAGGTCCCTTTTGTCGCCAATGCAAGGGTCTAGGAAAATAGCTTTTTTTACCCTAATTATCAGTGGTGGCTCGTGTATAGGCACTGCAGAACTGCAGCACCCCCTATTTCCACTTGATATTATCGATAACATTTAATATAAGGAGTCCTTTTTGAAGTTATACTTCTTTAGGCGCGTTATGAAAAAATGACGAGAGTGAAATTTTAAGATGCGCGCGCATCACTGTAACACAAAAGTAACAGGTTGAAGCTAAACTGCTCATTAAGTCTCGAAAAAAAAAGAGCTACCAACAAATTAGAAATAGAACCTCTGTTAGTCGTGCATGTTGGTACGCTCGTCGCCTCTGATCACTGTTTTCATATATATAATATTTATCCACATGTTTCTAGTTTCTACATTCACAACACGTGTTTTAGTTTCATACAAATGCGAATTATATATGTGCTAATAAATTATATTCAGTAGTGATTTAAATTGAATATTTTGATTAATATTATTTAATATTCGTAAATATTAGTGAAAAAAATTGTGCTTATAGACATTTTCAAGTGCTCCAATATAATTGAGGTTAACTCTCCGTATGTATTATTTATTGATATAAATTAAAATATTATTATTTAACATAATTAATACTAAATATTATTAAATTATTATTGTTAAATATTTATTATTGGTTATTTAATATTTACAAAATAAAGAAATAAAATTAATAAAACATTTAATAAAAAATTTGTGATAAAAATTTAAATCGAACATCAAATTAAAATATTAATTTTTAATATTTATTATTAAATTGAATAAATAATAAATATTATATTTAATGATGCCAAGAAGTATAACTTTTCACGCGCGTACATAAGTACACACACCCATTTTTTTCTTTAATTCTTTCTTTATTTTTGTAGTACAATATATATTCCTTAAACTTAATGTCAGTAATACAGTAGCCATCCTTCAGTTTATGAAAAAGATAAAAAAAATATTTGTATGGAACTGTGCTCTTCACAGTGCCTGCGACGTGGTGTTTGACTGTTGTGCGCATGCGCACATAAGAGGAGAGTGGGGAGGAAGGCGGACTGCCAGGTAGATAGAGCACTGTTGCTCTCGCAGTGCCGGCTCTGTCGTGATGGTGGAAATAAGTTTTTTTTTTACTCAGCGTGTGTTGTGCTTAAAAACCGTGTACCATATTCTTGAATGTGATAAAGTGTAGAAGAGTGTAGAATTAGATTACGATTCTGCTTCCAGCTATTCTATTTGATTCATTTTTTTTTGTTCTTTTATTTAACAGAAAGACTAAATGCGCTTGCAGTACTTTCAATGAGAAAAATTTCCTCAATTGTCACCCAGAGATCAAGGAGAAAATTATTGAACTTTTTGCGCAAATTAAAACAAGAAGACTAGATTTCATTTTTAAATGAATAGATCAAGTTTAAACTGTAACAATTTAAGTTAAAGTAAGTACAAAATGTTTGGATTCTTTTGTTAAGATTTTATCAAGTTCCTGAATAAATTTTCTTTTTATACAGGTTTTTTTCCTTTTACGCAATTTTAAAACAAAGGCTAAACATTTTCTGGAGCAGCACCCCCACTAGTTTTAGTTACGAGCCGCCACTGTTAATTATAATTTAAAATATGCAATAAAACCAACTTCCAGATTTTCAGAAAGAGTACATGGATGGTTTTAACTGAAAATATGAAAATGTGATATTTTGACCCAAATCACAAAAATCGCTGCTTTTGAAAATTTCGCATTCACATATGTGAAGCAGTGGGTCTAGACAGGGGTCAAACCAAGCCTCATTAGGACAAAAGAGGAGATATTTTATTAAACAAATAGCATCTTCAGTTTATAAAACTGAGATTAATGGCTTGTGCTGACCACATGACACCCTTTCTCCTCAGATGTTGCCACTATCATCGCTAGGTCGATATAACTCGCTTGTGGACTCACGTCAGTCTTTTTTACATTCTTTATCCAGGAGAATGATTATAAAAATAATAATTATTATTATTACTACGCCCAGGTTAGATCTAAGTTAGAATACGCTACTGTTGCTTGTAATTCCATTACCTCAACTGACTCTTAGGTTAGAAAACGTTCAAATACAATTTGTCGCTGCGTGCTATGATAAATACTTTAGTAACCGGATTTATTATGATTATGACAGAATTCGAAACCTCTTAGGGCTCTAAACTCTCTTCTCGCGTGGACTTTATTGTGATGCCCTTTTTGTTTTTAATATATTCAATAGCAAAATTTATTGCAAATTTGCCCCTGATCATGTAGGCGTTCATATCCCTTCTTGGGCTTCTCGTAATCCAAAATTATTTTTTCTCAATAGCTCTTATAAGGTAAACCCTATAGGTCGTTGTATCCATAGCGCCAATTCTAGATTTTTCGAATTCAACTTTTATCATAAAAGAAAAGCTAAACTCAGAGAGTTATTTAAGGAAATCCCTGGTAGTCTAGGGGTAAGGTGTCAGATTTCTGTGCTGGCGGCCGGGGTTCAATCCTTGGTCCCGGCACAAATTTATCTGATTACCAAACCCTTCCTTCACCTATGACAAGACATCTTGTGAATGTGTGGAATGCCAGGCCTCCACCGTAGTTCGGATTCCACGTTAAACTGTAGGTCCTTCATTTCATCTCACAATCACCCTACCATTACACATTAGCGTAAGTGCGTATAACCCGAACGGGTAGTAAGACGCGGTGCTAATAATAATAATAATAATAATAATAATAATAATAATAAGGAAATCCCATATCAATAATTTATCACTAAAAGGTTCTGCCTATAATATTTAAATTTTACAATATTCTGATTTATTTTTTGCATATTGTTACTGCTTTTTACCACTCTTTTGTTTTTTGTTATTATAGCTAGTTTTCTATTATCATTATTAATTACTTTTTTGTAACTAATAATCAGTATATAACCTTATTTAGTCATTTTTGTTTATCTTATTTTCTCGTGTAAATATATGTATTTGTATGGTACTTTTCTAGGGGTAAGGTGTCAGACTTCTGTGCTGGCGGCCGGGGTTCAATCCTCGGTCCCGGCACAGATTTATCTGATTTCCAAACCCTTCCTACACCTCTGACAAGATATCTTGTGAATGTGTGGAATGCCAGGCCTCCACCGTGGTTCGGATTCCACGCTAAACTGTAGGTCCTTCATTTCATCTCACAATCACCCTACCATTACACATTAGCGTAAGTGCGTATAACCCGAACGGGTAGTAAGACGCGGTGCTAATAATAATAATAATAATAATAATAATAATGTATGGTACTTGTGTACTTTCAGTGCTGGCCTGTTACAGATCCTACGACTGTTGGCCAGCACTATAATAAAGGAAATTGAAATTGAATTGAAATTATTATTACTATCATCACCACGTCTTACTACCCGTTCGGGCTGTACGCACTCACGCTAATATGTAATGGTAGGGTGATTGTGAGGTGAAATGGAGGACCTACAGTTTAACGTGGGATCCGAACCAAGGTGGAGGCCTGGCATTCCACACATTCACAAGATGTGATTAATACACTTCTTGTCAGAGGTGAAGGAAGGGTTTGGCCATCAGATACATATGTGCTGGGACCGAGGATACAACCCCGGACCCCCAACACAATGGTCTTGACACCTTACCTATAGACCGCCAGGTATTAACATCAACTTTCCTTATACTATATTAGGTGTCAGCGATGACAGCCCGAGTGGTCAGTGAGACACGTAGAATTACAAAAAAACGTAATAGCAATGAGCTTTGCTTTATTGATTTTATTAAAATGAAGAATCCCACCCCCTTTCTCCTGACACTAAGACAAAAAAATTCTACCCTTGGCCAAAGCCTGTTCCGAGGCTAGACTGTGACATAATAAGAAAGTACCCCTTACAGGAGGGTACATTTTACTTTACATATTAGGGCCCTATTAAATGAGGCAGCTTGTTGCGTGCAACTAGTTGACAGCAAGTTGACCAACGCTTGCAGCTCCACAACTAGTTGCTGCCACCATTGGTGAGCATCATACTATCGAGAAAATGGCATCAAGAAATGAGGAACTATTTCTTCTTGCCTTGCTTGTAAAAAAAGAGAAAACGCAGGCCAAGAAAGATGTATGTATATACAATGCTATCTTCAAGACTGGATAAGGGTCTTCTGTACTATACGTCATTTGAGGACCTGTGGACAGTAACTAAAAAAAAACTAAAAAAACTTTCGTATGTCTAAATCATCATTTGATGAATTATTGAATAATATAAAAGAAGACCCGACAGTCAAATTAAAAGGAGTATCCCAACAGAAGTTGTAGTTGCGCACGGAAACTGTCTGCAACTAAACGCCGACCATACAACTGAAGTTTCCTCGTGTAATGGCTTTCATTTAAAACAGTGGTTCCCAACCTTTTGTGGCCCATATCCCCTTTCTGGAGGTTGACTAACACCTATCGCCCCCTTTTCATTTTAATTGTATGCTTAATTTAAATTTAAAGTAAAGTGTAAATAATAAAGCAGTTTTATTATTTTAAACAATTTTACTACCGTATATAAAAACAAACAAAGCAGTTTTATCCGGTCAATCTTAAATAAAATAGAAAAAAATAATTAAAATGTACATTTTTTACAGATTTTTTTTAAGAACAAAGAAGTGAAATAATTAACTGAATCATTGACAGTCATTTAAAAACGAGTACATGTTTTCATTTTTAAATTGGAATCTGGAAGAATTAAGAAAGTTGACAGTTAAAATTTGAAAAAATAAATGAAAGTTTGAAAACTTTATTATTGTTTTATTTTACCTTTTCAATGGCTGCCTTGTGCTTGGTAAATTTCAGTTAAAGCTTGAATATCCGGCTCTATGTTCGTCAAGTTCAGGCGCAAGTCTCCTTTGAGGCAAATGTCCAACTTATTTCTCTGTTTTGTGAGGAGCTGGACAACAGAACTAAATCCTTTTTCAACTAAATATGCTGATGGGAACGAGATGAGAAGTGGTTCAGTTTTTCCCCACAGTTGTGGATAAGTGTCGATAAGCTTCACCCATACTAACTCGTAACTGCTCTGCTTGAAAATGATTTTCACCTCACAGTCATACTTCAGATCTAAAAACTCTGTCTGCAAAGAGTTATCAAGCTTATTCACAGCTTCAAATGAGAATGGATCTAGAATCCAATCAGGAATTTGTAACTTGGTCAAATCTTCAAATCTCGATTCCATGTCAGTTTTTAACTGGTCAAGGTGATCATTAAAAATGAGGATTTTTTCTTCTGGGAGTTCAGGAGTCTCGTTATCTGACAATGAACACTTTTTAAGGGTCGGAAACTGAATCAGCTCTTTACGGCCAATATTTACCTTGTGAATATCAAACTTGGCGACGAATGATGAAATAATTCCTTTGGCCTTGATAAGGTGCATCTTGTTTCCTTGAAGCCTTATATTGACTTTGTTAATTTTTTCAAAAATATCTGTAAGGTATGCAAGTTACAACTTGCGTTGCTTCAAATTCTCACTTAAATCAGGATCAGACGTGTCGAGAATCTCAGTAACTGTGTCAAATAATTCGAAGAAATGGCACAAACAGTTTCCTTTGAAAAGCCACCTTACGGCCGTATGTAGAAGCAAGCGTTCGAATTCCTCATCATTTTCATCGCAAAGTTGTCGGATCAGACGGTTATTGAGGGAATTAGCTTTGATCTTGTTGACACCAGTAATAACCAGTTGTAGGGTTTCATGCAGGACACCACTCAACTTTTTCGCAGCTAAGTGTTGCCGATGCCGATGAATGACACAGTGAATAGTGTGACCTCTGGCACTTCTTTCTTAAGGTGGGATAGAAACCCAGCATGATGACCTAACATGGCAGGAGCACCGTCTGTTGCACAAGTGCTCACGTTTGTTAGGGGAATCTCTTTTTTCTCAAAATAATCTTGTACCACTTTAAAAATCGACGATCCCTTCGTATCAGTGATCAAAGTTCTAGCAAACAGCATTTCCTCGGTAATTTCCTTTTGTTCATTGATAAACCTCACATAAGCTAATAAAATTGCTTTGTTATCAATCACAAATGATTCATCAATCTGCAATCCAAATTTACTTTTTTTCAACAAATTGATGAGTTTGTATTCAACGTCCGTGGCCATTTTGTCAATTCGCCTGGAAACATTATTGTTGCTCAAAGGAACTGATAGACTTATCTTATTACTAGGGCCCTCTCCTAGCATGATATCAATAATTTTTTTGGTAGCCGGTAAAACAAGAGTTTTGCCAACTGTGTAAGGTTTACCACATTTAGCAATCAATAAAGACACCTTGTAAGAAGCAAGAAGACCTTTGTCAAGATCGGTTGCTCGTTTTCTAAATAATTCACTCACATTAGGCCGTTTATAAGCTTTAGCTTTGAGGTTTTGAAAATAACTAAGTTCTTTACTCACTTTATCACTGTGTACTCTTGATAAATGATCTTTCATTTGCGAAGGCTTCATGGCTTCATTACTAGTAAATGTTTTATCATACAGAAGACAATGTGGAAACTGCACATTTTGTGGTGACGCGATAAAACAGAATTTTAAATACTCAGATGAGTATTGACGACACTTCTTTTTTGAATCCATTGTGCATGAACTTCTACACTTCAAAACCAACGCACAAAAACTGATGGTGAGGCACACAAAGGCTATTGAAGACTGAAGACGAATGTAGGTTAATTGCAAGTGTGTTGTGTTGGCAGGAGGGGGAGGGGGTTGAGTCACCAGTCGGCCACGCTGAACAACAACAGGTGGGGGACTGTGAAGAGGGGTGAGTGCTGTGAACTCGCCGGCTGAGAATAGCCAGTGACTCGTGCTACCCGGCAACTTCTACTGTACAGTACTATTTTAATTTTTCCTCCTTTGAATACTCATCACCCCCAAATCGCCCCCCGCTTATTTATTGCCCCCCTGATAATCCAAATCGCCCACTTGGAGGCGATCGCCCCCAGGTTGGGAACCACTGATTTAAACCAATGCTTCTTAACACTTTCGTTAACTAGTTGCATGCAACAAGTTCCCCCGTGTAATAGGACCCTTACTGTTTCCAGCCTGTGGTCTGAGTCAGTTTTTTACTAAAGCCATATATTCTCCCCTACTATCATGCTGGGCTTCAGATACCTTATAATATAACTTAAGATTAGAACAGGCTCAAAATCTAGTCCCCGGACGATTATTCATCACTGTGAAAAGGCAAACCCACATTTCCCCAATGATAATTTTTTCTTCCATGCTGGAAATTGAACCCGAGCCCCTAAGTTCAGCAAACAGACATGCTACTGACTGAGTTAAGGTGTCGGATCGCATGAAACATCAAAAGAGTGGCAGGAATGCATGATGGGAGATCTGAGGACCAAGACTTACTTTGATGTGAGGTGAAATAAGAGACAGAAGATGAAGGTTGTTCCGTGCAAAAGAGAGAAGAACAAGGTTTGAAGCTATGTGACGTGTCAAACATTATCTCAGGGGACATGCCCTAGATATGACTTACAGTCTAACAGATAACCTTCTAGGATGATCAAACTACATTCGTGAAACTGAATGGTTTTTTATTAAATGAAGAGACTGGTTTTGTTATGACCATGTTCTTTGATTGAGTGTTAAATTTTAGTGCATGTTCCTGTATTCATTATTACAAGTTTAATCGCTTTTATTTCTTGTTTGTTTTAGAGTCATAACATGAAGTGAATGTGTGTTTGAACACTTCTAAGAACTTTGTGAGATAAACATCACACACAACTCAGATTAAACAAATCCCGATTTCCTGATTACTTTATTCAAAGAAAAATAAATCAAATTAAAACTAAGATGCTAATATTTTTCTCAATTATATTTATTGATGATTAGTTTTATACACTTCGTTTTTCCTGTAAGGAAGAAAGCGGATGGTTGTAGGGTTGGAAACGCGAGTTTAAAGTAGTATTTTTGCAGTTTTCATACCAAAATATTTTTTATTCAAAATAAATCTAATATTTCTCCAGAAAAAGAATAGAGTTTAATTTCCTTCACATAGTGAGCCCATCAGTTCTTGAAAACCTGTCAAGGGTGTTCTGGAATTTTATGACAACTTTTCCTCTTAATTTAAAAAGTTTTCCATATAATGCCGCTCAAGACAGATATTCAACAACTGTTGGTATCATCATGGGAAGAAAATTAAACTATTATATTTGTACTGGAATGCCATTTTATTTATTTTGGCCAACAAATGTTTTGTAATGAAAACTATGAAAACATTTCTTACATCGCACCTTAACTTACTTCCGTTATGGTACATCTTATACAGGATGAGTCAGAAACACCTGATGGCTATTGATATGTAATTCTCAGTTTGGAAAAACTGCTCCCACAGCTGTTCTCGATGATATGTTTCCAGGCAGAATAATTTATTGGTTCAGGGACCTAAACTGGACCTCACCCTCACCCGGTCTTGTGGTTACCTTTGGGGCTACGTCAAAAATCAACGTGTACGAGACACGTCCTGCCAATATTTTTGACTTGAAACAACCGACTCGTGAGTGTTTTCAAGGGATTTACAGTGACATATTGAAATGTAATATAATTAAATTTTTTATTTGAAGTATTAACGAGCACTTTCTGAACCGAATGATTAAATCAGCACATGCCATTTAAAATAACTTAAATCAGTACACGACGTTTAAACTAACTTAAATCAGCACACGACGTTTAAACTAACTTAAAACAGTACACAACATTTAAACTAACTTAAATCAGTACACAACATTTAAACTAACTTAAATCAGTACACGAAGTTTAAACTAACTTAAATCAGCACACGACGTTTAAACTAACTTAAATCAGTACACAACATTTAAACTAACTTAAATCAGTACACAACATTTAAACTAACTTAAATCAGCACATGACGTTTAAACTAACTTAAATCAATTACAACAAACGTTTTAAAATCTAAACTTAAACTCAAATCACCACACGACATTTAAACTAACTTAAATCAATACACGACATTTAAACTAACTTAAATCAGCACATGACGTCTAAACTAACTTAAATCTAGAGTAGACACAACAACAAGCCCCCCCCGGCTGTTAATTCATCACTGCTAAAGGGGAAACCCATATTTTACAAATTATAAATTTTTCGCCCATCTCTGGAATCAATCCCGGGAGACCCTGACAGCAGTAGGAAAATGAGCTACCGACACAGCTAAAATATTGTATGGGCGTAATGGAGACCCTCTACAAAGCTTTACATTAAGATGACATTCAACGAGAATCATTTTTATTTTATCCACACCTTATTTCAAGTAAGCTTATATTTCTCAGAAACTATACACTACCACGCAAAAAAAACCCTCATAATATTTATATTATTACTATTACTAGAATTATCCATTTATGACTAATGTTAAAAAAAAATTGGTATTTAATTCAGTTGAATTTAAAGATATATTTATAATTTTAGTGTAATCTTACAGTAATAGAAATCTTACGAAGTGGTAATTATTTAAAGATGATAATTATATTGCGTAGTTTCTTATGAAAGTGTACCTACAATAAGAAGCAAAGAAGATGTAATTGATTCACATCCAAATCCCCTTTATTAAACGCTGTCTTACATTCTCCATGGAAACATCTATATTATACGAGTATCTGTCTGTGTTAATAGATTATTTCACTTGCCTCTGAATCGTTACTACCTTCATGATCTTGCGGGCAGAGTTATTGGCTGCAGATACAGAGGATCCGGGTTCAATCCCCAATGCTTACAGATTATCTGTGAATCAGTTGGTCTGAAACGGGGTTAACTCAGCCTCGTCGAAAAAATTAGGAGGTACCTGAATACAAAAGTAACTGCTCCGGTCTAGAGAACTCAGATTGAATACTGGAGGGTTCATTGTGCTAACCACATGGCACCCTCTAGACGCAGAAGTTGGTACTATCTTCGCCAACAAATGGTGGCGACTCTGTTGGTATGACTGACGGCATGGAGTGTTTTTTTAAAACCATTATTTCATTTCAAAAGCCACCAGGGTTTTCTGGTGCACCCGATGTTAGGGTCATAGTATATAGCCCTTCAGATAAGACTGTAAGCTTTACCAGTAAATTGAGTTCACATAAAGTACAGACATGTCAAGTTGGTAATCTCTCAGAGGTAATCAGTGGCGGATTGAAAATGTTTGCGCCCTTAGGCACAATTATAATATGCACCCTCCCTACCCCAAACCTTTTTGTCAAGTTCCAGAAGCTTTGGAGGAAAGAGGTGTTGGGGGAGGAGGAAGGGGGGGGGGGGGGGTGGGTCAGAAGTTAGTATTGGAGAAAATATTTCTACGAAAGATAATCAGGCATGTACAGTACATTTCCTACAGTACCTTGAGTTAACATTATGAAGAAGGGGAGACTTACATCAGTTACAAAGCAATTTCAAAGTACAGTTATTTAAAAATAAATATCGTCTTTCTTACTTTAACTTGAACTATCTCGATAGTGTTATTCAATAATTTTTAAACGTAATTCTAATAAAAAATAATGCTACCCAAAATGTGCCGCCCCTTAAAGCCACCACTCCTAGGCCCGTGCCGTGCCGTAGGTACACACAGGCTCGGATTAAGACATGTGCCAAGTGTGCCACGCACAGGGACCCCAGAGGCTAGCACCCCCCCCCCCCCCCAACCTACCTGGAAAATAAATAACTTTTAGTTCTCATATTTATTTTTTGGTAATATTTCATTATTTTCATGTTTTTTCGTAAAATTGATCCCAAACTAGTCTAGAAATTTTCTAATCAAAGGGCGCTGGTAGGCTGGTATTACGTGGAGTCCCGACCGTCCGCGCTTATAAATTAACGCAACCTTTGCTTTTGGCAAACAGGAAATATTACATATCTACAGACGGTACCGTTGACTTTTGACAGAAAAATAAACACTGATTTTTTATTGACAATAATTTCTGAGGTAAAATAATAAAATTATTAATATTGAAGAATTAACTAAATGCGACGTGAGAAAAACGCAAAAAAAAAAAAGTTTCAAATAATTAAATATTTTTCCTATACGAATATTATTACTATTTTATCTGCAGACGGTGGACTACGTACAATGCAATTACATTGAAAAAGTTTATGATTGTATAATGTCCAGTATTACTACTCTTATTAGCTATTAATTTACAGTAATATAATCCACTCAGAATATAATAGCCTGTAAAGTTTAATAGTTACTATATTATTAATAACAACATCCACGGTACTCACCATAACTGCTAAACTTTTGCAAAAAATGTTTGTCTCTAAATAAAACTATCCATGTATGATATATGTTTACGTAAGAGTTATAATCATTCATGGTTTTACAGTGTTGTCAGATTGAAAACTCATTTGCAAGCGAAACAACGCCACACCGACTCGCAGGACAGTAGAAACCTTTCAAAATTAGCTCTGTGTTTGGTACAGTCTGCGATTTGCGAGATCATATGCTGCGAGTGATGTGCTGCTCTCAGGTGTCAGTTTTTCTAACCACCTTGGATATTGCAAAGGAAAGTCAATTGTGAGTATTGCGTATACTGTAAATGAATGGTTTGTGTGGCTATTGATGTTTATTCATGTTCTTCATTAATTCTATCATGTAAGTAAAATTCTAGGGTTCCTTTTTATTATTTAATATGGTTATTTATATCCAACCTATCAAAGTTTGGTATATACCACGGGAATCTTTATACATTTTGATATCTTTTGAGATAGCTTGACCTTGTTTTCATTAAAGAGGTTAGGAGCTTTACGCAAGAAAACAATATGGCGTCACTCTGTGGCAATTGTAACAGCTAAATTCGGGGTGATTGTAATACTGTTACAATTGACCCTTAACATTTAACACTAAAAGTATTCGTACAAATAATTATATAAACATTCAGAACTATTAAATTCTGCTTGTTTCAGAATGGTTCGAGACCGACCAAGAGTTTCGGAAAAGGGCCAAACACATAGAAGAAGCAACAAAATTAGGAATAGAAAAAACCCTTTTCAATCAGAGCCATAGCAAAAGCATACCATATTAATGTTGTCACGTGACATTATCCCATTTTGTCGAAAAAAAAATGGACGATATCAATGTGATAATTGAGGTATAAACCACACAACAATTCTTTCTCTTCAGAAATGGAGGCTCAATTGTCTTAGTATATTAAGATCTGTGCGAATAATTTTTATGGTCTCACTCCAAAGGAAGTTAGGCAGTTAGCGTACCAATTTGCACAGAAAAAATGATGTAGGTTTCCTGAGACCTGGCTGAATCGTCAAATGGCTAGAGCTGACTGGTTCACAGCATTTATCATCATAAATCGTACTTTATCTACCAGAGCTCCGGAGTCAACGTCATAAGCGCGTGCCATGAATTTCAACAAAGAAAATGTAAATAAATTCTTCAAAAGCTTGTCCAAAGTTTTGGAACAGCTTAAGTTTGAACTTCAAGATATATATAATGTCAATGAAATCGGGATAATAAGAGCACCAAAGCCTGATAATAGTCGCACCAAAGGGAAGCAAACAATTTGGAGGAATCAATTCTTATGAATGGGGAACTTTGGTAGCGTTGTACTTAGCTGTCAGTGCAATAGATAACAGCATTCCACCGATGTTCCTATTCCCGAGAAAGAACTTCCACGGTCATTTTATTGGAAGTGGTCCAGCAGAGAGCATTGGAGCTGCAAATGGTTCCGGTTATATGCAAACAGCAGAATTTTTTAAATTCCTCGAGTATTTAAAAATATGTGCTAAACCAACTCTTGAGAGGAAGATGTTGCTTATTGTAGAATACCATAATTACACATATCCATATTCCAGTCATAAATTTTTGTCGAGAAAATGGGATTGTGGTCCTTTCATTTCCACCACTCACGTCCCATAAGACCCAAACCTTGGACAGAAGTGTTTATGGTTCCTTTAAAAAGTATTTTAACACTCTTGCTGATGATTGGAGGAAAAACAACCCTGGTTTTCGCATGACTATCTATAATCTAACAGGAATCCCCACAACATCTCTACCATTATCACTAAACCCAAATAACATTAAAGCAAGATTTTAATGTACAGGCATATTTACTTTCAGCTGTTTAACTTTTGATGATCCTGAGTTTGCTCCTGCCAGTGTTGCTGACCAGCCTAATACTACAGTTAGACCTATGGAAGGATCCCATGGAGAAGCCGGACAACCCAAAGATGAGATGAAAATAAACCAGACCAAGGACCTCCAGAACAGGAAAGTTCTAACCATGGTACAGTGCAAGAATGTGAGTTGGTTCAACTTATTCCATCAACTTTAACAGCGGTTTCTGCGATTGAAATCCTGCCATTACCTCATGAGAATCAAAGACATCTCGAAGGATAGCAAATAAAAGTATTATTTAGACAGAAACTCCTGAAAAAAAATAATTCAGAAGGTAAAATCAATTAAAAATATAAAGGAAAGAAACAATTGTTTAACAAAGAGGACGATCTTCAACTAAGAAGGCATAGATTAGCTCTAAAGAAAAAAATCACAAAAGGACGATACAAACAGTTCTGGCGAAGAAGAATGCTTTTGTTTAGTTTGTCTTGAGGGGTGGTCAAATAGTGAAAGTTGTGAAAAATGGATGAAGTGTCCAACGTGCAAAAAATGGTCTCATGAAACTTTCACCAAAGGAGACTTATTATGTGTTTGTCTTAACTGTGAGTCAGATTAGGTCTAAGATAGGCCAGATAATAACATTATGTCAGTTATTCATCGAATCTGAATTATTACAATTTTTTATATGCTTAATTAATTTTTTATTATATAATAATTCTGACTTTGTGACAATAATCAGCCTATTGTATGTATATAAAAGTGCTATTTTATTTTTCAAAGAAATAGGCCCCAATTTTTTTTAAGACTTTGACTTTTACTATTATTTTTGTAATCACCGTAATTAATTTATATATAGTTTTTAGATTCAGTAATGATTTATTAATACAATTTTTTCAATGATTACAAAATAAGTTGACAAATACTTTCCACTGATTATCTGAAATATTCAAACGATTATTACGAATTATTATTAGAAAATATAGCTGACTTTTCATACTATCAGACAAATTACATATTTTTATTGCTTTATAATTGTGTCTCATTTGACCCTGTTAATGGGGCGAGTGTAAAAATTTGTAAAGAATATTTAATGAATAGTTAACGTTTATAGATTTATTAGCAAATAGATTATAAAGAGAGTATATAAATAAGAATATAGTAAAGTGTTTTATGTAAATTTACAGGATCAAAGTTTGAATAGTATGTAAACTACATAAAAATTTATCAAATATTTTACAATTTACCCCCTCTCTCCGCTACGTACCTAATCATAGTAAATTATCATAATTATGATAATGTAATAAATCTCAGTAATTATTGTTTAATTTAGTATTCGGACCTAAATTTGCCTTTAATATCTGGATTTATCAATCGTAAAGCGATGGCCAATTTTTTTAAAATTTTATTTAGTGTAATTATAAAATCATGTCCTGCGTTTTACTACTCGTCCTGGTTATTCCCATATTTATTCTAAATATCTAGTATGAAAAAGGAAGAAATTAAGAGAAGTATACCCACCTTTGTGTTTAGAAAGAATGATAAACCATAAAGGAAATAACTTAAAAACAATAAACTCGAATTTAAATGCTGACCTCTCCACCACAGATATAAACAAACAGCAATACAAGACTGACCTCTTTATACAAGTGACATACATATATATCTGAATTAATTTAATTTTTGGTACAGTGTTTTAATATTATGATACGTTTATAACATTAAATATTAACATTAAAAATAAAATTCATGTAAAATAAAGGAACTACTATTAGAAAAATCCAGTCAAGATCAGAACTCGAACCTAGCTAAGGTACACATAAGAACCACCAACCATCAGACTAACAATATTATTATTACCGTGTCCATTGCTTTCACAAGCCTGACCTAACTTAATAGAGATTTCAAACGATTGAAGCCATGTTAGTCTTCTGTCTTTAATGTGACTTCGGTTGCTATCATAGAAAACACGAAAGGAAAGGATTGGTATAAAAATGAAGCAAATATTTAATGCTCTAAATTTGACAGGGTGGGAAATAAAAGGGGTTCTCTAGTTTAAATAATATATGACTGATTGAGTCAGTAATGAATAAGGACATGTTCGCGTCCGTAGATATTAGAGAAAATTAAACTCGCAAGACTCGTTAAACATATAATTAACTTCAAGAAACTTAGTAGTGTCCACACTTGAATACTTGGTCAGGTGTTAAAGCTACATCTTGTATGTTTATCGCTTCAAATAAACCTCTAAGAGTTTTTTCCCATTCTTAAACATAAATATATTTGCAATAAAAAATTTAATCTTCCTGACATATTATTATTATTATTATTATTATTATTATTATTATTATTATTATTATTATTATTAGCACCGCGTCTTACTACCCGTTCGGGTTATACGCACTTACGCTAATGTGTAATGGTAGGGTGATTGTGAGATGAAATGAAGGACCTACAGTTTAACGTGGAATCCGAACCACGGTGGAGGCCTGGCATTCCCACATTCACAAGATGTCTTGTCAGAGGTGAAGGAAGGGTTTGGTAATCAGATAAATCTGTACCGGGACCGAGGATTGAACCCCGGCCGCCAGCACAGAAGTCTGACACCTTACCCCTAGACCGCCGGTCACCCTACCTGACATATTAACTAGCTTATTTTCTGAAACTGCACGCAACAAGGAAAATATAATATTTTGAAGTCATATGATATATTTTACATTTATTTTACGTAATATTGGGTAGTAAGGTGAGGATAACGATATTAAATAAACCAGTATTATATCAACATATACTTTAATTCGAAACAAATATGTTCTTTTTAACTATTTATATACTGTATACACAGTATATATGTATACCTATTAAATTATATAATTAAACATAATTATAATCTACGTACATATATTAAATGCATGTTTTACCATTTAAAATATATAAAAACTATATATATTTTATGAATACAAAATATACATATAAATAAAGAGATCAAATTTATATGCTATATATTAAAAAAATATATATATATGAATAAAAGTAAGCTTACATACTATATAAAGATATATGTGTATAAAATAATATTATATATATGCTCTGTATATTAAATCTATATACAATATATATAAATATTTATCAAATAAATATACTAAATGTATTAAATACACAAAAAAACATAAATATATCAGCCTATTAAATTTACATGACTTAAAACTAGTTTATTATTATTAGTTAGTAACATATTAATTTGCTGACTTGCGCACAGAAATACAAAATGTATCTTAATATTTTGTACTGTACGTTAACTCTAAAAAAATAAAAAGGTACAAATATTGAATATTATTGATGTGTGAAAATCGATGTCGTAGAATATTTGAAATAAAGATTGTCTGTCCAAGTAACAACATTATTTCTTAACAGAATTGTTGACATTAAATTGTCAGAGATTTGTCTATCGTTTTCACACGGCACATTTTGTGGTGTAAAATGTTGGAAGGTACCATTTATTTAAATCTAACTTAAGACTAATTTACCAAACTCTGGTGACCAGTTGTGTGATTGACCTTTAGGGAAAAATATCCAGGGTACCAGCCGGGAACCAAACCAGGGACACCTAGACTCATAGCCAGGTGCACTTATTACTACAATACAGGGACAGTTTAGGAAGAAGTGCCCTATCTATACATTTTATCTACACGGCAGAACCAATTAGTACGGCCAACAGGGACAACATAATCATATTGACTGCGGCATAAAGGAGTATTTACGTTATCGATACTAATATTAAATGAATCCAGATAAAATATATTTAAATAGTCCCTTTCAAGTTAATATTGACCACAATCATATGTTATTGATGTACTAAACGTTTAATATGAAAATCAGAAGTTTTATTGGATTCAGATAGTTATAAAAATGATATATCTTTGGCCCAGTTAATTTTGGTCACATAAACAAATAATGGTGCTTCAACGAAATCGTATGAAAACTGTTTGACAAGTTTCACTTCTATCGTTTTATTACATTCCTAAATATTTTACGGCGGTTTCAACACAAAGGGTTTTGGTACGTTAGCTATTATAAACGCACGTTAACTTTAAACGGTGTAGTTAAAACTAATTGCGATATTTTTAGAGAGTCAAACATGTTTGAAACAAATATGGCTTGAACATCCTTGGCTCTAGTGCTATTCCTCATCTCACTATCCATTCGGGCTGTACACATTTTAATCACGCTGATGGAGTAGGGGTATAGAAAGTAGGGATTATAAGAAACGTACCCACATTTGGGTGAAGGATGATTATAAAATCATTTAGGAAAATACACCCTAAGTACAACCGGCTGGGATCAAAACCCCAATCTCCCCGTCATCAACAGTCCAGTTTACTGTGAGAGTGACGCCTTAGACCATGCGACTACAGAATATGGTAGTTAAAAATCATTAGGAGACACACAGACGTTGATTATTAATGTGCTTGTCAAAAATACATCGTGCTACATGAAATTACATGTGCCTAAGTAATATATATGAGTGAAGCTGAGGGCAAAAGATAATATATATGTATATTATCTTGTATATATAATATATATATATATATATATATATATATATTATACACGAATAATATATATATTATCTACGAATAATATATATATTATCTACGAATAATATATACATTATCTACGAATAATATATATTATCTACGAATAATATATATTATCTACGAATAATATATAATTATTCGTAGAAACATATGCTATTAGGGAAATGCAAGAGAGAAGGCAAGGATTGACATAGAATGGTAAGATGCATCTATTAAGATAAGCAGATTATTTAGATTTGCTAGGCGATAGTAATGAACCTGTTGCAAGAAATACATAAATTCTATTAGAGGCTAGTAAGAATTTAAAAAAAAAGGCTTAGAAGTAAACGCTGAAAAAGCTAATGATGCTATTTGGTGGGTTAGCTTTGATGGTCGTGATCGTGTTGGTGTGTAGTTTAATATTCCAGTGGTGAGGACTGCTGATGAGTTTTTTCATGGAAAATCAGGCAAATCGTTCTTATCCTTGATCTTCTTCGTACGAGTCTTCCTACCTAAAAATGTTCACAAAGTCTCAATTCATGTTATCCCACGTTTGTTACAAAGATTTTGGTCATGGGAAAAATGACATCGGAGCAGTTCTAGAGAGACCCTGGTTGGAGGGGTTCTGTTGTAGATAGATAGATGTCGGGGTATCTCTGGGGAGAGGCAAGAGAGGGTAGGAGGATATATTTCTTGTCTGAAATGAAGGAATACTAAGGTTTTAGGTCTGTGGAGCTGATGAGTGGAGGAGGGAAAAGGGAGCTCCAGGATAAAAACCAACCATGGTGTTGGGGATGGAGGGACTTGCCTAATACTCTTTCCTACACGGGCTAATCTTCTTTTAGAATGGGGGATCTCTGGGATGGCCGGGATAAGTTCTGGTACCAAGCTGTCAACTTTGTCGAGGAATATTATTGGGCAGCCATAAGAGAGGAAGGAACTTCCTGGGTAGCCACAAGAGAAAGAGGCTAACAAAAATGACTAAGAATCTTCTTGGGAAGCCACTAGAAAAAGACGCTATCCAGACTGTCTAAAGATCTTCTTGGACAGCCACCAGAGAATGGTGTTACCCAGAATGTCTAATGGAAAGTTTAAAGACTGAATCATCGGGTGTTATACCTCTATTTTCCTCCGTATGGTACTAACAAACTAAATCGCGCAGAATTTACTGATTTAGGATGGTTACATCCTCTGCAGCAGGATGGCCATATAGGTATCAAGAGACATTCATATTTTTGTGTACCATTACAACTGTACAATGTAACAACAGATCCCCGTCACCGAACATTTCATGGACTTACTCCATTTCATCGACCAGTCCGTGTTGAATCTCACCCACTCAGATCACGTATACTTGAGAAACATCACCCGTCTGGATGGGGTGAACACAAAAACATTCAAACTCTGTGTTGGCAGTGTCGTAATACCCACCAGAGCAGTCTCCCCTGTTTCTGGACAATGCACAAGCGTGGGAACTAGAGGAAGCAGGTGATAATTTCTCCTGAATATGTCCCACCACCGTGGATCATCGGATGAACAAAGCAGTGCGCATGCGTCTGTGTAAAATCACTTTATGAGTGAATATTGATGACCACATCACGATCGTCATTATGTGTCCTCTCTCCACCAATTTTCCCCTATGAGTTTGAGTGTTTAAACCCCAATGATCATATGTGTAAATTACTCTTTGATGTCCATCAAGTTGTAGGGACTTACTCGATGTCAATGTAAGTTTAAATTCTTTTAAGGCCTATTTATTTATTTAATTTAAATTACATTTTGGTCTAACTCTTCAAAAGCTTCTTTTTTGATCTTGTCCATCTATGTATTCCTAGAAGCTTAGGGGATCGAAGAATGTTAATTAAAAGGTCTTGTTCTTGATTTATTGACCTATATATAAAGTGAGACCTGATGTTGACGATTTATTTCCGAATGCTGGTAGACTTTGTTGTCACATACATGTTAACATTGTGTGCAAAGGGGAGGTGGATAAGTCTTTGGACAGCTTATCTCTCAACGAAGTGGATGCGGACCTGAGTATTGAGACTAGCTGTCACCGTTGCTACGGGGGTTAGTGGATTACTGGTCTGACGAAAACTGAGTGTGACAACATGAGAGTGCTTGTTGAGCACCCTAAAAGTATCCGTCTCAAGGAAGTCACGAAAGAAAGTCTTTGTCGTTTCCTAGAAAATATCTCTCGGTGGTATTACCTGAACGTCATGGCGTCATCATGGTCATTTTCAGGTATAATACTGATGCCCTGTTCTCCACAAGCCTGTCTTTGACCACAAAAATACAGGGGATACCGAGTAATCTTCTGTAGGGGCGTTTGAGGACGATAATCTGACTCTTGTCGGGATTTATGATAATTTTCCTCCCTGTCATTCAGTCAGCCAATGAGTCAAATTATTTCCGTAGTCGTCTGCTGGTGAGGTTTAGTGACCCGCTTGTGGCCTAGATTGCGGTGTCATCAGTGAATTCGTTCAGTCTGACACGATGGTCACAAAGTTGAGGGATGTATAAGTACAAGAGGTTGTAGATAATTGGGTTAGAGGACACTCCTCTGGATGACACTGGTTTTGAGAAAGAAGGGAGTAACTGACTCTAGCTTATGCTGTTCTATAGGAGAGGTAGTACTAAATCAGCTGGATAAGTGGAGTGGGAAATTGAGGGAGTGGATTTTATGAATAGGATTCTTGTGTAAGACTCGGTCATATGCTCTCCTGACGTCAAGTATAAGTGGTAGGTTTACCTCCCTTTTGTGGATATGGCTGATCGTGTCAGTACAGAGTCTAAGTATTGGCTCGACTGTCCTTCTGGCTGGTCTAAATCTTGCCTGGATTAAGAGTATATAATTTTGTGCATTCTGATGAAACTCTCAATTAGAACACTCACACTATTTTAAAAAAGCTTGACAAACATGTTCAGTGGGCTAATAAGTCTGTAAGAGGACGTATCAGTTGTTGGCTTCCCTGGCTCATGGATCATAACATAGACTACACCCCTCCAGGATGAGGTGAGGAAACCCAGTCTGAGGCATGTGTTGTAAATATCAGTCAGAAGTCTTATGAGATTTGCCAGAGCCTTCTTGGTGAAAAACTTGCAAATATATTCCTCACCTGTGTCAGTATTTCGTCCACGTGCAAGTATGTCGCTAACCTGCTAACTTCATATGAAGGATTCTGGGGTTTGGAGGGCTAGTCCATAGTTGCATGACTGTGTTGCTATTGGTAGGGGAAGATCAGTAAGTTGGGTAATGTCTGAACAATGAGATGGTGGTCAGTCATGAAGAATGCTCTCGTAGCATCTTGATCGTTCTCAGGGTCTGGAGGGAGCGTCGAAAACAGTCAGCCAACTTTGCTCACTATTCTTCTGGTATCGTCAGAGATATGTCTCTATCAATGAAGGGGGAATCCTGTCTTTCTGCACCAGCCTGTATATATTTTGGAAATGTGCCTAAATCTATTTTTAATTACACATAATATGTACACTCACAAGAAGGGTATTAGGAAAACACTTCTTTCCTCTCTCTTTTCTTTTTTACCCTCTCCTCCGGGGTACTGTAATCTTATTTAAGTGTACCCTGGCCCACCCCGGGTTAGACTTGGTCCTCGAATTTGGTGGTGAGCTGAGCTCCCACTGTCTCGGTGATAGACCTAGTCCTGGACGCGTGTGGGTGCAACCTGTACATGACAACACAGATAACATATACTGAGGACTGCAATTTACAGATTATCGCCAAAAACATATCTTTTGGTTGAGTTAATAAGTTTACATATTTAGGAACAACTTTAACTTATAATAACGCTATTAGAGTGGAAATGAGGTAAATAACATAGTCAGGAAATATATGCTATTACTTGATCTGTAAGTTGAAAGTTGATGTCAAAGAATGTAAATCTCAGAATATACTAAACCATAGTTTCACCTCTTGCTATATTTATGAAAGTGAAACATGGTCTCTTACCTAACATGACTAGAATAATTCAGGGTGTTCTAAAACAAAGTACTTAAGACAATACATTCAACAGTACATTCGACCTGGATTTGAACCCTGATCTCCCTATCATCAAAGATCTAGTCTATTGTGAGAGTGATGCCTTGGACCATGTGACCACTGAAGTGGAGTATACATCCTCTGTACTCATCGCAAGACAGTCATAGTCAAATCTCGCAGATTACGGTGGGTAGGACATTCAGCGCGAATGAAAGAAACTAGAGCCACGTTCAAGGTATTGACAGATGGACCCATTGGGAAGAGACAAGAAAGAAGACCTAGACGCAAATAGGAGGGTAACATTAGAACACGCCTGAAAGAGCTAGGGTAAAATTAGGTGGAATGGATAAAACTAGTTCAAGATAAGGATAGAGTGTAATGAGGTGGGCTGGATAGAACTGGCTCAATATAGTGATAGTGTGTCATTAGGAGGACTGGATAGAACTGGCTCAAGATAGGGATAGGGTAGAATGAGGCAAACTGGATAGAACTCTTAGGATAGGGATAAGGTAAAATGTGGTGAACTGGATATAACTCTTAGGATAGAGATAGGTTAAAATGAAGTGAACTGGGTATAAATCTCACGATAGGGATAGGTTAAAATGAAGTGAACTGGGTAGTAATCTCAGGATAGGGATAGGGTGAAATGAGGTGAACTGGGTAGAAATATCAGGATAGGGATAGGGTAAAATGAGGTGAACTGGTAGAAATCTCAGGATAGGGATAGGGTGAAATGAGGTGAACTGGGTAGAGCTCTAAGGATATGGATAGGGTAAAATGAGGTGAACTGGGTAGAAATCTCAGGATAGGGATAGGTGAAATGAAGTGAACTGGGTATAAATCTCACGATAGGGATAGGGTAAAATGAGGTGAACTGGTAGAAATCTCAGGATAGGGATAGGGTGAAATGAGGTGAACTGGGTAGAGCTCTAAGGATATGATAGGGTGTAATGAGGTCGACTGGATATATAAGAGTAACTCGTAACTTTCTTTCTTCATCCCCAGATGAAGCTGAGGAAACTACTACCCTACTGGGATTAAATAAGTTTCTCAGTGTCTATAAGAGGTTTGGAAACATTCATGAACACAAATGAGGTATACAGAATGTTTCTACTTTTTTAAGTGCCTGAAACTAGACTAACGTTTTTTTCAGTGAAGTTATATTGACTACCGGGTCTCAAAGGATTATTGTAGAATTGCTTTGTGGGAAGCGAATTAAACTTCCCTCCGGTTGACTGATTGAAAACTGAAAGTACTTCTTTCTAGAAAATTGTTTCGGTAGAATCACACGTTTTGTGCCTCGTAGTACCTAATATCTTGTAATCTACTTTATCCCTCCTTCATGTCTCGCGGAGTCATTCGAAATACAAGATCTCAGAGAAATAAAGATAGATTTAGTTCAACACAGAAGAAAGAAAGTAAAGAATGGGAATGTAGCTCATTAAATAGGTATTTCAAACTTTGAAGATGTGTTGCTATGCTCTAGAGCCCTTGTATTTCAAACTTTGTAGATGTGTGGCTGTGCTCTAGAGCCCTTGTATTTCAAACTTTGTAGATGTGTGGCTATGCTCTAGAGCCCTTGTATTTCAAACTTTGTAGATGTGTTGCTATGCTCTAGAGCCCTTGTATTTCAAACTTTGAAGATGTGTGGCTGTGCTCTAGAGCCCTTGTATTTCAAACGCTGTAGATGTGTGGCTGTGCTCTAGAGCCCTTGTATTTCAAACGCTGTAGATGTGTGGCTGTGCTCTAGAGCCCTTGTATTTCAAACTTTGTAGATGTGTGGCTGTGCTCTAGAGCCCTTGTATTTCAAACTTTGTAGATGTGTTGCTATGCTCTAGAGCCCTTGTATTTCAAACGCTGTAGATGTGTGGCTATGCTCTAGAGCCCTTGTATTTCAAACTTTGTAGATGTGTTGCTGTGCTCTAGAGCCCTTGTATTTCAAACTTTGTAGATGTGTGGCTGTGCTCTAGAGCCCTTGTATTTCAAACTTTGAAGATGTGTTGCTATGCTCTAGAGCCCTTGTATTTCAAACGCTGTAGATGTGTGGCTGTGCTCTAGAGCCCTTGTATTTCAAACGCTGTAGATGTGTGGCTGTGCTCTAGAGCCCTTGTATTTCAAACTTTGTAGATGTGTGGCTGTGCTCTAGAGCCCTTGTATTTCAAACTTTGAAGATGTGTGGCTGTGCTCTAGAGCCCTTGTATTTCAAACTTTGAAGATGTGTGGCTGTGCTCTAGAGCCCTTGTATTTCAAACTTTGTAGATGTGTGGCTGTGCTCTAGAGCCATTGTATTTCAAACTTTGTAGATGTGTGGCTATGCTCTAGAGCCCTTGTATTTCAAACGCTGTAGATGTGTGGCTGTGCTCTAGAGCCCTTGTATTTCAAACTTTGTAGATGTGTGGCTGTGCTCTAGAGCCCTTGTATTTCAAACGCTGTAGATGTGTGGCTGTGCTCTAGAGCCCTTGTATTTCAAACTTTGTAGATGTGTGGCTATGCTCTAGAGCCCTTGTATTTCAAACTTTGTAGATGTGTGGCTGTGCTCTAGAGCCCTTGTATTTCAAACGCTGTAGATGTGTGGCTGTGCTCTAGAGCCCTTGTATTTCAAACTTTGTAGATGTGTGGCTGTGCTCTAGAGCCCTTGTATTTCAAACGCTGTAGATGTGTGGCTGTGCTCTAGAGCCCTTGTATTTCAAACTTTGTAGATGTGTGGCTGTGCTCTAGAGCCCTTGTATTTCAAACGCTGTAGATGTGTGGCTGTGCTCTAGAGCCCTTGTATTTCAAACGCTGTAGATGTGTGGCTGTGCTCTAGAGCCCTTGTATTTCAAACTTTGTAGATGTGTGGCTGTGCTCTAGAGCCCTTGTATTTCAAACTTTGAAGATGTGTGGCTGTGCTCTAGAGCCCTTGTATTTCAAACTTTGAAGATGTGTGGCTGTGCTCTAGAGCCCTTGTATTTCAAACTTTGTAGATGTGTGGCTGTGCTCTAGAGCCCTTGTATTTCAAACGCTGTAGATGTGTGGCTGTGCTCTAGAGCCCTTGTATTTCAAACTTTGTAGATGTGTGGCTATGCTCTAGAGCCCTTGTATTTCAAACGCTGTAGATGTGTGGCTGTGCTCTAGAGCCCTTGTATTTCAAACTTTGTAGATGTGTGGCTGTGCTCTAGAGCCCTTGTATTTCAAACTTTGTAGATGTGTGGCTGTGCTCTAGAGCCCTTGTATTTCAAACTTTGTAGATGTGTGGCTGTGCTCTAGAGCCCTTGTATTTCAAACTTTGTAGATGTATGGCTGTGCTCTAGAGCCCTTGTATTTCAAACTTTGTAGATGTGTTGCTATGCTCTAGAGCCCTTGTATTTCAAACGCTGTAGATGTGTGGCTGTGCTCTAGAGCCCTTGTATTTCAAACTTTGTAGATGTGTGGCTATGCTCTAGAGCCCTTGTATTTCAAACTTTGTAGATGTGTGGCTGTGCTCTAGAGCCCTTGTATTTCAAACTTTGTAGATGTGTGGCTGTGCTCTAGAGCCCTTGTATTTCAAACGCTGTAGATGTGTGGCTGTGCTCTAGAGCCCTTGTATTTCAAACGCTGTAGATGTGTGACTGTGCTCTAGAGCCCTTGTATTTCAAACTTTGTAGATGTGTGGCTATGCTCTAGAGCCCTTGTATTTCAAACACTGTAGATGTGTGGCTGTGCTCTAGAGCCCTTGTATTTCAAACGCTGTAGATGTGTGGCTATGCTCTAGAGCCCTTGTATTTCAAACTTTGTAGATGTGTGACTGTTCTCTAGAGCCCTTGTATTTCAAACTTTGAAGATGTGTTGCTATGCTCTAGAGCCCTTGTATTTCAAAGTTTGTAGATGTGTGGCTATGCTCTAGAGCCCTTGTATTTCAAACTTTGAAGATGTGTGGCTGTGCTCTAGAGCCCTTGTATTTCAAACTTTGTAGATGTGTTGCTATGCTCTAGAGCCCTTGTATTTCAAAGTTTGTAGATGTATGGCTGTGCTCTAGAGCCCTTGTATTTTAAACTTTGTAGATGTGTGGCTGTGCTCTAGAGCCCTTGTATTTCAAACTTTGTAGATGTGTGGCTGTGCTCTAGAGCCCTTGTATTTCAAACGCTGTAGATGTGTGACTGTGCTCTAGAGCCCTTGTATTTCAAACTTTGTAGATGTGTGGCTATGCTCTAGAGCCCTTGTATTTCAAACACTGTAGATGTGTGGCTGTGCTCTAGAGTCCTTGTATTTCAAACGCTGTAGATGTGTGGCTATGCTCTAGAGCCCTTGTATTTCAAACTTTGTAGATGTGTGACTGTGCTCTAGAGCCCTTGTATTTCAAACTTTGAAGATGTGTTGCTATGCTCTAGAGCCCTTGTATTTCAAAGTTTGTAGATGTGTGGCTATGCTCTAGAGCCTTTGTATTTCAAACTTTGAAGATGTGTGGCTGTGCTCTAGAGCCCTTGTATTTCAAACTTTGTAGATGTGTTGCTATGCTCTAGAGCCCTTGTATTTCAAACTTCGTAGATGTATGGCTGTGCTCTAGAGCCCTTGTATTTCAAACTTTGTAGATGTGTGGCTGTGCTCTAGAGCCCTTGTATTTCAAACTTTGTAGATGTATGGCTGTGCTCTAGAGCCCTTGTATTTCAAACTTTGTAGATGTGTTGCTATGCTCTAGAGCCTTTGTATTTCAAACTTCGTAGATGTATGGCTGTGCTCTAGAGCCCTTGTATTTCAAACTTTGTAGATGTGTGGCTGTGCTCTAGAGCCCTTGTATTTCAAACTTTGTAGATGTGTGGCTGTGCTCTAGAGCCCTTGTATTTCAAACTTTGTAGACGTGTTGCTATGCTCTAGAGCCCTTGTATTTCAAACTTCGTAGATGTATGGCTGTGCTCTAGAGCCCTTGTATTTCAAACTTTGTAGATGTGTTGCTATGCTCTAGAGCCCTTGTATTTCAAACGCTGTAGATGTGTGGCTGTGCTCTAGAGCCCTTGTATTTCAAACTTTGTAGATGTGTGGCTGTGCTCTAGAGCCCTTGTATTTCAAACTTTGTAGATGTATGGCTGTGCTCTAGAGCCCTTGTATTTCAAACTTTGTAGATGTGTTGCTATGCTCTAGAGCCCTTGTATTTCAAACTTTGTAGATGTGTGGCTGTGCTCTAGAGCCCTTGTATTTCAAACTTTGTAGATGTGTGGCTGTGCTCTAGAGTCCTTTTATTGTTCTCAGTTCTAGGGTCAGTCCTGTGACATTCCACTAGAGCACAATACCGCGAGAATATTGATTTCAACCCAGTGCTTTCCATAACAAATTGGAACTTAAAACAAAAGTGAACTAAGTAAAACTTATCCGTTCACTTTTACCTATGAAATTAACGTCATAGTAGACTTCTTGCCCAACTAAAATGATCTCAACACCATCTTGATCTAATTATTATTTATATATTGTCTTTAATTTTGTAATCCTTTCATTTTAAATGAGGTTTTCAATTAAGGACTCTTTTCTCTTATCATGACATAGAGTGAACTTGACTCTTGTTGGTTCTTTGTCTTCCTCACTTATTCCTGACCTGTGCTTCTAATATCTATACCTTCTTCTTTATTAGATCCTTCTGGACACTTGAGATGGCATCTGGTTCTATAAAGAAACCTACACACATTGAACGTTTCATTAGTAACAAATATGTTTGATCATAAAACTAGTGTGATGAACAAGGAAGGACATCAAATACTCCTCATATTGGATAAGACACATGTCCTGGTAAACATTGCGATGGGGTGAAGTGTTTGAAAGTAATAAACAAGTTTTCCTGGAGGTGTTGCCATAAATCATCATCATAGAGGGATTTACTAGTTTTAATCGCAGGAAGGTCAAGATAAACAAATTTCTCTCTGTCTGAAAACAGGGAGTGTATGAGGGATTCCGAAATCCCCGGGCGCATATACACCTCAGATTTAATTAGGATTGTCCAAAGAGAAGTCAAAAATAAGGTTTTTGTTTTTGTAATATGGCTCGTGAGGGGGAGGGGAGAGTGCTCTCATAAAAATGGTCAAATTAGGTAGATAACAGCTTACCTCTGTACTAACTTGCACATATAGTACATTGGTACTAAATTAGAAAACTCAACATATCAATTTGACAATATAATTTTATTTAGTAAACAATAAATGCATAACAAAAAATACAAATTTTACAATTAGATAGAAACTTTAGAGTGTATTAAATTTCTTCACAAGGCAAATAAACTTGAGGGATTACTTGATTACTTGTGGCTACCTGGACAGTACAGTGGCCAGACAACAGGCTGTAGAATTTCTAAAAGGAGAGTAATTTGAGAATTAGTTAAAGCAAAATATAGAGCAAATTTAGAAGATAACATTTATACAGTCTCACTTGGCAGGGTTGAATATTAACAGGGATCCACTAAATTTGTTGGATAATTGGCTGATAAATCCAGCTGATTGATGGCTAAGAACCAGGCGTCATTAAGGTACTATGGCTGGACACATTCCCTTACGGTACTGCCAGTGCATTCAATAGTACATTAATATCCTTTAGAACTAACACAAAATTAGGAGCTTATTTACAGGCCAAAGCAAAATAGTATTATTTGCGCGGACCCCACTATGACACTAGGGCAATTTCTACGGGTTGCTAACCCAAGCTAATACTTTCCATGGACAATGACCGCATAACCAAATCTCTATCATTAACAACTGAACTGCGTAAGGCAAAAGAAAGAAATAGACTTCCTGGCGGTAACCATCAATAACAAAGAACTGATGTTCATGACGTTCAGGGTGTCATGAATAATTTTAACTTCAAGATTCGAACTTGTAAGTTAGTGTAAATTATTTAACACTAAAAACTTCACATCTTTCTAAGCCGGGGCTTTAACGTTAGGACAGTGTCCAAACACACAATAATGCACTCAGCAATTGACTTAAAGAGTCATTAAAATCTGACTTGTCCATCAGACTATAAAGGCATAATATAACCAAAGTACTTCTTCCATATTGAAGTTATCTATTCCTGAACATGACACAAGATTCCGAAAACATAATCTTTGTCTAAAAAGAAGGACTTCTGAATAACTATTTACATTACGTTAAACCATTTTGGAAATAAAGTTTCTCCTAACTTAGTAACTAAATCCTAGGGACTAAATGACGACGGCTGGATACCAATACCCTAGCTACGACGTACTCGTAATCACCGCGTTGAATGGGACGATTCATCCTTCTTGGATGCCGCTATGGAGGCGAGTCTGACGACCCAGACTATGGAGGCGAGTCTGACGACCCAATTTCCATGTCCCGTCTTGGTTGTTCACTGGCAGAAGTTCTTTGTTGATCCTTGGCTGTGTAGAACCGCTCTCTAGTGTTGAACCCGCGGCGCGTCACATATATACTCACAACCAGACATGAACAGGGAGAAGAAAAAAGGGGGAACGAATTGAGAAGCATACTTAAAAATAATGAAGGATAGACGAGGAGAGGACAAGAGAAGAGACAAAAAAGGCGAGCTTCTTCTGCCGGCCACCAGAGTCGCAGTTGCGCAAGAACTCTCAGCGCCGATTTCCATTTTCAGTCTATCTCCTCAATTGAACTGGCGATTCTTGTGCCACGTGGATCCGCCATTATAGATAATCCTGTGTTTTAGAAGTGAGTTAATGATATCTGCAGACATCTGGCCGTGGTGAGTTAATACACACATATCCTATATCAAAATGTGTCTGTATTAATTTAGTTATTTAATTTCCACTGTTATTTTTATGCAAAGAAATAATATAGATTTATATTTTCCACCTTCTTGCGGACCGCAAGGCTGGCTGTAAGTTTCTTCATATGACCCCATCTTATAACAAAGGGTATGCATTCACATATCTTATTCATAACTATAATAATATTAGTCCTCTTCTTTGATATTTAGAACAGTAATTATCAAAAGACAATTATTTTTTGACTAACCACGTGTTTGAACGTAGGGCAATACGTAGTTTAAGTATACGGGATAGTATAAACTTATTTTATATTCAATATCTTGATATAATTCCAATGTTGCACCCAATTACAGAAATAGTGAACTTTTTTACTTGTAGGTGTTCAATCAATCTGATTGACACGCTACACCTCTTATCAAACTTATACCAACCTGTATTTAACTTACAAACTACAGATAAAAAAGTATGAAAAGCGTAAAGTTAATTATAATTATTCAGCACCACGTCTTACTACTCGTTTGGATTATTCATTTATGTACTAATTACGCTAATGGGCTATGAATAGGGAAGGTTGAGTTGAAAAAAAGTGAACTCGTATTTGCGTGGAGGGAGAGTATAAAACTATTTAGGAAAAACCACACCCAGCTCACCCGACTGAGATTCGAACCTCGATCTGCCCGTCCTCGGCAGTTTAGCTCATCACGAAGCTAGCGCGTTAGATAACTACGCTACCGAGGCTGGACGTAATGGTAATACAAGTAAATAAACTCTATGAAATTATAAAAGTATAAGAACTCATTTGGTTCGAAGTCGAAAACTGTTCATCTTGAAATACAAACGCGCGCACACACACACACACACACACGCTCACACGCTCACACACACATAAATAGGCTCTTGACACTACTTTGAACAATACACATACAATATACCTTAAACATTAGTATATTGGTAAGTATATTATTTGAAAGAGAAATCTAATCTTCAGTTTTTGTCCAAAATGAATTTTTCTATTTCTAGTTCGTTCAAGTCCGGTATCTCGCGAATAATTGACTGTTCTATAGACAACATGACCATTGGCCAATGCATTAATTAATCTGTCTTCACTCATGGTGTTTCTATTCACACCCACGTATCCACGGATTTTTATCAAATAGTTTTTTTAATCAAAATGTTGCGTAAATTCTCCTTTTTATTGCACTTTTTTTTTTACCTGACCTATGTTAAAATCGGGCACTGGCCTTCTTGCATTGTTTTTAGCTTCAAACGTTTCTTATAATATTAAAGAACCATAATTCAGTTTTTTTTAATATAGCAAAATTTCATTTTCAATCACGTAATCGAGAACTCGACCGAAACTTTCTACTATACCAATAAACGACTGACTACAGTGTGTATGTATTACAGGGTCTCACTTGAACTCAGCCCAAATAACGTGCTAGGCGAGCGCTGAGATAAGGACAGTGACGTCAGGTTGTTATGGTAGCCACCCTGTGAAGCAAGCAGAGCTTGGGGCGTTGGGACAGCCAGCCACAGAACACACGTTCAACATAGGTGCGCTTTTTGTTCCAACTTGATGCAATTATGGTTTTACTAATTTCCTCAATGAAACGAGGAAATAACGTAACGATTTTATTTTTATTTATTTATGATTTTACTATGTAATGAAACAATATGAGAAAGTTTGTATGCATTTCAAAATATATTTTGTGTCTTCTTCTGTTTTATTTTGTAGGGAGCCTCACTAGCCACTCTTGATATAAAACTATTTTTATTGTAATCAATACGTTCTTCTAGTAGAGTGAAAGGCTTAAAGATAAAGACCAAACCCCTATATTCTTGAATGCTGATACATCTGAATTTATCTATAGCAAAGGAGTTTACCAGGTAACACCGATAACCAGCACGTGTTAGATTTAGCTACTAGACTTCAAGAAGGTTCTGGTGAGAATTTGCTGACTTAATCACGAGACATTTGTGTGTTGAGCTCGTCAGCATGATCACTTGACTAACACTGCTTTGAAGAAGAATCAAATTAAAAAAAATCAAACCAAATTTGGAAGCCTTTAATCAAATTTTAAATGTATTAAGTAAAGGCACAGTAAAGTTAAGACTACTTCCTTTTTGCTGCATACTAGTGTATGTGGATCAGTTGAAACATTGTGTATTAGAAGCTCTGTCAACTGATGTGTATAAATCTATACTAATATTATATTATTATTATTAGCACCGCGTCTTACTACCCAGTCGGGTTGTACGCACTTACGCTAATGTGTAATGGTAGGGTGATTGGGAGATGAAATGAAGGACCTACAGTTTAACGTGGAATCCGAACCACGGTGGAGGCCTGGCATTCCCCACATTCACAAGATGTCTTGTCAGAGGTGACTAATTGGGAAAGATTTTAGTTTTTTTTTTGTAATGGATAAACTCAAAAACTACTGGACCGATTTTAAAAATTCTTTCACCAATATAAAGCTACATTATCAGCGAGTAGCATAGGCTATATTTTATTTTGAAAATTTAATTTATTCCTCATAAAAATGTCGATAGTATATTAAATAGTCGTTGGAAAAAAAAGTTGTTGAAGGGAAAGTGGGGTTGGTGAAGGGGGTGGGGGTGAGGAAAGAGGAATGAGATGAAAATAGGAGGAGGATAAAAAGAGGGAGGGGGCTATACAGTGATGGTAAGACTGTATTTTCAAAAAAAATAAGTAAAAAAAAGTTTGGTTTTTATATTGACATGATGGATGATTTGAAGCTTTGTTTTACATTATTCTTTACAATATTTTTACGGGGAGGGGGCTAGTCACTAGATAACTTGTTTGAGAACTACTATGTATGTTCTAAGGTAGTAAAAGGCAGCTATCCAATCCTTTTAACTTGTTCTAGTGTTTTATGTTTTGTTTCATTTATGATGCTCGACTGTGACTTCCAATTTGTCACAGCGTTGTTAGTTTTCTGGTTCAGTAGTCAGTAGTGTAAAAAATAAAGCTGTAGTGTCTGAAAATTATTTTGATTTTGTTCATTTGATCTAGACTTCAATTTCCTTATGAATGACCTTACTGAAAGCTAGTAAAAGCCACCAGATCTACTTTCATGTATCCATTAGCCAAACCTATGACCCTCAGGCATGTTGAGGAACTGTCACTCTTGACCGTCAACAATTTCACGACAAATAATTTGGTTTGAATCATGTTTTATTTTAATGGTTTTTATATGATTAAAATAAAAATAATTATGTTGATGTTTCTCTTTTTATAGCAGTGGCATATATAGTTTACTTAAAAATAGTAGACCTAGGTGGTCTTGGGGTAAAGTGTGCACCTCAGGTTTCAATGTTCGTGGGTTCAAACTTAGCTGAGGTCTACGGATTTTACTCAAGTGATACAAATCTTTAGCACACCTTCTTTCAGAGGGGAAATAAAGCCGTTCGTCCCATGTATACAGGTGTTCCGAAATTCATAGCCCAAACTTCACATACAGTTTTTTTGAACCAAAAGTAATACAAAATCCTTGTACACTTATTGTATCGTCACTTCTCCTTCACTCTAATAGGTAGAGGAGGTAACGATAACTATTACAAAGTAAATGTATAACAAAGTAGAGACTGGGAAATATTTCATAAGAATAAGATAAATAAATAGGTAACAATAAAATATGTATTATAAAAAAACATAAAATGATGATATAGGGTTACATGGACCAAAGAATAATAAACAGTAATAAATGTCCGTTAAATTGGTTAGGAGAAACAAGTAACTCTTAGAAGTATAAAGGAAAACATTAAGTTTTAAACTGACAAATATGATAGGATTTAACAAATCCAAAAATATAGGAACTTCCCGTAGCATTGGGAGAATACGTGTCCAAGACGACACGGAACAGTCAAAAGGAAGTAAGTTGATAGAGAGTATTGGATTCCAAAAACAGCCAATCTAGCACCGGACTACCACCAGAAGGGTACTAAACAGAAAACATGGTGAATTAAATACTAATAAAATATAACTGCATATCCTATAGTTTTAGAGTTACTAAGCCAAGTGTCGGCCAAGTTAACTAGCTTGATTTGAAATTAAGAAAGGTCCCATAGACACACTAGATGATAAATGGTAAGAGAAAGGTATGTGAATTACATTAGTCGATGACTAACAAACAGGTGTTCATACAAAATTGTACTATGGCCGGTCCTTTCCCAGTGGGTACTGCCAAGCACTCAATAGTACATTTATACCATTACCCATTCCCTGGGGTATACATCAAATATAGTACATACTAACTTTAAACACTTGGACTAATGAGGTACCAACAAGGGGCAAAGGAAAATACTATCTGTGCGGGCCACTATACAACACTAGCCGTGTTCCACATTTGCGCACCCAAAATAGTAACACAGAAAGAGGGGTTCCAACAAGAATGCTGTGAGATACTGACCTAACTAGATCCTCAAATAAAGAAAGGCCTTAGACAACCTGGTTGTAGACATACAAAAATTTGAACAAGTGAGCATGACGTCCACAGCTTCATGGGATATTGTGAAGTCATAAGGACTTAAACTGAATAATGAACTTATGGAGAAGAGGAACCTTAAAGCAAGGTCCTTATCACATATAGAGCTCAAAGCATCAGTATTTAAGCTATGTTATATAGACATAGGGAAAATATATAGTCAGACTATCTGACTTAAAGAAATTAGGTCAAATTGACACAAAACAAATTTAGTCATTCTGACTAAAACAACAAGTCTGAAAGACTTGGATATTTGTCGAATACTTGGTATGTCAGACAAAATTCCCTTGGCGTCGAGGTGGTGAGACCCACGACCCAAAACATCAAGACCACCAGTTTCTTCTTCAGGTGCTGGAGCAGAGGTTCCTCCTTCGAGGATATAATATGATGAATTACAGTCGAATGAACCTAGGGATCACCCGTTATATACTATTTTTTCTGACTCTAAACAGTACCAAATATGGGCATGTAATGAGGGAAAAGGAAGGAACGGGGAGGTGGGAATAGTGGAGAAAGAGTTGCCAAGGAAGTCCGCTAGGACAGCAGTGCTCGTAGCTAGAAGCATTGAACCAACGACAGTCAGGTCCTTCGTCAACATCGATGTTCAAGGTTCAGACATCTGTTAAAACTGCCACGCCTTCGCTTCCGCCATACTTGCAGAATATTTGTCGAAGCATGGTTTTTGTATCCGGGAACTTCCGCTTAAAGTAAGTAGAACACAAATTACATTATTGCAGAATATACCAGTTTTAATTATCTTCTTTGAATTTCTTTATTTCAGTTTAGTACTTTGTGCAGGTACTGTTTGTAGATGTTATTTTACTTGAGTGAAATGCTACATTACATCCGGAAATCTATGCTAATATCATTAAATTGTGTTCAACACTTCAGCGTACAGTGCCGGGCGAGCAAAGCTGTTCAAGTATGCGTGTACAACAGGTTTCATAGGAGCTAGGCGCACGGTAATACATACACACCTTGACATCTTAGAGCACGTCAGCATAACATACCACAGTTAATAGTAAACGATGCCACCAGTCCATCTAGAAATGCGAATACGTTCTGAAGATTATCATTAACGGTCCTACATCACAGAAAGTTCTTGCCATTATTACATGTGCAGTACCGTGTGCCTAACGACGAAATATCAGTAACTATTTTTTGCCTTATCACAACATATAACATTGTCTATAAAAAATCCTCTTTTTTCGTGCTTTGTATCTCAATAGCCATCTAGGATTGACGCATACATTTTACCTCCTTGCACGGTTTCATCCCCAGTTATCCAGTCTTTGGCACCATAAACAAGGACGTTATAGTTAGCGATTACACCCCTATTTTAAATTTCAATAGTTACCTTATTGACTAATTACATGATTTCAATTACATCTTCCTTACGATTAAAATGTAGATGTTAGAGTAACAAAAAGCGCACAGCATTTTTACTATTATAAAATTACTTGTACTATCCTGGCTCTCCAGATAAGTGGCAGTCCTAAAATAACAAAGTTCCGTCACCAAATGTTATATTTTTTTATTGAAAATTTGCTTCTTTTTTCGTGTGATGTGTCTTACCACCCATCCGAGCTGTACGCTTATATATGTTTTGGAGCTAAGGGGGCGTTCAAAAATTACGTAATCACTTTGGGGGAGGGAAGCTTGTTATTTGTGACAAGGAGTTAAGTTCAGAACATGCTTACGTAGACAGAAAGATGAAAATGAAGAGGCATTAAGCCGCTTGATCGGCAGTTCAGGCAGAATAATGTGAGTGTACGAGGAAGAAGGAGAACAAATATGACTACCCCCCTCCAATAAAACATAATATTGAAAGTTTTAGAGTGATTCAAGGACTGTCATCGATAAAGGACTTAGTGTTTTTAATTAAATTATGTGTTCATAATACTTTTTATAACTTAATAAAGTAATTGAAATTTTAAACTTTTATAATGTTTAACTGGTTTAATTTACCTGTTCAATAAAATTTTAAACTAATTGTATACCAGTGTTAACTATAAATTATTTTGCAATATTAATTTACGCCTATGTTAATAGCTACCAGTAATTTATAAATTACATGAGTTTTTTATCATCGCATCTGACCACCTGTTTAGGTTATTTACGGCTATATGTAAAATGGTATGAAAAAAAAGAAAGGTTATTCCTTTGAACAAATGAAAAAAGGTTGACAAATTTACATAAGCAAGAGGGGGAGGGGGTCAGGCATTTGCATATTTTTGCTTACAAGAGAGGGAGGGGTTAAAAATAGTAAAATTGTGCTTACATAATACTTGAACGCCCCCTAGGATGTAAAAAGTAAAATTTTAGATGCAATTTACTTTGATTTGTGTGGAAGGATAGCGGTAAACTATTTAGAAAAAATCTCTTCATTATAACTCTTCAGTTTATTGTTTATTGTATTGCAATGCTTGGTTTTTACCTGTTTAACTTGCATACTTTTTGAGGGCGTAAGTACCTGTGGGGATGTAGTAGGTACATTTGAGCGAAAATTTACAAGCATTTGTATGTAAAGATAACGGAAAGCTATTTATAAAATATCCCCTCAGTAAATCCCTCAGTATTCTTCTTATTATAGTGCTGATCCTTGGATTTTAGACGTTTATCTCGCATAATTTGTAAGGGCACAGGTGTATGTAAGGATATTGTAGGTAAATTGATAGGAGTATAGTTTAAATTCTGTTTGTAAACTACCATTCGTGACAAGATTGTTTTAAAAGGCTTGAATGTGGAGTATAGGTTATGTTCAAAAAAAGTTACTTCATAGTTAGGTAAAATTTCCCCGAATTTTCCTGGCTCTTGGTGGAAGAAATTGGCCCCTCCATAGTGACACAAACATCACAAAGGAGGTCATAAACTCAGCCTTAGGTATAACTTTGGTTTCCCGAAGTATCGACCCTAAGTTTCCCAGTGGGGAACTTATCGATCTATCCTGACCAGCTATACTCGGCTGAGACTAAAACCTCTTATTGTGGCAGGGTGGGGGTACCCTTGTACATCAGTCCCCACAGAGATGAACCTACAGAGATCTAGCCACACTACCCACCTGACGAGACGGCTGACCGCTCCATCCAGCAGGCCAAGAAGGACATTGCCCAGGGCCTCCCCCAACACGGAGACATGCTGTAGAGCTTTTGAAAGAGTGAATCGGAGTCAGGAAGATTTATCTTTCCTACACCAGGGCTACCACCGTGTTTCAATCTATTGAAAACTCCCTGCCAAGATCTCGCTGATAGGTCAAGTCCTGATCACTTCTCCATTCTTGTTCCGTCTTGCCGAAAACTCACCGCCAATCTGGCACTGATAAAGTAATTGTATTTTTGGATGTCACAGAATTAGGCAATCACATTCAGAATTGCAACATTATGATAACGTATACTGGGGTCATTGACCTTGGTTGAAAGAATATAGGGGAAGTGAGTATTGAAGATAGGGGGTGATGTGAAATTCATTACCCGACAAATCGGTCTTTGTAAACTTACATAAAGAGGCACCACAAACCATTCAAAAATAGTACTATGGCAATAATTCCCCAAATAATGGGTAGGACACCCTAGAAAGGGCAAAGGGTGAGGGGGCGAACATATATAAAGAACAAAATATAGAGTAAATCAAAAATAGAGAAATAAATAAAAAAGTCTATACAAATTGAAAGTGGAGGGAGCCAAACCTAACGATGAAAATTCTGCCAAACTACATTGCCTGGGGGGAGGGGGAGGGACGGCGTCACGGGGGGGGGGGGGGGGGAAACAACGTTTTCACAATACATAACCATGAAAGAGTAGATACATAATTCATATATAATTAAAGGGGTTTGTTTAAATAGTGAGGGAGGGTGTTAGTGGCGTATGCAGGATTCAAGTTTGGGGGGGGGGGGGGGGGGGGGCTCAATATCTGAAAGCTTATTTTTGAAAATATGTATAGAAACTCTATTTCTCAATTCTCAGCAATAATCTTAGTTTTAGATTATTCATAATAATTATAAACCACTAACCAGTGATGTAGCTTGTAAGAGGAATGTTTAATACTTTATATGAATTTAGTTTGATCATTACATTAGGCTGTATAACTGTATAAGGATAAAATAAAATATGGAGGCTAACACAATTTAGAATTATGTTTAATAATTCTTAACACATGGTAACATTGTACGATTTTTACAACTATTCTTTAACTTTATAATTATAAATAGTTAAATAGTATTTAGCATAGTAGTAATTTTAAATAAAACTAATACAAATGAAAGAAATAGTGTTTAAATATTGGTTATATTATCAACAGTGGCATTAAAAATCTTGGGAAACCATAGTATCAAAAAAAATAAAACAAATAAGGTGAATAAAAACTATTAGCACAAGCCACAAAGTCACAAACCCTTAAGTGAAAGAGCATCTTCTATTGCTTTAATTGTAGTGATTGATAATTTTTGAGATATTCACTTTTATGTCTCTATGTACAGTCATTAAAGCTAAAGATGTTAGCTGGTCTTCACTTGTGCTGTTGCGCAGGTAATTCTTCAGTCTCTTCAAAGTCGAGAGTGACCTTACAACAGATGATGTGGTCACTGATATTATTGCCAAAATTGTTAATAGAATTGTCAGATTAGGAAACATTTTTCGATCTAAAAATTTTGATGTGATGACAGCATTCTTTGGCTTTGGAGAGCCTGTAACTTTCAAGCGTGATTCCCAAAGGCTCCATTCCGCTTCCAATATATCTCTGCTGGTGTGCTGCATATCATCCTTGTAAAACTCCAAAGCCGGTAACAAGTCGCTAAACTTTTTGTTGACAGCGTTTATTGGGATTAAATAGTCAAGTCCACTTAATAGATCCCTATGGTTTGAAAATCTCCCTTTCAATGAAGCAAATATCTCGTCCAAATAAGGATAGAACACAATCCGTCGGTAGTATTCTTCTGGGGTTTCGGCTTCAACATTTGCTCTGTAGCTCTGAGAGCCTACTGGTCTTTGTACTTTTATCGGAACTTCTAATGTATGAGATATGTCTCCAGCTTTCTTAAACAGTTTTTTAAATCCTTCTTTTCCACTTTTCCTCACTTCGGCAAAAACCTTTTTTGTCATACTAATTTTAACCAAAGCTGAACTTATATCTACAGATTCTTTTTGTAGATATTTTGATATTATGTATGTCATGGATAGCATTTTTGACATAACAGTAAGAGTGATGATAAATTCAAACTTACATAAACATGTGTGAAGAGAAGTAGCTTTGCCATTTGCCTCTGCTTCGTTGCTCATAATAGTTTCCAATGCTTCATTGATACAATCGAAACATTCATGGAATACTGAAACAGCATCGTGTCTCTCCACCCATCTTGTTTCGCAGTATTTGTGGAGGACAGTATTTCCCTTTCCTGCTGACACTAAAATATCTTTCAAAGCTTTGGCACGCTTTGCTGAAGCCCTAAAAAAAAACTGCTGACTTCTAGCATTCGCAATTGTTTCTCTACAATATCAGGTGTTTTGGCAGCGTCACTTAAAACACAGATTTAGGCAATGAGATGAGCAGTGAGTATATATTGCTTTAGGGAAATCACGTTTTATGATTTCTTGCACACCATAAATGCTCCCTGCATTGCTGAGGCTTCATCGAAGCCTTGGCCTCGCACATTCTGAAGATCAAGTCCAAAACGTGAAATTTGTAATTTTATTGTATCAGCAATGCCAGCACCAGTCATATCATAAACTGGTTCGAATGTGAGGAAATCTTCTCTGATATCCTTGATTTAACATCAGCTCAGTCGGTAGAGTCTCTGCCTTTGGAGCTATAGATCCCGAGTTTGATTCCCCGCATGGCCGAAAAATTTATAATTGATGAAATGGTGTTTTCCCATTTCACAGTGAATAAATTAACGTCTGGGGGCAGGATGTTGTGTCTGTTTTAGATTTAAGTAGAGTAATTAGTACATAGGCGTATAACCCGAGTGGGTAGTAAGACGCGGTGCTAATTTTAAAAATAAAACAACTACTCCTGAGTTTTCGTCTTAAGGTTCGGGGGGGGGGGGGGCCCGCCCCCCCCTAGATACGCCCCTGGAGGGTGTGTAATAATTACGTCACCAGAGAAAGTTTGGGGCTAGAAGTCAAATATAAAATTGTGCTAGTAGGTCCTTCCATCTACTTTCAGTATCTCCCAAATATGTAAATATTCTGATAGAAATGGATAGAATGGATAGAAATGCGTGATTCATCAAATAAATAACATTGTTTGCAGACCTACCTTTTGTGTCCACCAACCCGTCGGATAAACTAATCTGTAGCCCCCTAGATTAGAGAGATATGGAAGTAATTGATACCAGATATGTTTATATTAGCTGCAAGGATTAAGTAAAATTTGGATCTGCGAAATAAAAACTAAAATAATAAAACTTGCACCGTAACGGACACAAAATGAAATTCTATTTTGAAAGACCCGAGACAACCTTACCGAAGAGCATAAGTGATAAAAAATGAATCTATTTTAGAAAAAAAACTTTTATACACCTGAGCAGTTCTATTTTTAGTAAACATTAGGTAATTATAATATCAACATACAATACGGTGTTTTATTGTCTGGCATAGAGCCAGTAACGTTCTTACATGTTTGGGTTCACTTCTAAAGCAGTTTAACAATCTATACTCAAATTTTATCATGAATGACCCACCTCGGTGGCGTAGTTGGCTAACGTGCTAGTCATGTTGAGACATACTGTCGAGTACGGGGAGATCGAGGTTCAAATCTCAGTCGGGTGAATTAGATTTTTCCTAAATGGTTTTCCACTCTCCCTCCACGCAAATGCGGGTTAATTTACTCTAAATTCAACCTTCCCCAATTCCTAATCTATTAGCGTAATTATTACTTAAGTGTATAACCCGAACGGGTAGTAAGTTAATAAAAATATAATGAATGGACATATATGGAAGCTAAACAAAGTTACTAGATCTACTTTCACATATTTATACTTTACTTATACATTTTCTTCAATGCCTTATAAAATAACACAAATAACATTGTAAAATTATATCAATGCTAAAAGAAAAATAATATATTTGTATTTTGTAAATGCTACTTCAAATTTGCGTTCGTAAGAAAACCAAGTTTTAGCTACCCACAATAATTTATATGATTTATATTCTCTATTCATTGAATCTCACTTCTTATGTAACTCAATTTCATTCACAAGCTAACCTTATCAAAACATTCATTTAACATTTAAAAAAATATCAGCACTTCTTACTACCCAACATAACTATAAGTAATTTAAAAAGCTAATGGGGTTGGGATAGTATTAGAGAAAATATATCCACAATTGCGTGAAGAAAGATTGATAAATCATTTAGGAAATATCACTCTCAGTACGTCCAGGTTAGGCTCGAAGCCTATCCTCCCCGTCACTAGTATTCAAGTCCATAGCAAGAGTTACGTCGACCTTAGACCATGTGACCACATATATGGGTCAAACCTAATTAAAATATTTCTTAGATACACGGCCCAAAAACCAATTTGGGTCTAAGATTCTTGTTGTTTGTATTGTGTGGAATCAGATTGGATGCTATTGATTCGCAGCTGGGGGCATCGCTTGGACTTTTTGTTTTGAGGTGGGGGGAAGGGGATTTAAGCCTCACTCCACTCACAACTTATCAAAGAAGGCTTAATTTGGCGTAAACAATATGTTCATAATATTTTTAAACATATACTTTTAAATCTAGGGAAGCATTAGAGTGTATTTGTGGAAACTCAGGCGCTTTGATAAATACTAAGGGTCTTTTGATGCTTATCTACTTTGCTCAACTATCAGACGACCTTAAAAAACGAAGTTTGTCCACTACTTTCTGGTGGCTCATTGTAGGCACTTATTAGAAAATACATAAAGACTGTCCCTCTATGGTACTATATTGTGGGTTTGTTAATATATATATGAAAAAAATCATCTAGTTTTAAGATAATCTTATTTAATAAAAGCCCCTTCTCTATATCAAAATTGTCTTTCCATTGACGCCACTGTTCTGGAGCTAGCTCCACGTGAGCTACATAAAAAGTTACTAATAGTACGTTATTGTTCGTTAAAAGCCTGAAAACTAACAATACAATATATTTATACTAGTTCACTATTAACTTGTCACTATAAAATCAAAAATGGTTGTTAATAGAATAGAATATTTAAAAAAATATATCAGTAATAAAGTTTTTAAACTTAAAGTACGATATAGTCACAAACAAACTCCAACATATTGAAACTATATGAGATATAAAAATTATAAACCCGATGAATGTTTACAGTGTGTTAGGCAAGCTTAAACTCAGGCACGTAGCCAGGATTTTGTTAAGGATTGGGCCCATTACATTACATTTTTATGAATAGCTATGCTTCTTTTTTTTTCAAGCGAGATTTTAAAAGTAAAATGCTCTTAATAATTTAGTATGTCGAGAATATTATGAATGTTATATTCTTGTGTGAATACCATTGTTATACCCACTCATCGCTGGACCGCCGTCATATTTTTGACCAATTATTTTTTCTATGTCAGTGCTTAAATCATTGCAAGTGTCCACAATATTTTTTTAGCCGCATTCCTTGCCGATAACTCTGTTAGTGGGGAAAGGCTACGGAATCTTCTCTCAGTAAAGGATGTTCCTAATTTGTTATCTATCTAATACACAGTGAGAACTGCTTCTGATGAGATGCATTAAGGGTTTCATATCCAATAATAGAGAAAATTTTTGCATAGTTGATATTTTTGGCTAATTTTTCTTGAATTAGCTTCCCACAAATACTTACAATGTGATTTTGAATTCATGGGCTAGAGTAGTAAACATTCCTAGAGCCGTGACGTGTTTGGCTCTCCAAAATAGTAGCCCGGTCCTTTATTTTACCTGACGTTACTTTGGAAAATTTATCAGCATAAACTAATGGTGACCTATGGGTACTTATTTTTGAGTGGTCCTGAAAGTTTTACACTGCATCTTCCCACCTTCTAAATGTTTGGCCTACCAATGTTGCCATCCGTAATGACAGGTCACATTTCCTTACACATTCTGATGCAAAAAGAACGTAACACCTACAAAAACCTTCATCTCTTAGCTTTGAGTACGCAAGCCATTCCCATCTTTGAAGCGAACAAATACCTAAATTCCAGATTTTTTTTTTATTTCTGAAATTTACTTACAGGAAACTCGAATGATTCTTCTGGCAAGAAGAATTCCTTTATATTAATACATGGCGTTTGTTTTCATCTATGGTTTTGAAAGGTAAAAATGTCCCTGAAAGATATTTTCAGAAAATAATCCTATATAAAAATTATAAATACTTGATTGTATGGATACAGTTTTGTTGGTATCTTGTTCAAGAGGTCTGGGGGATGAACTGCGAGAAAGATGCCGCCCTGCTTCTTTTAGATTGATGGAGATCTGGTTTAGTTGAGGCTCAATAGGCTTACTTGGTCCAGAAACTGGTGACGAGAGATGAGGGCTGGCACTAATCGGAAATGTGTCTTGGTTTTCTGGAATATAAAATAAGAAAGAGAAAAGACATGTAACAAAAAATGTCTTTCCTGAATATTTAATTTAAAAAAATTGGATTTAAATTTAAAAAGAGCACAGTAAGTTTACCTTAACCCCTTGATTCACGGTTAAGGGCTTAATATCCATGAAACATATTAAACAATAATTATTAAATATCTATTATAATAAACCTTACCCTGATAGTAAAAGCAGAATCAAATTCTGTTTTTCCTTTCTTCCGTGTCACGTACTTGTCCATTTTGGGCAACAAAGTACCTGCTGTGTGCAATGCGAGTCCATTAGTGATGTTCGCAAGGAATGAAGCGAAGGAGTGTAGGACAAGGCTCTAGATCCGGAAACAATTTGGGTGTTTATAAATAGAAATATCATTAATGTTTAGTTTATTTGCGGATGAGTCATGTATCTAACAGACTCCAGTTCTATTGCAATAAGGGGCATATATCTATGAAAAGGGGATGGGGGTAGGTTACTACGGTAGCCCACTAAGGACGACAAATACTTCGAAAATGGATTCACATATCCCTTTATTACTTTACACAGGTACAGTACATAACTTAAGCTTATATATTTTTATTTTCTTCGCATTTTTTCTTATCACTTGTCTTTATCTTTTATTTTCGTTAATTTTTTTCTTAACTGACGAAAAAGGCGAGGTTCGAGCCCCCAGACACCCCCTTGGCTACGTGCCTGTAAGCTTAAAAATAAATATTGATACTAAGCTTAAATGTTATAAGTACATTTATTATTTTAAATGCACATTCATCTTTAATGCCACCCATAAACTGAGGCCATTAAAATTAACTTAAAATAAATGGTTGGTGTACTGCACAGAACTTTCTTTCTCTTTAATCCTAAGATAAAGATATTTACTAAAAACTCGAAAAATACAAATGTTTGCTCATAGCCCAGAAACTATTTGTTTTATAAAAATATATTCCAAATTCAAATATTTTAATTTTGAATAGTACTACAACTTTACAATGATAAGTTATTGTGTATCTCAAAAAGTTGCAGAGATATTTTCAAAATGGACATTTCTTCTCATGTAAACTACCCTTAAAGCTTTATTTTTAAATGGGAAAGTGAAAAATTGCCATTTTGGTCTGAAATGTTAAGCTATCTCTAGATACGATATTTAAGGTGCTTGGCCCTTTTCATTTGGCATGGAAATGCAGAGCCATGGGAACAAACGGTTATCTTCAAGAATTTTTATTGTTTTGCAATTTTCTTTTCGGAAACGGTTTGTTCAAGAATAGGAGCATGTTTATTAAGTTATACTTTTATATATTAACATCCTCCATAATTTTAACAGTGATCAAATATCGATAAATTGACATTTTTCAATAGTAACTGTCAGCTGAATAGAAAAATAAGACAATGTAACTATAATAATAATAATTATTATTATTATTAGAACCGCTTCTTACTACCCGTTCGGGTCATACACACTTACGCTAATGTGTAATGGTAGGGTGATTGTGAGATGAAATTGAGGACCTACAGTTTAACGTGGGATCCGAACCACGGTGGAGGCCTGGCATTCCCCACATTCACAAGATGTCTTGTCAGAGGTGAAGGAAGGGTTTCGCAATCAGATAAATCTACCAGGACCAAGGATTGAACCCCTGACCCCCAGCACAGAAGTCTGACATCTTACCCCTAGACCACCAGGTCACCCTTGATGTGTTCAAATTCATTTTAGTGTGTTTTATAGTGTTCCTTATTATCCGAGCTTTTGGTTATCCGAGGTTACCTCGGTCCCATTAACCTTGAATATTCGAAACTTTATTGTGCTTACTTTTGAAGTTAAAGCTATTTTTTTTTTCATCATTCCCCTATCTGAAGTATATCTCAAACCAGTAAATAGTTTAGTTCTCACTATAGTTACATTATTATTACTAATCGTCTTACTCAGGCAAACAGTTTCCTGAGCTAACATATTTGATTATCACAGGACTTCTTGTAGTTAATCCCAGAGACATTTCACAAGATTTATGTGTACAGATTTACAGCTATATACCTTTTTTTTATGGCACTGGGAACCCAATCTTAATAGCGTTTATAACTTCATCAACTAAAGTAACTACACTATAATCTTATGTAAATTGTGGTTTTGATATTGAAGTTTTTTCAGTTTTGAGATAACTATCCTTGAAGTAAACGATTTTATATTAAAAAAAAGTTGTTTTGTTAAAACTCAAGATATTGTTGTCAAAAATAATTGACGTTTTATGATATTGCGGCTTTCCCTTTGAATAGTTTTTTAAGTTTGAAAGTTTTGGATACAACTTAGAAGTATAAGCTTCCGTTAGAATTTTGTTTTTATTAAAATTAGTTCTAAAGAAATCCAGGGGTCACTGTTGAAATTAATGGCTTTGTTTTTCTCCACAGCGTCTCCCAATCTGTCCGGGATTTTCACATTTAATTATACTATCACCGTCTGAGATTTGAACCCCGACCTTCTCACTCTTATCATACCAGACTAGACAATCTTGACGTTTAGTCCTAGAGCCTGTAAGTCATGTAAGGCTAGCAGTGGAAGAAGGTCTAGAATGGACCATTTTAAAACAATCGGTGAAGGTCTGCTGGGTCCAACGAGCGAAAGTATCAACGTATGAATGGCCGAAACGGGAGGGGCGGGTGTCTGGGAGAGGGTAGGTCGCGCATGCTTCAACAAGGACGCCGTGCCAACAGTACATAGTAGCGCCGCGACGAGTGGCGTCTTTAGTACGACCTGCTCTGTCCCTGCGTACAGAGCGTCACGATGCCTAACAGAGTCTAATGCGGCGTCTAGTACACCTGTTGACCACTTGATCCACCGATATTTTTGGCTGTTGCTCTCAAAGATTAAACAAATAATTCACGTTATTTCAAGTTAAAAACAATTAAATTCAAGCGTCATGTTTGTACATTTGATTTTAATTTAAGCTCGAAATACGAAATTGTCTATAAACCAGAATATTAATCATTACATGGTGTTAGTTGGCGAATATTTGAATAAACTCAAGAAAACACAAAAATAATTAACTATATACTGATGTTAAAATTTAAGAATATTGTTCACTGCTATAATAAACCGTTATATTATTGTTCCCGCGGGTAGCTCAATGTACTAACAAATTTTAAGGTTGTTTAGAATAAAAAACACTCTAGCTTAATGTCCTTATATCTTTAGCCATTCTAAACGTGTACAAACATTTTCAACTACATAAAAGATACACGCTTGAAATATATTTTACTAAATTTACGCGTTCATTCAGCCACATTTCAAGAATATCAAGTTAGGAAGAAGTGGCATCTTTGACCATCAAGTTAACAACGGAAGCTGCTTTGTAAGTATGGAATAATTAGCATTCTTTCTAATGATTATGTTTTATCTGAGTAAACTTAGTGGTTGCAGGGGAGAAAGCCTCCCTTTGATTCAATATGGTACCCCCAAAAAGGGCCATTATTTATAAAATATACCATTTAAAATAAGGGAAATATATTAATGTATTATATTATATTAAACCAAAATACTTGTATAGATCTTAGAAAGTACAGTAGTATCTGGCTAGTTTGACATTGGTTAAATCAAAAAATTGGATAATACGAACCCATCATGTTTATTTATGATTTTTTAAATTTAAATCAATGGTAAAAAATAACATTTAATTCGAAATATAAAAGGAACTATTTGGATAGTCAGAAGACTATACATTACTAATTTTTTCGAATTCAGATTTATTTCAAAACTAGTTTAACGATCTTTATTAAATCACCTCATATGGCAAGAATGTAATTTTATAAAATTAGATTTATTGACGCATGATAAAAGAGAAAGCGGGTAATTCTAGACCAGTGGCGAGCGGGTTGCCTAGAATAGGGGATGAGTAGCTCAGCTTTCATCACTTCTGTGCGACAATGTAATCACTTACTGAGTGAAGTCTTAAATTTTCATATGTTATTTTTTTACAAAATATTATATTTTGTGTTTACATTTTTCTTGTTTTTTGATTGATGCTTTTATTGTGCATGTGTTTTTATAGAGCATGTACGACATGTGTGTGTTTACATGCAGCATATTTTGAGGCTATTGATTTATTATGTACAAGATGGCTAAATTCTCATAAAAATTGTTAATTCTAACTAAGGATATTTTGAATTGTTTTGATATATATCCCTTGGATCTCGACTTAAAAAAGAATTACTGTACGATCTAATCAGTGTTGATACAATGGGAAAAAAAACACGGGTCTCTTGTCTAAAAATCAACCTCCCCTTTAGTGCTAACTCCATCCATCACTAAGAGTGTTCGGCATACTCTACTGTTGTCTTTCCTAACAAAGATTTTCAGATACTCCCCTTAATGATTCTAATAATTCTCAAGATATACTATTATATCTGTAAACACATATTTAGTTTTATAATGTGACAGCATATAGAGAACAGCTGTATTTAAATAATGTACACATATTATGTTTGAAGGAAAAAGTATTTTAATCAAACAACAAAATATGCTGCAACATCGACTTAAAATGTGTAAATTTCCACCAAACTTTATGGAAAATAAATATATTTTAAGGAATGATTCTCAGAGAATGTGAATAAAATATCCAAACAATATTTAGAATGTCGAGTGCCAAGGTCCGTTGCAAACGTCCAGAAATCCCGTGTTGATTAAGAAGTAGTTTATGTCTAAATAATGATATGTATAAAAATGGAGAATAAAGGTACCAAAATGTCCCTGTAGGTTTAAAAACACATACATTTGAGTTTCAAATTAAAAAAAAAAAATCGTGAAAAGAGGAAATTTATCTAGCTTTTATCAAGTTTTCACGTGATACATCATAGTTCTACTACCAAATTAATTAATGAGAAACATGGATCTAGCTTTATAAAATAAATGAAGTAATATTTTAAAAGTCACAGTGGAAAATATTTCTAAATTAACTGAAATTTGTCTTTTTAGTTTTGAGGCTACATAACTACCATCACTATAAGAAATATTGTAGAGTGAAGATATTTCTTCGCAAATAAGTGATTCCTTTGAATATGATCGTTAATAAATAATAATGAATGTAATCTTGGTTGTAACAATTAGATTTCAAAATATCTAAAGCTTTAGACTTTATTAAATACTTTTCAGGAATGAATAATAAAACATGGAAAACTTTTATTGCCAGGTAGTTAAGCTTAGTAAAGCGAAAATAAACTAAAGAAATAAAAGAAATAGAAAATACTTAAATCAACTCAGAATCATTTATTAATCTATTATTGAACTTGATTTGTGGAAATAAGAAGCTTAAGATTATTGAAATTCCAAGCATTTATTTTCACGAGTCTTCTTGTTTTGTTTATCTTTAAGCAATAGAAATACATATATAAATATATATAAATCCGAAACTTAAATGGGATAATAATAAGTTGCTTGATTAGATTAGGATTAAGATAAGAGGATTTTTATGTTTGCAAAAATAAAATGACAGCTTTGAGGAGAAAATATGTTTTCATATTATAATTAAAGTTCTGTCAAAAATTTGAGTGAAAAGTTTGTATACAGGTAAGTAATATTTATAGAATAATTAGGTAAATATATACCCCACATTTAATATTACTACTTTAGTAATAGTAATCGTTTATCTGGTGCTATCACGTTGGAACAAGAATCAAAGTCATCTAGTCCGGTTTGCTGGTGACGCGGAGGTCGGGGCTCAAATCCCTGCTGGGCTTAGGCTTACTGAGGATGATTTTTCTAAAATGTCTTACCACTATTTTTCTGCGCAAATAAGGGCACATCATATATACTACACATTCCTATCAATATCCCATTAAATCAATTAAAGTGCGTACATCCCGGTCGGGTAGTAAGTCATCGCGAAAAAAACCACAGGAATTTACAAAGCGGCTTTACTATTGAACATTAGGGATGTATGATGGCTGCTTTTTAAATATGAAGTGAAGTCAATGTGAAGCTTGATGTATGCGAAGCAAAGTCGAAGCCAAAATGAAAGATAAAGTTTGTTGTCACATAAAAATACTATTAATTTTTAATTTCTCACCATCTTACAGGTAGAAAAGTATTGTTATCGTAAAAAAAAAATCTAACTCGAGATTTTGATGAATCTCGACGTTTCATGACCCCCCGAGTCCGAAAAAGTAGTTTTTGATTTTTCGGCTATCTGTCTGTAGGTTTCAATAGGATTGACCCAAGGGTTTTTGTAATTGGATATCCAACCCTAAAATTAAGGGTAGTTTATTGGAGGGCAAAAAGATAAAATATCAATTTTCTTAAAATCGGCTCTAACGATTTTGTTTAAATTTCATTTATAAGCATTGATAAATATTGTAAACAAAATGAATACGCTCATTATTTTGGAAAAATGAATTTAAGGCTTCCGGCCAAATGCGTAAATTCTCAATTTTTAATCATATTTCCGAAACTATTTGAGATATGAAATTACTTATAATTGCAAATATTTAGGTCTATTTATAATATAAATATTTTAATTGAAATATATTTTTATAAAACCAATAATCTTTAAGCTAAACGCAGTATATATATATATATATATATATTATATAAACTTTCCGAACAATAAAGTAAAGTATTGATATTAAAAAAAAATCTAACCTGAAATGTTGACGATTCATGACCCCCCAAACCCTTTAAAGTGGTTTTTGCAATACCATGTTTCTATTTGTTTGTTTAACCCTAAAATTTAGAATAGTTTAGAAAAAGGGCGAAAAAAGAAAATATAGATTTTATTAAAACAGGCTCCAACGATTTTGATTAAAATTAGTATCTAGGCGTTGATTAAGATTATAAACATATTGGCTATTTTCATTTTTCTATAAAAATGAATTTAGAGTACTTTACAGAAGCGGACATTTCCATAACTCCGCAATTAATTATTGCAAAACTTTACTACTCTTTAAAAATACTTTTACTCAACATATTTTTATAAACCAATAGTTTCGGAGATATTGGCAATATATTAATACAATTTTGTGAGATTTAGTTGTACAGCGATACTACTTAAGTTTTAACGCAAATGTTCTCTAATTTCACAGAGTAAGTAGACAAGTAAGTCTCTCAAAAATGTATGTTCTTTTTCCTTTAAATTCTTAGAGGAAATGTTTGTACAGCAATGATCTATCTCTATCATTTTAGACTCAATAGTCAATATATATTGTTTTTATTGGTCTAAATTTATAAATGAGGAATTTAATAAAAATGTGATAAACATAAGATGTGCAACCCCTAATAAAATGTCGAAAACTTTGACCAAAATATGAAATTTTAATACGAAGTGATGACCCTTGTGGAGCCAGTATAGATATTTTCTTATTGGTCCTAAGATACAAATAAGGACATTAATACTTTAAAAATAAAATCATAGTATTTAAAACTGTGAGTCAAAAAATGTTTTGCGAAAGTATAACGAAATTTATGTCTAGGTTTGCCAGTGTTTACTATCTCGTTTCACATATATTACGAGTTTGAGTAAATATCTCCATTTTTTTAAACAATAGTGCGAGAAATTCCGTGTGAAGTTCCGTACTATTTATATATTTTATACATTGAGTGCATCAAAAAACAAAGCCCACAATATTATCTTATGCAGATATATCTAGATGTATCAAAGCTAACGTTATTGATGTCATTTAATCACTAGTCGGTGGTAAAATAATGTTTAGTAAATGTTATACAAATGATTAAATGTTTGAATATATCATATCTAGTGAGATATTTCAATATGTTCGTAATATATCAAGGTTTTCTTCTATATTTAAAATGTTTTGACGATACGCATGTAATGAGGCCAAAGAGAATTATATTTGACCTTAGAATTCGAAATTTAGAAGCTACACTCCCCTTTAGTTGACCTAGTATTTTATTTATTATCTGCTCTTTTAGGGTGCCATAGTAATAATGTTCTTCCTCCGAATATACCAACAACTTTTCGGCTATCTTTATTGCCAGCAGCAGCTCGTACTTATTGCCATGTAAGAGAAAGTAGAACCATGTTTCATAAAGGTTGGAACAATATCATTATAACTTGTAGTATCAATGTCATAACAATACATCTTTACGACAGATTTCACATAAAAAGAGAAAAACTGATATTTTAGTAGATTATTTATTTTAAACCATCATTGTTCACTTTCTCATACAAAAAGAAAGTATCGTAATCTTAAAATGTGTTAACCTCAATATTATGATGAATATTTACTTTTCATTCGCCCCGAATCCAAAAAGGTGGATATTATAATTCATATCTCCCTATCATCTTATGTCTGTCTGTCTGTCTGTCTGTCACTGGACATTGATCTGTAACCTTATACTTAGATGTTATACCTGATAATTTTTTAATTTTATTTTGGTCCTAGGCCTCAAATTAAGAGTAGAGAGTTTTTTGAATTACATTTTATTTTTTAAATTGTCCCAACGATTTTTTTAAAGCTGATATCTTGGGAGTATTTGACATGACCAATAAAACAATGTACTCACAGAACACCCTGCCAAATGATCTTGACGTTTATTCCGCGTACTCACAGAGACGGGTGACATGATGATGTATGGATAGTTTTCATAGCAAGCACTATTATCTATCTATATGCCACAGTTAAGCTTGTAATATATTAATTTTACAAATAAATTGATTGATATATATTCATTTATGAATTCATTTGGTGGAACGAGTAATGTACTAGTTATTATTATAAACTATATCATTAATTTTTATGTTACTAATTCTCAAAACAATTCGACAGCTGGGCTTTAAACCCGTGCCACCTAATCTGTTTGTTTAATTAGATAGTATAATAAATACGGTAAAACTTGTGGATGACACGAAGGGTGAATAATAACCGTGCTATCCTTGTCTGAATGATTACTTTTTCTATCTCCCCCACTTCCCTTTCCACCTGTCTCTTTCCGCTACACTCGGCTTAGGCCTACATACGGTAATAATTTTTCCTTTAGAGTTACTTACCTAGTGTGTTAAAAGGACACTTAGTATATATTTCCAATCGCGCGGCCGTTTTTGAGCGGACTAGTAACATAGTCTTTATCCCTGTAAGATTAACTCAGAACCATAGAAAAGGGATAAGTATAGAAATGCCACTAATGTTGGCAAGTAGAACCACATCGCTAGCGTTCACGGCGTTTGTGCCGCGAACTAAAAGATTCGAGGCGAGATGCTACATTGGGAACACAAAACATTTTATATCGCAGAATGTAAATTTCTCAATTTTTATATCAAATTCAATCAAATGCAACTAAATCCATTATTTAAAAAATAAGCCACGCTATAAAATGTTAAATCTTGCTTATCTCCTTAGTTAAAATAAAATACTAATTGCTAACAAAACAGTAATGGCGAGTTTTACATCACATTTTCTTTTCTATTGACTTCACGTCCACGCAGCGCATTCCTCTGTGACGTCACTGCAAGCTGGTCCTAGCGAATGCAATAGTGGTCCAAACTAGTTTACTGGATCCTATAGGAGGGGATGGGGTTCTTGGAGGTGGTAATTGGATCATATTTATTATTTGGAACTCAATTCGAACCATGAACAATCATTTATAAAGCGCACGATTACCCTTAAATATGTGTATAATTTTCTAATAAGTTTTTTTTCTTATTATTTTGAACTGAACCTATTAATTTAAAAATTAATATTCTTTCTCTGTAAAGAAAGTGTTTTCTGTCGAGTCTACCAAAAACTTTTTTTTTTGCATCTAATTTTTTTATGGACTCTTAACTCTGTACTATGAAGTTCAATTTGAAGGGTTTCTTGTAAAATCCCTTATGTCCCTTTTGAGTAATTTTAAGGAGGAACTTAAAACTGTCCATCTTTGATACCATTACAGTAAAGGATTTGATTATTTTTTGGGGTATTCTTCATCATTCTGGACATAGTTTGAATATATAAATTCAACATAAATTTATATTTATGGGTCTATAAATATTTAATTTGGGTTAGACATGTTACATGTTATGTTTGTTACATAAGATGTGTTTGGGATAATATTTTTACTAAAATAAATTCAGATAATGTTTTATTCAAAATACAATTATTCATTCAGATTTTGTTTCGTTTCAATGAAATATTTACATTTTCAGCAGGAAGATCAGCCATTTTTATACTACTGCTCACATTTTATTTTCTGGTAAATCACTTTATGCCATTGACAAGTGAGATTATTAAAAGAAAACCGTACAGACATGTGGGATTTTGCAGAATCAAAGTTATTTCAACCGTCTGTATCATGGGCAAATGGTGCTTTAGTGAGAAACTCAACGATCTAAATCAGAGGTGGCCAAAGAGTCGATCGTGGTCTACCAGTCGACCGCGACCGCTAGTTTGGTCGGTAGATTAAAAAAGATTGATCAAAATAAAATGAAAAGAGGGTTTGCAGATTTTTCTTAAGTAAATATTAAAATATCTAAATATCAAAGCTGTCTGACGATGACCGTTTACAATCCAGCCTTCATTTATGACAGAATAACTATGAACTATCACTAAACAAACTATCCTAAGATTATGCGGTGCCATGTAGCAACTTCAAAGTCAAGTGTTATTGAGAAATCAACTTTTTTCAGGGCAAATATGTTTTATGTGGTTAAATGAAAAACTCAGTTTCAGTGTGTGAAAAGAATTAAGTTCTTATATGCAACAGAATTTTACTATTAAAACAACACAAAATATGTTGTTAAATTTTTCTTACCATTGAGACAAACAATATAATCCTAGGGTTCCATAGTAGATTGCAAAGGATTTTCCTTCTTTGAAGTAGATCCCTAGATCAAAAAGTCTGGCCACTCCTGATCTAAAAGATACAGAACATGATGAGCTATGAACTAGTGTAGACAACTCAATTTCGCAAAATATTGACTTAAGGGATTTTTACAAGAAACCCTTCATTTGGTATCATCAGAAAGTATAAAGTGGCTATTAAAAATCATGATTTTTCAACAAAAGATTAACTGTTCTTCGCATACAGTTTAAGAAAAAGTTCATAAAACCCATTCACTACAGGGGAACTAGGTTTTGAGTTTGATTTGGAATCAGTTTAGTTTGTTAAGTCATGTACTTATATAATGATATCATTAAGGAAATGCCAACTAAATAGGGATATCCATTAATATGCATTATTATCAATTCTTTATTAACTTCCTTGATGGTCACATGAGCTAGGGTGTCAATCTAGTCTTGTACATTTCATGAAAATGATGAGGTCAAGATTTGAATCCCGAGCTGATGCGTGGATGATGGTCAGAGCCCTGCTTTTATGGTGAATAAAAAAGCCCAATTTCGTGTTTAAGTTTCCCAAAAGCGGTGAATAAGCGGTGAATTACAAAAATCCTATTTTTGCGACGAAATTTCGAATTAAGACAAAAGCGTTAAAAAAGTGGTTTTTACCAAACTTTCGTGATTAAGGTAGACTTTGTTGGGTTAAAACTAGACTTCCAGGACAATGTTTGAAACAGGTAAACTAAACATATTGAAGTTAAAACCAAAGATTACATTTTGTTTGGACAAAACGGTAAAAAACACTAGTCCGCAAAAAAATGTGCTGTCAACTTATTAAAAAAATAAGATTTAGCGGCAGCTGGTCCGGGAAAAGTATGTACAAGTCACAAAGACAAAATATTACACAAAAATTTATTTTTCAATATCCCAAAATATTAGCGCGAATGCCGAAAATTGCGGACATCGTTTAAAATCGTGCTAAAACGGTTATTTCGCGAATTATCGCGACAATTCTGAGCATATATTTGCAATCAGGGTAACCGGAAATGTGAACATCTGAGAGAAAAAATTGCCATATCTAACATTCGCGAATTATCGCGATCTCCACAAACGCAGGGCTCTGATGATGGTTATTTCTCAATTGTTTTCAATTTTCTCCCTATACTTTTGAGAGTACATTTTTCTAAATTATACATTAATCATCCTCTCTCTTAATTTAAATATATAGTTAACCTCAGGTGGTTAGTAAAACGCGGAAAAAAACAATTTTCTTTCTCTTCGGAAGATATATGTAAAAATAGATAGATAGATATGTATATTTAATAAAATAATTTCTTTGGCCGTAAATAACGTGATCTGAAAATTATAAAAACAAAAAATATGTTAGTGTTAAAATGTTTTAGCACTTAATGGCATGTTTATAGAACGTGACCTTTGTGAAGGGTTAATAATTATTTTATTGAGATTATACTAGATAATAGCAACATTTTGCTCGTTTTAAAATAAGCACAACTTGAATATAAGCCCCAATTCAATTTTTAACTAACGGTATCCTTTCAATTAATTTACAAACTGTCAGCCATGGAAATAAAGGAGTTTAAAATAAAAAGATTAATCATCAATAACAACACGAAACACATAGTAGACAATTATATCATTTAGTCTCTGATTGATTTGTTTTGATGTTTAATGATTGTGTGTTATTATTAATTTTTCTTTGATTAAAACTAAAGAAATATATTATAGCCAAGTGTAGTAATAAATGATAAAACCGAAGCACAAAAATATAAGAACGTTGATTTGGTCCAATAACACTTTCACAGCAGCATACATACATATTTGTATAACAAATACTTTTTTTTTACATCCATAACTGTTTCCAGTCACTTTTATTCACGCCATATATTTTCTACTACTGGCTTGCTAGGCCTGTCATAGCTTCATATGCCTTATAATCTAACTTAAGACTAGGACAGACAACATCTAGCCCCCGATCGCTAATTGATCAATGTGAAAGGATAAATCCATATTTTCATAAATGATAAATCTTCGGCCCTGCCGGAAATCGAACCCGTGACTCTCAGCTCAGTAGGCAGACACGCTACTAACTGAGCTAAGATGACAAACGAAATGTAAGATGGAAAACCGCATGTTCAAATTTGCCGGATATTTACACATTTATAGATAATTAAAACTTATTAAAATCATGGAATTCTATGTTTAATAAAAATACATATTTTAATTTTTTTTTCTTTTTTGAGTTTTTAAATCTAATTAATTAAAATAACGAACCAATAATACTTTACAAGGGTATTGCATTACAAAAATAAAGTTAATTAAACAGGGAAGAAGGAAAAAGTACGTATATTTTTCGGCTGATAAAAACATGACAGTCAATTTAATCATCTGTTGGACATTGACGCAAACGTGTCTCTGCTATTCGAATTCTTAAAACTAATCTATTTTAGAAATAGGGATATATATATATTGTATAAAATGTGTGTGTTAATACATGCACACTTTGTTTACTCAGTAAAGAAGCAGTCCTGTCTCGATCAAATACATTATAAATCTATCATAATAGTATTATTATAAGCTGAATTATATTGTGACTAGTCAAGGTAAGTTTACCACCTATCAGAGTATAATGAGTGAACATTAAAGCGAACCAATTTCAAGATGGAAAAGAAAATCATAAAAAGAACAAAATATTGATTGAAAATCCTTGGTAACCTAAGTTATTATTTACTGTTTAAAAATAATATCATTCAAATGTGCATCCTTTTTTGCAAGCACTTCTGTAATGGCTGGTGAAAGATGAACATGGCCCTACGGCGAAAATTAGGATAAGTGGCCTTATCATCCTCCAATTCTGGTCTCTGAGTCTTCCCCATGGAGAAGTCGATGAAAGCCCCTCTTCTTCTTCAGATACCCCATAAGAAGAAATTAGGGGCTATTAAATCGGGTAACTGTGGAGGCCATGGAATGCCATCAAACCGGGAAATGGTGCATCCTGGATATAGCCCGCACTGTTTCCATGATGTGACGAGCCGTGAGGGCAGTGGGCCCATCTGGTTTCCATGATGTGACGAGCCGTGAGGGCAGTGGGCCCATCTGGTTTCCATGATGTGACGAGCCGTGAGGGCAGTGGCCCATCTGGTTTAACCTCACATTTTAAAGTTGACACTGACGCTGACTTAACTCGGGGACCAAGGACATTTGTCAGCATTTCCGCATATCTCTGTGAGTTCACTGTTGTTGCTCGGCCATCCGTTGTTCCAATATTACGCCACATAACCTTTCACTAAAATTTTAGGTCTCCCGCGAATTTAGCACGGATTTAAGGCCGAACCAAATCGGATATTTGGTTTGTTCAAAATAAACCTTTCGGGAATAAATTAACATGTGGCTGTTAAGGTGCGGCAGAAGGGAGCGCAAGTGTTTTTACAGTTTTTATAGATTTTTTTTTTGGCCAAAATAAATCAAATATTTCTCCAGTAGCAACATAAGAGCTTAGTTTTCTGCATATGCTAATATCAACAGATCTTGAATATTTATCAAACGTGTTCTGGAATTTGGTCAAAACCTTTTCTCTTTATTAAAAAAGTTTTGACAAAATTACAGGACACCCTTGACATATATTCAAGATCTGTTGATATAAGAATATGCAGAAAACCAAGCTCTGTGTTGCTACTGGAGAAATATTTGATTTATTTTGGCAAAAAAAATGTAATGCTATAAAAACTGTACAATTACTCGCACTTCTTTATACTGCCCCTTAAGTCACCTACTAAGCTAGGGTATTGTGCAACGTTTGTCTAGAAACTGTTTGATGATATATTAAAATAATCATATTTCTATCATACAGCATGACTAGGAAGTTATTATTTAGTCCATATAGTCAAAATGTTTTGACAATGATAGTCAGACCTTTTAGTAAAACATGGTCTTGCCTTTTGTGTGCGTTATAGAGAAATAAATTCCAGAAAATTCCCTTTCCTATTACACAATGGTGTGCAGACGACAGTGAAAAATAATATAAGCTAGTGTTTAGTTAGGGTGTTTAATTAACCTAATTAAGTATTATTGTTTAGGTGAGTCATCAATATAAAGTTTGAATTATTCTAGAGTTTCAAACTTCTTAATCTTTTGTAATGGTAAGACTGTAGCTCTGAAATATTTACGTAAACTTATTCACTATGGTCATCATAATATATTCATAAAATAAAGCGATTTGAATATGTTTGATACAATTCCTACTTTACTTTGGTCTCGAACTGCCCCGTTATCAGCACACCTGGCTACGAGGCTAGGGGTGCCGGGTTCGATTCCCAATTGGTATCTTGGGTATTTTTCTTGAAAGGGGAAATACCCCAATGGTCACCAGGGTTTGGTTAATTAGTCTTAAGTTAGTTTGTAAGTGTTTCCACTGGCTCCACACCCTCATACTCAATATCATCATCACCTCATCTCATTGGGACATGGAAAGAGCCTCCACGGAAAAGACGTACTATTAGTACATTCGGGTGTCCCCTGGGCAATGGTACATTAGAACTGGCTAGTATTTTCAAAAACTGGGCTACGAGCTATGTAGCCCAGACCTCAAGATGTGCAATATTATTCCGTTGATATCAAAGCTAATAGAATTTTAAAACAATACTCATAAACATAACAAAAACATATTATTACTTTATATATCCTAACAAATTGTAATGGCTGCCATCCCATTTCAAAATATTAGTTCTTTCTATCGCCTTTAAACATAAACATTCACTTATATTATTATTTACTAGGAGACTAAATACTTTCAGAAATGGACAGTATCATGTCATATTGTCATTAGTAATGGCATTTCTTTACACTTTTGAGTGAGTGGATTCAATCCACCTCTCAGATATCACGACCACTATAATATAATTTTGTAAATAATATATAAAATGTTATTACTGATCTTAGCATTTCATTTCATATTTTTAAATTATAAAAATATTGGAAATATTAGACGTTCTTCAACACATTGTTTTAATTTTTGTATACTAATGTTGGTAAAATTTCCTGTATGGTAAAAAAATTAATTTATAAATTAAAAAGGTATATTTCTATAACGTCCCCCGTTTTATTTGAGTGCCCGGTAGCCAACCCTACTGCAATACTACCGTGGCACCGTAGGGACTTACATGGCTGGGATGGACCCCGAGCGGTGGGGGTTGGGATGGACCCCACGCGGTGGGGTTGGGATGGACCCCACGCGGTGGGGGTTGGGATGGATCCCACGCGGTGGGGTTGGGATGGACCCCAAGCAGTGGGGGTTGGGATGGACCCCAAGCGGTGGGGTTGGGATGGACCCCACGCGGTGGGGGTTGGGATGGACCCCAAGCGGTGGGGGTTGGGATGGACCCCACGCGGTGGGGGTTGGGATGGATCCCACGCGGTGGGGTTGGGATGGGTGGTTCATGGAGAGTGAGACTCGAGTGTTAGTCCAATAATGTATATTTATTAATCTATTCAGATGACTAAACTACTACATAAGTAAACCAGTAGATCTCCGGTGACGAGGGAGCAGGCAAGATAGCGGGGCTCACAAACCTTCTTCTAGACTCACGATCGACCCCCCGGCGGGGTGAACCACCAGATCACATTTTATTCCCTCCGTCGGACTCTCATACACTCCGCATGGCCCCCATCAGTCAACAACCCATTACTCTACTTAAACTTGCTGCTCTAGATGTCCCACCAGCCAGGAAGGTCCATCGGTCGCACCGTGATCGCTCGTCAACAGGTTGCAAGTTATATGAACTATATGCTATTCTCAACAGGATGGTAACCCGGCATTGTTGACTTCCCAGGAAATGTACAAGCGTGGGTTAACCTCTTGCCAGAATAAACCTTAAAATAATTATGATCTTACATTTCAATATTTACTGTTTGGATTTTTCCTACAAATTAAATTCGATATTGGAGTATAAGTGAGTAAGGTAGAGTTTTAGAGGAGGTATACCAACATTTGCTTGAAGAGAAATTAGAAAATCATTTGGGAACAATCACTCTCTGTACACATGAACGGGATTCGATTATTGATATCATCACTATCAATCCAGTCCAACACGAGAGTGACGCGTTAGACCATGTGACCACCTATGCGAATAAAATATATTAAATACAAACAAATATGATACATGGATTTTTTGTTGACATTTCCTAAATGTGCGTGGAGGTAGACAAGAGTAAACGTTATTGACAACAGCCCCTGGACCCACGCTTGGAGGTAGACAAGACTAACCCCCATTGACAACAGCCCCTAGACCTACGCTTGGAGGTAGACAAGACAAACCCCATTGACAACAGCCCCTGAACCTACGCTTGGAGGTAGACAAGACTAACCCCATTGACAACAGCCCCTGGACCCGCGCTTGGAGGTATACAAGACTAACTCCCATTGACAACAGCCCCTGGACCCACGCTTGGAGGTAGACAAGACTAACCCCCATTGACAACAGACCCTGGACCTACGCTTGGAGGTAGACAAGACTAACCCCCATTGACAACAGCCCCTGGACCCGCGCTTGGAGGTAGTGAAGACTAACCCCCATTGACAACAGCCCCTGGACCCACGCTTGGAGGTAGACAAGATTAACCCCCATTGAAAACAGCCCCTGTACCCACGCTTGGAGGTAGAAGAGACTAACTGCCATTGACAACAGACCCTGGACCTGCGCTTGGAGGTAGACAAGATTAACCCCCATTGACAACAGCCCCTGGACCTGCGCTTGGAGGTAGACTAGACTAACTGCCATTGACAACAGCCCCTGGACCCACACTTGGAGGTAGACAAGAGTAACCCCCATTGACAACAAACCCTGGACCCACAGCTTGGAGGTAGACAAGACTAACTCCCATTGACAACAGACCCTGACCCACGCTTGGATGTAGACAAGACTAACCCCCATTGACAACAAACCCTGGACCCACGCTTGGAGGTAGACAAGACTAACTCCCATTGACAACAGCCCCTGGACCCGCGCTTGGAGGTAGACAAGACTAACCCCATTGACAACAGCACCTGGACCCACTGAGACAAGCAACCATTGACAGCTGGAGCGTAGGGTACAAGACTAACCCCCATTGACAACAGCCCCTGGACCCCGCTTGGAGGTATACAAGACTAACCCCCATTGACAACAAACCATGGACCCACGCTTGGAGGTAGACTAAACTAACCCCCATTGACAACAGACCCTGTACTCGCACTTGGAGGTAGACTAGACTAACCCCATTGACAACAACCCTGGACCTGCGCTTGGAGGTATACAAGACTAACTCCCATTCACAACACCCTGTTCCGCACTTGGAGGTAGACTAACTAACCCCCATTCACAATACCCCTGTACCCGCACTTGAGTAGACTAGACTAACCCCCATTCACAATAGCCCTGTACCCGCACTTGAGTAGACTAGACTAAACCCCATTCACAATACCCTGTACCCGCACTTGGAGTAGACAAGACTAACCCCCATTAAAACAGCCCCTGGACCACGCTTGAGTATACAAGACTAACCCCCATTAAAACACCCCTGACCCACCTTGGAGTAGACAAACTAACCCCCATTGAAACACCCTGACCCACGCTGGAGGTAGACAAGACAACCCCATGACAACACCCCTAGACCTACGTTGGAGGTTACAACTAACCCCCATTGAAAACAGCCCTGAACACGCTTGGAGTAGACAAGACTAACCCCCATGACAACAACCCTGGACCCACCTTGGAGTAGACAAACCTACCTTCATTGAAAACACCCTGGACCGCACTTGAGGTAGACTAACAAACCCCATTGACAACAGCCCCTGACCCACGCTGGAGTAACAAGACTAACCCCCATTGAAAACAGCCCCTGGACCCCGCTTGGAGGTATACAAGACTAAACCCCATTGAAAACAACCCTGACCCAGCTTGGAGGTAGACAAACTAACCCCATTGAAAACAGCCCCTGACCACGCTTGGAGGTAGACAAACTAACCCCATTGACAACAACCCCTAGACCTACGCTTGAGTATAAGACTAACTCCCATTACAACAGCACCTGGACCCCGCTTGGAGGTATACAAGACTAACTCCCATTCACAACAGCCTTACCCGCACTTGGAGGTAGACTAACTAACCCCATTGAAAACAGACCCTGTACCCGCACTTGGAGGTAGACTAACTAACCCATCACAATAGCCCTGTACCCGCACTTGGAGGTAGACAGACTAACCCCCATTACAACAACCTCTGACCCCACTTGGTGTAGACAAGACTAACCCATTGACAACAACCCCTAGACCTACGCTTGGAGGTATACAAACTAACTCCCATTACAACAGCACCTGGACCACGCTTGGGGTAGACAAGACTAACCCCCATTCACAAAGCCCTGACCCGCACTTGGTGGTGACAAGACTAACCCCCATTGACAACAGACCCTGGATCCGCACTTGGAGGTAGACTAGACTAACCCCCATTGACAACAGACCCTGTACCCGCACTTGGAGTAGACTAACTAACCCCCATTGAAAACAGACCCTGTACCGCCTTGGAGGTAGACAGACTAACCCCCATTGACAACAGACCCTGACCTGCGCTTGGAGGTATACAAGACTAACTCCCATTGACAACAGCCGCTAGACCCACGCTTGGAGGAAGACAAGATTAACCCCCATTCACAACAGCACCTGACCCAAGCTTGAGGTAACAAGACTAACTCCCATTGACAACAGCCGTAGACTCACCTTGTGGTGACAAGACTAACCCCATTGACAACAGACCCTAACCCACGCTTGGAGGTAACAAGACTAACTGCCATTGAAACAACTCCTAGACCCACGCTTGGAGGTAGACCAGACTAACCCCATTACAACAGCCCCTGGACCCGCACTTGAGGTAGAAAAATAACCCCCATTAAAACACCCCTATACCCGCAACTGGAGTAAAAAAATAACCCCATTGAAACAGCCCTGACCCGACTTGGAGGTAGACAAGACTAACCCCATTGACAACAGCCTGGACCCCGCTTGGAGTAGAAAGACTAACTCACCATTGACAACACCCTGGACCCACGCTTGGAGGTAGACAAGACTAACCCCATTGACAACACCCTGACCCACGCTTGGAGTAGACAAGCTAACCCCATTGACAACAACCCTGACCCACGCTTGGAGTAACAAGACTAACCCCATTGACAACAAACCCTGGACCCACGCTTGGAGGTAGACAAGACTAACCCCATTGACAAAACCCTGGACCCACGCTTGAGGTAGACAAGCTAACCCCATGACAAAACCCTGGACCCACGCTTGGAGTAACAAGACTAACCCCATTGACAACACCCTGGACCCACGCTTGAGGTAGACAAGACTAACCCCATTGAAACGCCCTGACCCGCTTGAGGTAACAGACTAACCCATGACAAAGCCCTGGACCCACGCTTGAGGTAGACAAGACTAACCCCATTGACAACGCCCTGACCCACGTTGAGGTAACAAGATAACTCCATTGAAAACACCCCTAGGACCACCTTGAGGTAACAAGACTAACCCCATTGACAACAGCCCTGACCACGTTGGAGGTAGACAGATAACCCCCATTGAAACAGCCCTGGACCCCCTTGGAGGTAACAAGACTAACCCCATTGACAACAACCCTGGACCTCGCTTGAGGTAGACAAGACTAACTCCCATTGACAACAGCCCCTGGACCCACGCTCGGAGTAACAAGACTAACCCCATTGACAACAGCCCTGGACCCCGTTGAGGTAGACAAGATAACCCCATGAAACGCCCCTGACCCGCCTTGGAGGTAGACTAGACTAACCCCCATTGACAACAGACCCTGGACCCTGCACTTGGAGGTAGACAAGACTAACCCCCATTGACAACAGACCCTGGACCTGCGCTTGGAGGTAGACAAGACTAACTCCCATTCACAACAGCCCTGGACCCAGCGCTTGGAGGTAGACAAGACTAACCCCCATTGCACAACAGCCCCTGTACCCGCACTTGGAGGTAGACAGACTAACCCCCATTCACAAAGCCCTGTACCCGCACTTGGAGGTAGACTAGACTAACCCCCATTGACAACAGACCCTGTACCCGCACTTGGAGGTAGACAAGACTAACCCCATTGAACAACAGACCCTGGACCCTGCGCCTTGGAGGTATACAAGACTAACCCCATTCACAACAGCCCCTGACCCGCTTGGAGGTAGACAAGACTAACCCCCATTGACAACAGCCCTGACCCGCTTGGAGGTAGACAAGACTAACCCCATTGTACAACAACCCCTGACCGCGCTTGGAGGTAACAAGACTAACCCCCATTACAACAGCCCTTGTACCCGCACTTGGAGGTAGACAGACTAACCCCCATTGACAACAGACCCCTGGACCCACTTGGAGGTAGACAAGACTAACCCCATTACAAACAGCCCTGGACCTGCACTTGAGGTAGACAAGACTAACCCCATTACAACAGCCCTTTGGACCCGCGCTTGGAGGTAGACAAGACTAACCCCCATTGACAACAGACCCTGACCGCACGCTTGGAGGTAGACAAGACTAACCCCATTGACAACAACCCTGGACCCCAGCTTGGAGGTAGACAAGACTAACCCCCATTGACAACAGCCCCTGGACCCACGCTTGGAGGTAGACAAGACTAACCCCCATTGACAACAAACCCTGGACCCACGCTTGGAGGTAGACAAGACTAACTCCCATTGACAACAGCCCCTGGACCCGCGCTTGGAGGTAGACAAGACTAACCCCCATTGAAAACAGCCCCTTGACCACGCTTGGAGGAAGACAAGACTACCGGTTACCGGAAGATTGAGGTTCGAATCTCGGTCGGGTGTGCTGAGTGTAATTAATACAAAAGTGTTTTCCACTGATTCTCCATGAAAATGTGAGTTAATTTTTTATAAATATAACCTTTCTAATCCCTAAAACCATTAGAGTAATTACATTAGCGTATACTCCAAACGGGTAGTAAGACGCGGTGCTAAGAAAAAAATTTTAAACTAAAGAAACAGCCCACACCTGTGGGCACGCTTTCAAAGGAGTTAATTTCGTTAACATATTTACTAATAGGAAGAGATTGTGTTTCGAATCCTGGCTGTGTGTATTTTAGAATAAAAAAAAAATCTTAAATGGTTTCTTAATCACTATCAACACAAATTCAACCTTCCTCCTCCCTACCTCACTAGCCTAAGAACAAGACGTTTCCAGACACGTAGTAAACTTTGTAGTACATAAAAAAAAGTGGTACGAAGCAATCTTCCATACATTCTCAAATAGTGTACTCTAGTTTGGGACAAAATGTAAAAATATCGGTTATCAGTATTCTACATCATAATAATTTCCTTCAAAAAATAAACAACCCGTCCATCCATTAAAAAGAGTGGCTGTATCCATTAAATAGAATGGCTATATCCATTAAAAAGAATGGCTATAGCCATTTAAAAAAAATGCAAATGATAAAAATTCAATCCACTAAACTACCTTCAAATTATTTTTGTAGGAATAAATTTTTTTTATTCCTCATCTAAACGCAACCCTCTCAGTTAGGCATACCCATTTAAAAAATAATAATTTTTAAATATTAGTCATCAGTAAACTATCAAGTAGTGAATGTTTGATCAAAAATACAAGTATAGGCCTTACTGTGCTAGTTATCATGTTAAACACTTCCCAGAAAACATTTAAAATAAAGTGGCTAGAATAAAAATATAATATTTAAATATGAAGTTTGAAAAAAATACTCTCATCATTTAGAGTAATGTCCCAGATACAGACAGATATGGGGCCATAAAGACAAGGGGACCACAGAGATATGGGGACCACAGAGATATGGGGACCACAGAGATATGGGATCATAGAGACATGGGGACCATAGAGACATGTTTACAGACAGAATTATAATATCCGATTTATTGGATTTGCAGGCAGATAAAACGCAAAGATTCACAGTAATATTGATGTAGAAATTTATCACGATTACAATATTATTTATATACTCGAAAGTAGTAGAATATAATTAATTAATTTAATTATAGAATTTTAATTGAAGCAGTTTGTTTGGGAAGAAAATTGCAATTCTGCGATTCTAGGAACTAATTATAGCGTCATATTGTACGATTTAAAAAAAAAAATCCTTCAAATTATATATGATTTTAAATAAAATGAGAAAAACACATTTGTATTGGTGAATAAGGTGTCAACCTAGTCTTATCTGGTTTGCAAGTGACTGGGAGGTCAGAATTCAAATTCCTGTTGGGTATAGAGAGAATTATTTTTCCTAAATGGATTTCCCCTTTCTCTTTGCACCCAAATTATTGCTTATTTTTACACAATTATTCTTCAATTACAATCTTTCCTCAAAAACTTATACCCCCAAATTTATAGAAAAAAATAGAAATAAATAAAACGTTCATTTTCATACTAAACAATTTACATTTGTTACGACATTACCGACTATGACCGATCGAGGTAATTTTGGCATCACTCAAATATTACTTGGAAGTACTATCTATTTTGAGGAGTTTAAAAGATTCAAAGATCGACTTATAATGACAACGCTGTTTTATTACATGATCGACTGAAAATTGCCGTGAGATCGACCAGTGGCCGATTTATGGTCTAAGGCGTCATTCTAGTACTAGACTGGACTCCCGGCGCAGGGGTGATCAGGATTCGTATAAAGTTTGGGGGTTGTTGAGCATGACTTTCCCATGCAAATGTGGGTTAATATTCTCTAAATTGTACCTTTCCTATTCCAAACGCAACTAACACATATGCGTAGGCCTACATCCCGAACGATTGGTGAGAAGCGGCGACAAAAAATAGTCCGGTTTTAGTGATACGAGGAGCGTTCTTTTTCAGAGAAAATGGTTTCGATGAGTTTATTTGTTAATAACTACTCTTCTCACTCTCTCCACAGTTTATTAAGTCATACACACATTAATTTAGAGCTAATCGTATCATCGAAATATACATTAATATTGTGCGTCTAGGCTACATCACTTGTAGTCCAGTTTGTAAAGATTAGCCAGTTCTAATGTACCGTTGCCCAGAGGACGCCCGAATGTACTAATATTACGTCCTTTCTATGGAGACTTTCGAGGTTCCGATGAAGTGATTGTGATGGTGATGGTGATAGTGAAATGAGGGTGTGGAACCAATGAAAACACTTAACCTAATTTAAGTCTAATCAACCAAACCCTGGTGACTATTAGAGTGATCCCCCATTCGGGGGAAATATCCATGGTACCATCCGGAAATCGAACCCGCGACCTCTAGGCTCGTAGCCAGGTGCACTGGCCACTACAAAAATGGGCAAGTTAATCATCTAAGTAATGAGAATTGATTATTTAAAAAATACTTTCTCAAAATATAGTATTTATAGCACTTAGTTTTCAGAAAAATATTTTATTACCAAGTGAAATGTCCAAGATTGAAATTAAGATGATATTTAATTCAATTGCATATAAAAATGGAGTAGGCCTTATAAAAGAACCACTGAAATAATAATTGCGAACGCACCGAATTATTTCACGAAATAGTTTCTTCAATTGTGGTATTCAAATGTTGGTTTAGTAATGCATCTTTGTCACAAACCTATTCATCTTCATTCAGAAGACAATCCACAAAGCACATCGATCGCCAGATAAATAATTTACTAGCCCCTTCCAACATTCCTTTTAATCTCTAAACCATGAAAATTAAACGGCAGATTGATTTTCCATTAGTGTAATCCATTGTGGCAGAAGGTATTTTCCGTCGTAAGTAAAGTTGAGCTTGCGCAGAGATGAGACAGCTTATCAATATTCTGGTCCTAGCAGTGTCAACTCCTCAATATACATACCCCTTCCCAACACCACTACCAAACAGATCTTCCATCTCTATCTTCCCTGTTCCTCTCTCCATAGAGTGTCACATGGCTTATAATCCACAACATGTTCCTTAGTCTCCTGTCATCTTCACTCTTCCATCTCTATCTCCCTTGTTCCTCTCTTCTTAGAACGTCACATGGTTTATATTCCATAACATGTTCCCTGTCTTCTTACATATACTCTTCCATCTCTATCTCCCTTGTTCCTCTCTTCTTAGAACGCCACATAGTTTATATTCCACAACATGTTCCCTGTCTTCTTACAGATACTCTTCCATCTCTATCTCCCTTGTTATTCTCTTCCTAGAACGTCACATGGTTTATGTTCCACAACATGTTCACTGTCTCCTGACAGTTTCACTCTTCAATTTTTAGCTTTCACTTTCCATTCACTTGAAATGTAACAATGGTTTGATTCCACATGTTCCCTCGTCACCACATTCATTGTAACTACTAATGGAATTTAATTTGTAATTTATAAACATCTAATTAAATCAGCACATGATTTACAAACTAGCTTAAATTTAGAACAGACACAGTACCCAGTTTTTCAACTAGTAGTTTTATTACGAAAAGGGAAGCTTGATTCTTTCTACGATGTATTTTGTACTTATTGAGATTTGAAGTTGGGTCCCTTAGCTCAGTAAATAGATACATTACCAACTGAGCTGAGTAGTCGAACCTCTACATGTTTCAATATTATATCGGAAACTAGCGGACCCGACAAACGTTGTGGTGGCATAATTGATTTCGATAATAAAACAAATACTATGTAATCATCACAATTACAATTTCACAATGAACTCCAATTATTGAGTTACACAAATATTACAAATTCAGGGTTTGTCAAGACAATATTCAAAATGTCAAATTATTTTTTAATTGTTTATATTTTCATAGTGCAATACATATACTGTTTTGGGTCTAAAACCTTTGCGGGCTTATGCAAAACAATTTACCTATATACGTACCATCCAAATAGTATGTACTTGTTGAGTACTATTTCGATGATACGTACAGTCAGCTGCATAGAAACCTCAACCCCCTCTTATACCCAAGGTTGTAACGTTATAAAAAACGGTCCGACAGAATTAATAAAGTTTGTTTTGTTTTTATCTTAATGGGAGTTGATGAACAATGTTTATCGTCAATTCCTGAGGTGTATACATGAACAAACTTGATGGTTTGCCACGCAAGAACACGCAACATATAATTGGCCATGTGAGAAGCACTGATTTTCTATATCCAACCCACAAATGGACATTGTTTGGCCTTGTGACTTATTAATAGTCATTTAGAACGCCAAGCGAATTGGAAATTCCAGGCGTATTAATGGAATGGGTGAGTCTGAAGGGATCATTGGGATCCATGGCAGGAGAACAACCTCACCTTGGAACTTGCCGTTCAAAATGGTAGCTTCAAGAACATTGGCCATAATTTTTTTTATGACCAATCGCGTGCCATTGCATAGCTTAGGTGCATTTAAATTCCAAAGCAAAATGATTGGTGAGCCAATTTTTAATCGCAAGTTATGTGGTGGCTTTCCGGTAAATCCAGTGATTTCAAGAATTCAACAGGATAGTTGACTGCTTTATCAGGATCTACAACAGTGTCGATCGATTTAAACGACATCTCATTGCCAGGAAATGACTGTTGTATTTTGAAATTAATAGCGTCAACATCGATATTTTTTGCAGCAAAAATAGCTCGTTCACGTAGCCACGCATGATTAATGTAATTAGCGCACAAATCGGGGAATATGCTTTCAACCCAAAGCATCTTTCGTGGCTACTATGTTGCAAAGATTGTCTGGCAATTTGATGCATTGTGTATTTCCATGCAATAAAATTTTTCCATTGCCAATGTTGAGGAATTTGCTAGGAGAATGACAGTGCCAATGGATCGTTTTGCAGTTGAACACGTATATTTATGTTAAGGCGTAATGTATTGACATTTCGCCATAGGTATGATTGTTCAAACATGCGTTAACTTCGTCCGCATATGTAGCACGTGGAATGACCAGCAATGTCTGTCTAAAATCACCAGACAGCAGTAGTAGAGTGCTACCGAAAAGTCTGGTATTATCGTTGAGATCTTTCATCATTCTATCGAAAGCTTCAAGTGAATGCTTGTAGACCATAGTGCATTCATCCAGATAATAATTTTGCACTTTTGCAAAACTTTTGCCATGCCAGAATGTCTTTATGTTGCACATTGCATCTGGATTTGTGCGAACGTTCAATGGCAATTTGAGTGCTGAATATGGAGTCCGTCCAACATCAAGCAAAGTCGCTGCACTGCCTGATGAAGCAATTGCCAACGCAATATGATTTTGTGATCGAATGCACGCTAGTATCAGTGAGATGAGGAATGTTTTGCCAGTGCCACCTGGTGTGTAAAAAAAATCCACCTTGTTGTGCTGCAATTTACAAATTAATTCGATCGTATATGTTCTTTTTTTCAGAAGTGAGCAGTTGCTCATTATTTGAAACGAAAGTATTCAAAAAGGCCGCATAGAACTGTTGTTCACGCTGAACATCGCTGCTAATGATGTCTGTTGCTGGGCGGTTAGGCGATGGCATACCAAAATGAATGAGTGGCATATTAGAAATGAGGATGCAAATATCCTCAATCTTTATTAACGACTCGTTATATATTTCAGGCGAAAAATCAATATTGGGATCTTAATCAGCGGTCCGAGTGCGATGCAGAATGTCGTCGCTCATGGAATATTTATACTTATCCCAGAGAACAGAAGCTTGGGACGGAAAATATGTCGTCAATAATATGGCGAATAACCGGCGAATTTGATGAGGAGAGGAACTCAGTACTGCATTTGCAAGTGTGAAATCCCAGTGGTGTTATCTTCCAGCAAATTAAATTCGCGACAGGCATCGTGGTACGTGTCGTACAAAATACCATTGACTGTTCGCAAGTATTGAAAGGATGTAGGTCCAGGAACGTTAACCAACAACAAACGCAAGAAGAAGCATTCACGTTGCTTTGGATGGACTGTGTATAATCGGCCTAATGTATTTCCCATAAATATGCCGTCATATCCTTGTACTGAAACGCCTCGTTTTCGTGGGTCCCACTATTTTAACTGTTTGTCCCAAGTGAAAAATCGTGGCACATCAGTATACATTAATGTATTTGTGAATCGACCTAAAATACCTAGTCGGTTGCATAGTTCTAAAAACTCACTTAGTGTGGTTTTTGGGTTAGTTAATGCTCGTCGTAGAGCAGTTTCTTCTGTGAAATAACCACGCTGTCCATTTTCAAGGTGCACGACCAAATGTATAACAGCAGGGTCTCTTTCGTTATGGGAAACTCAAAATGTGCCAAACTGCTTCATTGCTGCAAATATATCGGCCCATCTTATAAAGTGTTATTTCGTCGTTATTATTTACATTTTGAACAGCAAATACAGTCATATCGCTGCCCTTATGAACGTATTTGCAAATGTATTTGATGGACTTCACTAACTGCAGAACTCAACGTTTATGTGAGCTTTGTAGAATTTTCACAGAAATGGCAAATACAGAACCACCCAGCGATGGTCAATGTCAATCGTTTCTCCGTTTGACATGCGCAATTGATATAATGGCCACAATTATCTGTGTCTCTATGACGATATAATGGATAACTGTCGATATTAGTGACAGTATCGTGTATACACGCTTTGGGAAACGTTTCGTACATTTTCATTGTCCATGCACGGCGCCGTAATGCTTAGAGCACCACATGGACCATGGATCATGTTAGCGGTAATAATGTCAAACAACTCTTTATCGATATTCCTATCAGGAATTTCTTCCTGAAATAATTTTATCAATTTCTTCTGGCCGTACTTTTCGATGAACCAAATCAAAATATGTGCATGTGGCAAACCTCGTTTTTTGCCATTCAAGAGAATACAGCCAGCAATGTGTTTCGCCGAATACAGAGTGATGTGTAATCAAGTTCATCAACGATTTGAATTTTTGTTTGAAGACGCGTGCAGTGATATAATGGCAATGCATTGCTGTTTGACCGGTAATAACAAAATTTTAATTTCATCCCAGTTAGGATTGCACGTAAATGTAATGAACAAAGCTGGTCGGCCGTAAGCGCGCACGAAAGTCATGGCGTCTTGAATGTATTCTTGCATATGACGCGGATGACCAATATATGATGATGGAAGAATATACGCGGTACCGATTCCGTTATATTAGTGGTTTCATCTACGTTACGACGTTACCGACAATAGAATTACGCAAATGAATGTACTCATAGCTCAGCTTCGCTTGATTATACTTGATGCACCGTAATCGCTCGCTTTCAATTTTCACACACACATCAACGATGTATTGATGAAACAGCTGGCAGCATCGGAGAATGTTGTTGTCTTCATTGGCACAAATCATCAACCGATATGCGTAAAAGTTCATCGCACTCACTTTCTTGTTGATTTCTGCACCTGCAAAGTAAAAATATAAATAAGACAAAAAGAAATTAATCTTACAGAAAAATTAAAAAGTAAATAATATGTAGTTTGTACCTGTCGCTAGATTTCTTTGTTTGATGTTAAAAATTATATCAATCTTCTCCTTCCCAAAATATCAACGGATATTGCAAAGCGTCTTAAGAACGATGACTGTCTTAAATTGTGTGCACCATGCTATCTCTACTTTGACCCGTATATCTCGACGTTCATTTTCGTCGCCAACCATAACAACTGCAACTTCATTAACGGTTGGTGCATTGTATCGGCCCGCGTGCTCTCCAGATGGTACTTTATCTGCTTTGATGACGATCATGTAGTTGTCGTTTTGCAGTCTGTTTGAAACGGTAAAAACAACTGGACCAACTGGTTGTGATTTCGCAAAAACGTTCCAAAGTCACAACAATTTCTCGCTCCTCCATCTGCTCATGTGGTTGTAGTGGCAGCGTGCGTTTATTTGTTGCTCCTCATCGCCCATGAAGTAGATTTGCAAGAATTTTGGATCGGCATCAGGCATTGAGATTAAAGAACCTATTTGATTATATACTTGGCCCTGAATCTTAAACGTTGATTCAAAATTGCGACCATCCTCATTCTGAACGAATTTTGTTGCTCCAAATGATGTCATTTGGAAGCAAGAATTGAATTTGTGAATTTTACGCAAAAACAATTTTTATTGAGGTGTGGCTCCAGCCAATGGTGTTTTCAATGGGTCTGGCGGTGAATTTAATGGTGGCAGTACAACTTTTCCAGACGCGCAGCAGAAACTAGCCGATTCACCTTTGTAATTGAATGCATGGCAGTGTTGGCATTTTTTGTCCATAGCGCCGATGACAATTTGTGAATGTGATGAATAGTCGATGTCCGACTCATATTCGAACGCAAGGCGGAGAAGTGATCACGTGTCAATGCGCGATGTACTTGCAGGCGCTGTTGTTCATGTGATCTGTGTGCGTCGGTGGCTCGTTGACGCGCCTGTCTTTGTCTCAATCGAATGCGTTCGTTGCGTTGCTGTTGACTTTCATTTGCACGTGTGTTTGCAACCTGGACTCTTAAATTTGCATTGTCCTCAATTTATCTTCTGCCGTTCGATTTAACCGACGGGTGTGGACTATTTGTGAATTCTGTGTACGTCTACCAATATTTCCTCTTCATCCACGGAGACGTGGCATTGTTCTTTAATAAACACACAACACCTAATATAAGTAACTTATATTTGAATTTTATGGATTACATGTTTTTTATTTTAAATGAAACATTTAAAACTTCGTAAATTTTATAGAATCATCGACACAAATAAGAACTTAAAATAAATATTTGCAGGTTAGATTGATTGTATTGAATACGCATTTATGGAAGAACATGTAAGATATTCACTTCAACACAGCACCTTACACATTTGACCACTGTATGTATTTGAGTAACTTGATGAAAAATACACTCAATATTCACGCGATTGTGATACATGGAATATCGAAACACATTGTACAGAAATTTAAATGTCAAAACGACAAGGCACGATGCAAGAGACTTACGCATGTATTGATGCGCAAGTCAAATACCACAGAATTTGACATCAACGCCACCTATGGTACACAAACATAACTATGAATTATTGAACTTATGATTTTTTTTAACGGTCAATTATTCATATTATATCCATTATTATAAATATGGGGGGGGGGGGGGGTGGTGGTCGTGATGTGTGAAATTTTGAGGTTACATGTTCTGATATTCAAAAAATCTTTTAAAAAATCCCCCCCTAAAAAATCCCCTAAAAACTTCCTCCAAAATCCTAAAAAATAAAAAATCTAGAACCCGATTGCAGCGCTACTACCGGGTTCAATTGTGAATCAAAACCATCCATGGACCCACTCAAACACACACAAAAAATTTCATCAAAATCGGTCCAGCCGTTTAGGAGGAGTTCAGTGACATACACAGTACAGAGAATTAGATATATTAGGATGTTGATAAGTTTTTTATTTTTCTTGTTTTAAATAAAAATCAAACTTTTTTAAAGCTATTTTAGACGAATGAGCTACTCACGCGAGCCATTTATTTACCGGAGTCTAAACTGAAACGTGTTTTTATATCTGACACGGTCAGACGTAAGTTAGGCTATTTACTAGCTCATGTCACAAGAGTTTGACGGCTAGACATTCTTAGTCCTCGACTGGCAATGGCGGCGGATATTTAACCGTCCAATGAGGTGTGGGCATCGTATAGGTGATGTTACTTCAACCTGGTGAGATGATGTAATGATTATTATTATGTGTTTCTAGTAGAAGTCTTACTGAGGATTCACACGTTCGCCGAAAAACTATCGCAGAACCCCCAGAAACGTGGTCACATGACGAACTCTAAGTTATTCACCAGATTTCCGTCTCATGGTGCGAGCTGTTTTGTTAAAGCTCAGCTCATCTCTACTTCGTCCGCTCTGCCTGAGATGTTCAGCACAGGAGAACCAATCAAATCTCAGTGTGCTGTGCAGATGACAGCGCATGCACGCTACAGCTAACAGCAAGCAGACAGTTCGTTGGACTTTGTGAGATTTGAAATAACCCGTTAATGTAAATCTTGTATCAAAGTATTGGTTTGTGCCCCAGACACACATTATAATTTGAAAACATCCATAAGTAGAATGATCTAAAATATATGTCTATCTACTTGAAAATAAAATATGTTGATAATCAGCTTTTTAAAGCTAGCATTGCAATGCATCATGGGTCAATATACAGTGTGTGATTTGCTGTGCCACTGAGGCAGATTCTGTTTTATATTTTAGACGGACGTGTGAATCAAGCCAGTCCTAGTTAACAAGAGCATGGCAACCAAAGGAACAATTCCCTCTATGGGAACAATACCATGTTACTGAGGGGAATCGAAACTCCTACTCAGAGTGAATTCTGAGCCTTCTATTTAAAACCACCCTCGTCATCCGGCTTCCTAAGATTAGATAACCCGCCACCAATATCTATAAAGTCGACAAAGTATCAGAATATAATCAATTAAAATATTACTCGCACCAATGGCCGAATGGACTAAGACGTCACTCTTGTGTTGGATTGAGGAGAATAGGGTTCTAAACCTGTTTGGGTGTAATGAAGTTGTTTTTTCCATAAATGGTTTCCCTCGTTACTTCCACTCAAATGCAGGTAGAATTTCTCTAAAGTGCTTCTTCTTCATTCCTACACCACTAGATTAATTATTATATATGCGGATATAATTAACAGGTAACTCTTGATAAAAAAAATTACATAAGTTGGTCATTTTTATTGCTGGTGCTAAGAAACAATACATTGAATATAGGGGAACAGGATGAATATAGCTCTAATTTTATAGGCTAGTATACGACCATATTGATTAGACTGAGGATACAATACAAAGAGGATGTCAATGAAGCCAGCTGTGATTTAACCCAGGATCCACAAATTGGAATCCAGTAGTGATACTAAAACCATTTGTATTGATCCCGGGATTCGAGCCAGCTACACTCAGAACTGAAATAATATGGTCTTAAGCATCTTGATCACAAAGTTACCCTGGACACACTGGGCCATTTATATCAGTAATACACCCTTCTCGGTGGCGTAGTTAGCTAACGCGCTGGTGTATCGTGTTGAGCTAGACTGCCAAGGACGTGTAGATCGAGGTTTGAATCTCAGTCGGGTGAACATGGGTGGTTTTTCCTAAATGGTTTTCCACTCTTCGTCCACGCAAATGCGGAGTGCGGGTACACATTCTTTGAATTCTACCTTCCTCATTTCTTCTCTCATTAGTGTAAATATGCGGATATTCCGGAAGGGATAAATTAACCCTGTTCCCCTCACTTCTCTTCTTCCTCTTCAGTGTTTTCTTTTAACTGTCCAGAAAAGAATGGCTCATTAAGAACTAAGAACAAATCTGCAGTTTATTAGATTGCATTGGGATAGTCACTTAATTTAGGCTTATTTCGTCTCTTATTTTATTTAAAAAATGCTAAGGAGATTTTCAGAGAGAAGTCTTGGAAGATGTTCAAAATAATTGAAATGATTTTGTCCAAATTAGTTTGATTTAATTTGTAGTAATCGCCAAAGTCAACTTTACTACTTTCCAAAATCATAGGGTTTGAAGTAAAGCACAGCGTAAGTTACGACATTTTGTGATTTTTTGCTAACCTACAGCTCAAACACTTGTGATTTTTGTACAAATCTACTTCTCAAGATCTTTTGCGATTTTTTGTTGTTGCATATCTACTGCTAAAGATCTATAGGAATTTTTATGCAAGTCTGCAGCTCAATAAATTGTGTGATTTATGTACAAATTTAAAGCTCAAGAGCGTTTGAGAGCACGCAATTCTACAGCTAGATATCTTTTGTAATTTTTGTGCAAATCTATAGTTTAATACCTTTTAAAATTTTCTTTAAATTCAACGTTTAAATGTCCATAGGTATTTGAGTGCTCATTACAAACACACATTTTAAATGAGCTTTCGGCTATTTTTTTTATAACATCAGGAATCCTGTCGTAATAGCGTCCATACATTCACCAACAAACGTAAATTATATTCACTATACAAATATTATGTTTTGTAAAACGGGTTTATTCATTTTGGTTTGATACATGTCCCTAATAATTAAACATAAAATTAAATACTTTTTGTTTATTTCACTCCAATAATCAACTATAGCTCAAACGTTAGCACACAAATGGCTAGATATGAACGACGCTGTTCAGATATTTGATCACACCACTTACAATATTTGTATCCTTTCAACAGAGATGTAACTTTGAATATAGAGCTTTTTAATTGAAGTTTGTGGTTTGTAAACAAACACACGATATGTTTCCGCTCGGAAATTGGGTTGAGTGACATTCACAAACAAAACGAATCAATATTTGTCATTCAAATGTGAAACTATATTGAATACACCAATTAAATACACAGACGTGTGTGTTCGTGACGTACTCTCAATTAAAACGTGATTAATTAAGCCATAATTCAATTAATACCGTACGGAATCTTCCGATTTTCAAAGGCACTATAAAACAATGTTTTGTTGAGAAGAATACAAAATAGAAAGGCCTGGGTTTAGTAATAGTCAAAATGTATATTAATAATACTAATACTACTACTACTACTACTACTACTACTAATAATAATAATAATAATTTACAATCCAAATTTATTAGTATCATTTTTGTACACCTTCTGTACGTCTTACTATTCATCCTGGCTACCCAACTATATATACAAGTTAAGTCGGGATGGGTATATTATAACTCTAAAGGAAATGTATCCACATTTGTATGGAGAGATGAGAGAAAAACCATTTAGAAAAAAAACACTCTCAGAACATCCAGTCTCGATTCAAACGCCGATCTCTCTGCCACTGTTAATTTCAGTCTCTTGCGAGGGTTACACCTTAGCCCGCGCTATCACTGATGCAGGTGTTTATTTCTATTACTTTTAGACGTTTAAACGTAATTCGATTTGTTTAGTGCATAGAGTAAAACTCTATCAACTATTTTAAAAACCCGCTTCAGGGGCCATGTGGTCCAACGCCCTACTCTGATGTTGGACTAGACTGCCAAAGACGGAGAGATAGGGGTTCAATCCCGGTCAGATGCACTGAGTTTTTCCCTTATATGGGTTTCCACGATCCAGCCACGCAAATGCGGGTACACTTCTCCTCAATAAAACCTTCCTGATCCCTAAAACATTAGTGTAACTAGTATATATGCGTATAACCCGAACGGGTAGTAAGACGCACTGCTAAAAAAAACCAACCTATTTTAAACTCTTTCTCTCTCTCAACTACGGAAATACTTACATTCCGTACCAACCGGGATTAGAAGCAGAGTATCTCAGCACTTGTAGGTAATCATTTGGAATTAAATTCCTTAACGCCCTTATTAAGCATGAAAATAATCTAATCAATCAATCTAATCAATTAATATGAACATTTATATGGACAAATTAATTTAGCTTAGAAATATATTCATTCGAATTCAATTTCTCAATTCTGACCAGAGTCGTATTCTTATACCAAACTTTTTAAATTTATAATTTTTCAATAAATATATAAAAATTAGAGTAGTAAATTATCAATAAGCATTTTATGTTTTATTTGTTTAAATAAAATATTATTTGTATCCTTAGAGCAGGCTTTAATTCCAAATAGTTATTGGCGACAACCTATACATCCTTTATCAATAGGATAAAAAGGATGAATTATGACTAAATGTTTCATCATTCATCTGAGGAAAGAAGTGGGAAACTATAAAATAGAAAAAGTGTCCTAAAGTGCACCTAGTTTGACCTCACATCAATTCTCCTCGTTAAGCCCTGACACCATCTGTCATGATGATGTGAAAGCGATTTTCAAAATTTGAGAGAGTGTAGAAACAAACTATCCTTTAGGTTAGATAAATGTTATCAGAAAATGGCACAGAGAACTTTTTACCAAGGAAGTGTTAGTCCTACGTGATCATAATGTAAAACGTGTTTATTTTAAATAAATGGTACGGAACTCCGCACGGACTTTCTCGCTCTATTGTTTAAAAATAGAGATATTTACTCCAAGCTCGTAATATATGTGAAACGAAATAATATACAAAAGCAAACCCAAGCTTAAATTGCACTATACTTATGTAAAACATTTTTTTGAGTCCCGGTTTTAAATTTTATATATATTTTTTAAAGAATTAATGTCCTCATTTGTATGTTTGGACCAATAAAAAAGATCAATATTGGGTCCACAAAGGTCAACACTTCGTATTAAAATTTCAACTTCCGGTTAAAATTTTCGACATTTTATTAGGTGTTACACATCTTCATGTCACTGCATTTCTATTAAATTCCTCATTTATAAATTTTGATCAATAAAAAATGTAAATATTGACTATTGAGTCTAAATTATTATTGTTGTACAAACATTTCTCCGTAGAGGTTTAAAGAAAAACATCAACTTTTTGAGAGACTTACTTATATATAATTACTCTATGGCATTAGAGAATTATTGCGTTAAAATTTAAGTAGTATCTCTTTACAACTAAAACTCACACAATTATATTAATATATTTGCCAACATCTCAGAAACGGTTGGTTTATAAAAATATATTTCATATAAAAGTTTTTAATTTCTAATAGTAGTACAATTTTGCAAGGATAAGTTATTTAGTATCTCAAATAGTTACGGAGATACGGAAATGTCCGCTTCTGTAAAGTACCCTGAAAGTAATTTAAATGGGAAAAAGAAAATAGCCAGTTTATTTATAATCATAATCAACGCTTAGATACGAATTTTAATCAAAATCGTTAGAATGAATTTTGAGAAAATCGATTTTTTCTTGTTTCGCCCTTTATCAAACTACTTTTAATTTTAAGTTTAAACAAACACACAGACAGACGGCATTGCAAAGACCACATTTTTTAAAATATGCTTAAAACTTTCTTTTTTTCTATGGGTTTTGAAAATTTTGAAGTGATGCCCTTCCTATTTACTCTTCTTTTATTTTGAAATTTAATAATGTTCATACCTTTATGGCAATTTTATGTGGTCCTTATACTTGCCCAAAAATTGTCAATCTTCTACCTCGCTGGTAAGTAGTTTATTCTTCTAGTTTTATAAACTTTCATCAGTCCTCACTTATAAAGATTCAATTTTGAACATTTATTTTGTTGTTTTGAGTAGTCACTCTACAGTCCTGGCAAATTATGATTGTTTACTCCCTTGAAAAAAAAATCTACTCATATGTCTTATCCCGCCCTCCTCTCCGCCCACATATCTCCCAGAGTTACATTAACAAAATTAAAATGTGAGACTTTCATGTTTATTTGAAATGGTTCCTATATCTACTTAGCAAATTTCAGTTCTCTACCACACAGGACGTAGTTGAATATATAAGTTTTGGAAATGGTGAACCCCCCACCATTTCTTCAACTCCCACTTAGAAATTTCAAATTTTAAAATTTATTTAGATTTCTTGAAAAGTGTTTCTACATGTTTCCCCAATTTAAAATTTCTATTATACCTAAAATTGTTTCTTATACATGCCCCTTTCACCTTTTTCCTGGGGTTCGCTTTAAAATTTGCAATTTTCAGATTCTTATATTTATTCGACAGTTTTAAATCAATCTCCTGCTCCATTTTTATAACTGATATTTAGAAATTTCCATTTCCAAGCCTTATTTCCTTAACTAAAGTTTCCCTTTTACCGTATTTTACTTTACCCCCATTACTGTTTCCAGCCTGTGGCCTGGCTCAGTTTTTTTATTCAAGCCATACATTTTCCATTACCGGCTGGCTAGGCCTGTTGTAGCTTCATATGCCTTATAATATAACTTAAGACTGGACAAGCACACCATCCATTCCCCAGCCGTTAATTTATCATTATGAAAGTGTAGACCCATATTTAACCATTGATAAATTTTTCAACTATGCTAGGAATCGAACCCAGAACCATTAGCTCAGCAGACAGACATGCTACCGATTGAACTAAGGTGTCGGATCCCTTTTACTTTACTGCCAAATTTTAGTTTTTTTTTTTTTTTTTCTGCTTATACCCTCCTCCTTTTTCCTTGGTCATATTTAAAATTATAAATGTTCAGAAGTTTATAATTATTTAAAATGGTCCCTTTTAACTGCCTACAAAATTTCCATTGTCTACAATAATGATAAATAGTATTTTCTATTAGTTTTGAGAGATTTGAATCACCAATCTCTTTTCTACAATTCATAGAAATTTCATATATCAAGATATATTTGGTTATCTGGCGTTTTCTTTCCAGCTAAATGCCAAATTTTAATTTTCTACTTAATTTTTTAAATCATAGCTTACCATTTTCCGGAGCCTCATTTTCTAATTTCCTGTTTTTAGATTTTCGATTGAATGGAGCGATAATACTCATACTCACTTTTTGCTTTATATATTACTAGCCCCCTTGCCCGTAAAAAAATATTGTAAATAATCCTGTAAAACAAAGCTTCAAATCATCCATCTGTCAATATAAAAACATTTTTTTAAACATTTTTTTAAAATACAGTCCTACCATCACTGTATAGCCCCCTCCCTATATTTATCCTCCCTCCTATTTTCATCTCATTCCTCTTTCCTCGCCCCCTTCACCAACTCCAATTACCCTTCAACAACTTTTTTTTTTCCAACGACTATATACTATACTATCGAAATTTTTATGAGGAATAAATTAAATTTTCAAAATAAAATATAGTCTATGTTACTCGCTGATAATGTAGCTTTATATTGGTGAAAGAATTTGTAAAATCGGTCAAGTAGTTTTTGAGTTTATTCATTACAAACAAAAAAACAAAAAATCAAATCTTTCCTCTTTATAATATTAGTATAGTTATAGATATATATTTTATACATATTTTAAATATTATAGAATATATATATTAAATATTATGTAATACATCTATTTTTATATATATTTAAGATTTAGTCCTATCTAAATATATTTATATTTGTGTATGTGAGTTATGTATTCGGAATTATATGCTTATTTCATCACGTGCTAAATATTTTCCTAAATATTAAAATGTTTTTTTAAAAAGTGTTGATTTTTCACATATTATAAAAATAAAATTAATAGCCCTTAAAAAGAGCATCCTGAATAAGTGATCAGGATAACTTAGATTTAAGTTTGTATGAACATCTAATTCCCGTACTTTTCATTGCCATTCTTTGAAATCCTTTAAATCAATCAAATCAAACTAAATCTTCGATATTAAATATAAAGTTAATATAATATTTAAATAAGGAATTATCTAAGGACACATTTTTAAACATTGATAATATCTTAATATAGTTTCTACATTTTAAATGATTTACGTATTAAGAACACACCCATTTAAAAATAGAATTAATACACACTATATTTATAAGATTAGAAAACAGATGTAAAATAATTATATTTTGAAACTATAGACCGTAATATTGAGTAGAAAAATAGTTAAAATTATAAAAAATTATAAAAGGGTTATTCTTTATAAAGTTAAAGAATTTAGAGTTAATCTTACATTCACGAAGTAAAAACAAAATATTAATCCTAAAGAAAGCCAGAATCTTCGTCAGTGTAAAAGGTTTTTGCTTGAAAAGTACAAAGTATAGATTTAACTTTAAAGTTATTTGTACGCATAACAATCTTCTCAAGCGAAAGAACAAATAATTACCGTGCAAAAGGAAAATGTAAATAAATGAAGCTAGAATAATATAAAAGATAATGTCACGTTTAACTCTTCTTAATCTTAATTACTGAATTCTTACAGTCCATTTAAAAAGTAATTCTATTACTTCTTAGCTTTTTCATTTGCATTATATTTTAGTTTGTTTTTGTAGCTGTAAATGTATTACTAAAGTAGCGTAATATATTTGACATAATTTATTCTATTTATATCCACATTTCAACTTTCATAGTTTATGTTATCTAATTGGTTATTTGGATAGTTTTGGTTTTAGATTTATTTATAAGAAAACATATTTTATACGATCACAGAAAGATTTGACATTAATTTGCTTATTTTCCATTTGTATTTGACAACATGTTTATAAAAATGTGTAATTTATTAATTAATCATTATTACATGTTATGTTAGGAACAAAATATTTATAAACAATTTTTTCTAACACAGGCCTAGAGAGAAACACAATTTATTGGTAAACTTGGAATAGTTTTTAAACACAGTTTTTTGGGGAAACTTGGAATAGCTTTTTAAGTAATTGGAGTAAACCAGAATTTAAATCACGATACACCCAGGTTTTAAATTATTATTTAGTTTAATTGTGAATCCAACGCCTTAGCTCAGTCAGTAACGTGTCTGTCTATCGAGATAAGGGTCCTGAGTTCGATTCCTGACATGACCGACAAATGTATCATTAGTAAAATGTGGTTTTACTCGCTCAACTTGAATAAATTAACGGCTGAGGACTGGATGTGGTTCCTGTCCTAGTTTTAAGTTGGACTGTGAGACATATGAAGCTATGGCAGGCCTAGCCAGCTGGTAGTGGAGAATATATGGCTTGAATCAAAAACTGACCCATGCCACAGACTGGAAACAGTAATGGATGTAAAATTGATTTTCTTATTGAAATACAATAATTTTTGAATTAATACCAATCTTCAATACAAAGTGTTTGTTAAAATTAAATATGTATTTTTTCATATTGTATTATATTTGGGCACTATGTCCTATCAGTCTTATGTATGGCCCCCAACCAATTACCTAAGAATTTATGCGACCCTCAGTCGGTGAGGGTTGAACATTTCTGCCTCATTCTGCCACCAAAGTGGGTTATCACTTATTAAATAATGCGGGTTTTCTGTACGTCTATAACGTGTATCAACACTCTAGTCTGCGTATAACCCGAACGGGTAGTAAGACGCGGTTCTAATAATAATAATAATAATAACACTCTAGTCTAGTAGTCGATATCTTCTCACAGAATCTTATGCTGTTCTCGAGGGCGCCGTGGTTAGAGGATACCCAGTTCCAGTATCGAGTCTTTGATGGGATTACAGTTGTATACTTAGGTTAAATCCTTACTCATACCCATGGCTATGTGGCTAGAGGAGTGTATCACCAATTTAGAGGATCTTGATTAGATTCCGGTTTCGAGTGAAGAACATAGCTTCATATACAGGGCGTTCAGAAACTCGAAAGCTAAAACTGCACATATTGCTTCCTTGAACCAAAAGTAATCCAAAATCCAAACACACATCCAGAAAACTATTCTAATATCATTAAATTGAGTTCAAAGTTTCGGAGTTCAGCGCCGGGAGAGCAAAGCTGTCCAAGCGTGCATGCGCAACAAGTTGCATAGGAGTTAGGCGCACGGCACTGCACATGTAATAATAGCAAACACTTTCTGTGATGTAGGATCGTTAATGATGACTCTCAGAACGTATTCACACTTCTAGATGGACAGGTGGTATTGTTTACTATTAAATGTGTTATGTTCTGCTGCCGTGCTCCAAGAAGTCGAGGTGAGTAATGACACCTGCCAAACTCTTATGCAACCTGTTGTGCACGCATGCTTGAACAGCTTGGCTCTCCCGGTGCTGTAAGCCGAAAGTTTAACATAATTTAATGCTATGGATGTAGGTGTATAGGGATTTTGTATTACTTTTGGTTCAAACAAGCTATATGTGCAGTTTGGGCTATGATTTTCCAAACACCCTGTATATACATATTGTATTAATTCCGAAACTTGTAAAACATCTAAGTTTTAGTGAAAATTCATACTTTAAAATTAGGAAAAGTACCAAATTGTATGGCAATATTTGTTCAGCACATATCTGACAGAGGTTAGGTGAGGTTAGGTAGAGTACACCATTTGTGGATGGTACTATGGATGTTTATTATATACGGCCTATTTTAGAAGTGTTTCAAGTGATATAATCTCGAGTTTGTACTTATTTTTCGGTCGACTCTTTTGGGCCCCTTCAAACCCCCAAAATGAATAATTTAACTCAGATAAGACAAAAAAATGAAAAGGAATGAGAGCAATTTTTTTTATCAAATTAATTATTTTAATGGGTCAGTTTGGGGGATATATAATGAAATAACTATAAAATCAGTTGATAGATTGTCATGTAACGATGTTACAACCAACAACAACATCTAACGCATACCACCCAGTAATATGGCTTCTCCCGTCTGATGGAGCACCACTAGCACACTAGGACATCCTCTCCCGTGGGTTGAACAATTTCGACTGAACCGAGACGCTGGTCAGCGCCTCGCTCCTCATCGAAGCCCGGCCCACAACAAACAAGGACTTAACTTGACCAAGATCGTTTCCGATTCCGCCATCTGGGAGGTTCTGTAAACTTCGAGTGGTTACTGGACTGACCGCTAAGCTTCGAGAGCGCTAGTCTTCTCCCTTCCTTTTGTTCTTTGTTTCCACCCTGCTTCCCCCTCTGGGAACATGTATAGGCTGTATCATAGAGAAATCCTTTCTCTATGGCTGTATTCACTATGTAATGGCTAGCATTGTTTACCCGTCACTCATTGTACCACTGGCTTGCACAAAGGTGAGGGCGCCGATATAAACGAGGGCTAGGAAACTTTAGTCAAAATTCTGTTCTTATGTAAATAATGGGGAGGGATTCTTTTCAAAATTGTTGTTTGGGCTTACTTTATCTTAATCATGCTTGGTAGATGAGTTTTCTGGTGGGGCTTAACTTGGATGAACCGCGAGTCAATAATATTTGTTTTTAAGGGGAATTGATGATTTGCGTTAGTACTCTTTGTGGACTTGTGGCGCGCTCTCATCTTCACTTAGTTCTGTTAAGTGATTACATTGGTATTTTTACAAAGTCTCAGGGACGTTATTTAAACAATGTATGCACGTTTTAATTGCGTAGATTATTGTATATGTATTGAAATCATTTTAGGTTATCGTGTTAGGTTGCGTAGGTTCTAACGGCGGTTTACGAAACATATTTATACACTTGAAAGTAAATTATAAAATTAAATTATTCATTGTTACTTAAGTGTAGAATTCAACGGAAATTGTTGAGACTTATATACTATAGATTTAACCACTCTATCTTACTATCTTTGTGTCTGGTTTGACAGAATACATTATTTATTATATATATATATATATAAAGTAAATTTTATGGCTTCTCAATCTCAAATATATAGTTTGACGATATTGATATCTTATGTATATATTATTAAAATTAAGCCTTTTAGATTTGCATTCGCTTTTCAGCGGTCAGTTTGACTTTAGAATATAAAGTTTAACTTTAGCTATTTCTCCTTTGGGGGCTTTATATATTATGTATATTTATGATGGCTATGTTTGAATCACTTTGGATTGATGTTTATTGCCAGACTACAAATTAGCTCTCTATGCCATTTTGAAATGTATGATGTATCTTCATTACCTTTATATTTGACCAAATTCAACTAAAACTATGTTTTCTCTTGTGATCCCTTGGTTGTTTTTTACGCACGCTTCCTGGTTATTTGGAGGGTGTCACAGTCAATTAAAAAAATCGTATGGCATATATGATCAGGAAGGACATGACGTTCAGAGTCGGTCGTCTTTTATGTTGACTACTTTCTTTGCTCGTTGTGGGCTCCACCCCAAAACCTCAGTGAGTGTAAACTTATGTAATTCCAGCGTTGTTTTGAACGTTGATTTATTTTTACAATTTTATTATTCTAGCTGTCCCATCATTGTGTCAGAAAATTTAAATTGTGTGGAAAATGTGCAAAATTTACATAAAAACAAAATAAATATAGTTCTGGTGCAATCAGTTTTTTTATAGGTCTTGCCTTTTAGCCAAAAGAGGCCTCCAAAGAAAGGTCCGCACCGACTTTAAAGTTGCACTGCCATTTTGAATTTTTTTCGGGGGTTAAAAATGAAAATTTGTAGCTTTTTGGAAATTTATCATCGGTTACAGGCTAGAAGCTATAATTATGCCAAATTTCAAGTTTCTAGCTAATCTGGAAGTGTATAAATATTAATGTCAGTGAGTGAGTCAGCCATATGGTTTTATAGTATAGTTATTAGCCGCTCTGCTGTTACAGAGTGTTGCCCAGGGTACACCAGAGGAGGTTGTCCACACGTTGTACCCGCAATGAGATGATGTGACGATAGTGATTATGATGTTGTGATGCCGGTGTGAATATTAACCTAACCTAAGATTAATTAACCAAACCCATGGGGCCGTTATAGGATCAATCCCAGTAATTGAAAAATACCCAAGGTACCGGTCGGGAATCTAACCCAGGACCTCTATGCTCATGGCCAGGGATACTGACCACCACACCATAGGGCTGGGTTGTTCTGTCAATGACCAACTGTTAGCGCAAATATGGAGAGTTGGGCAAGAAGCTAAGACTGTATTACTCGAGAATCTCGGGGGAATGTCTCAGTAAATATGACTAGGACTACGTCATGTAGGTCCAGGTGTAACTTATCCACGCATTGTCTTACGTAAGATGAGCGAGTGAATCTACTCGTTTGTCTTGCGTGGGAGGAAAACAATAAACTAGTGAAAAGCGATCAACTCGGTGTCCATGGTGTTGTCGTCAAGGAGACCTGGACTTATCGGGAGAAGAGAGTATACAGTGAAGTTTAGATTACTTTTCGGTGGTCGAATGGTCAAAGGCGTCACTCTAGTAATAGACTGGACTGCTGATGATGGGAAGAAGTGGGTTCAAAGGTGTAATAGACTGGACTACTGATGATGGGAATATAGAGGTTCAAAGGTGTAATAGACCGGACTGCTGATGATGGGAAGATAGTAGTTCAAAGGTGTAATAGACTGGACTGCTGATGATGGGAAGAAGTGGGTTCAAAGGTGTAATAGACTGGACTACTGATGATGGGAATATAGAGGTTCAAAGGTGTAATAGACCGGACTGCTGATGATGGGAAGATAGGGGCTCAAAGGTGTAATAGACTGGACTACTGATGATGGGAATATAGAGGTTCAAAGGTGTAATAGACCGGACTGCTGATGATGGGAAGATAGGGGCTCAAAGGTGTAATAGACTGGACTACTGATGATGGGAATATAGAAGGTTCAAAGAGGTGTAATATAGACTGGAACTGCATGATGATGGAATAGGGTCAAGTGTAATAGCGACTGGATGATGGAAGATAGGCTCAAAGGTGTAATAGACTGGACTACTGATGATGGGAATAAGGTTCAAAGGTGTAATAGACGGACTGCTGATGATGGGAAGATAGGGTTCAAAGGTGTAATAGACTCGGACTGCTGATGATGGGAAGATAGTAGGTTCAAAGGTGTAATAGACTGGACTGCTGATGATGGGAAGATAGTAGTTCAAAGGTGTAATAGACTGGACTACTGATGATGGGAATATAGAGGTTCAAAGGTGTAATAGACCGGACTGCTGATGATGGGAAGATAGGGGTTCAAAGGTGTAATAGACTGGACTACTGATGATGGGAATATAGAGGTTCAAAGGTGTAATAGACCGGACTGCTGATGATGGGAAGATAGTAGTTCAAAGTGTAATAGACTGGACTGCTGATGATGGGAAGAAGTGGGTTCAAAGGTGTAATAGACTGGACTGCTGATGATGGGAAGATAGTAGTTCAAAGGTGTAATAGACTGGACTACTGATGATGGGAATATAGAGGTTCAAAGGTGTAATAGACCGGACTGCTGATGATGGGAAGATAGGGCTCAAAGGGTATATGAGACTGGACTACTGATTTATGGGAATATAAGGTTCAAAGGTGTAATAGACCGGACTGCTGATGATGGGAAGATAGGGGCTCAAAGGTGTAATAGACTGGACTGCTGATGATGGGAATAGGTGTTCAAAGGTGTAATAGACTGGACTGCTGATGATGGGAAGAAGGGTCAAAGGTGTAATAGACGGACTCTGATGATGGGAATATAGGGTTCAAAGGTGTAATAGACCGGACTGCTGATGATGGGAAGATAGGGCTCAAAGGTGTAATAGATGGACTGCTGATTGATGGGAAGATAGGGGCTCAAAGGTGTAATAGACCGGACTGCTGATGATGGGAAGATAGGGTCAAAGGTGTAATAGACGGACTGCTGATGATGGGAATATAGGGTTCAAAGGTGTAATAGACGGACTGCTGATGATGGGAAGATAGGGGCTCAAAGGTGTAATAGACTGGACTGCTGATGATGGGAAATAGAAGGGTTCAAAGGTGTAATAGACCGGACTGCTGATGATGGGAAGATAGGGGCTCAAAGGTGTAATAGACTGGACTGCTGATGATGGGAAATAGGTGTTCAAAGGTGTAATAGACTGGACTGCTGATGATGGGAAGTAGGGGCTCAAAGGTGTAATAGACCGGACTGCTGATGATGGGAAGATAGGGGCTCAAAGGTGTAATAGACTGGACTGCTGATGATGGAAGATAGTGGTCAAAGGTGTAATAGACGGACTGCTGATGATGGGAATATAGGTGTTCAAAGGTGTAATAGACGGACTGCTGATGATGGGAATATAGGTGTTCAAAGGTGTAATAGACTGGACTGCTGATGATGGGAAATAGGGATTCAAAGGTGTAATAGACTGGACTGCTGATGATGGGAAGAAATAGGTGTTCAAAAGGTGTAATAGACGGACTGCTGATGATGGGAAGATAGTAGTTCAAAGGTGTAATAGACTGGACTGCTGATGATGGGAAGAAGTAGGGTTCAAAGGTGTAATAGACTGGACTGCTGATGATGGGAAATAGGGTCAAAGGTGTAATAGACCGGACTGCTGATGATGGGAAATAGGTGTTCAAAGGTGTAATAGACTGGACTGCTGATGATGGAAGATAGGTGTTCAAAGGTGTAATAGACTGGACTGCTGATGATGGGAATATAGGTGTTCAAAGGTGTAATAGACTGGACTGCTGATGATGGGAATATAGGTGTTCAAAGGTGTAATAGACTGGACTGCTGATGATGGGAATATAGGTGTTCAAAGGTGTAATAGACTGGACTGCTGATGATGGGAATATAGGTGTTCAAAGGTGTAATAAACTGGACTGCTGATGATGGGAATATAGGTGTTCAAAGGTGTAATAGACTGGACTACTGATGATGGGAAGACAGTTGTTCAAAGGTGTAATAGACTGGACTGCTGATGATGGGAATATAGGTGTTCAAAGGTGTAATAGACTGGACTGCTGATGATGGGAAGATAGGGCTCAAAGGTGTAATAGACTGGACTGCTGATGATGGGAATATAGGTTTCAAAGGTGTAATAGACTGGACTACTGATGATGGGAATATAGGTGTTCAAAGGTGTAATAGACTGACTGCTGATGATGGGAATATAGTGTTCAAAGGTGTAATAGACTGGACTACTGAGATTCAAGGGAAGGATCATTAGTAGTTCAAAGGTGTAATAGACTGGACTACTGATGATGGGAAGACAGTAGTTCAAAGGTGTAATAGACTGGACTCTGATGATGGGAAGACAGTAGTTCAAAGGTGTAATAGACTGGACTAGCTGATGATGGGAAGACAGTAGTTCAAAGGTGTAATAGACTGGACTGCTGATGATGGGAAGACAGTAGTTCAAAGGTGTAATAGACTGGACTACTGATGATGGAAGACAGTAGTTCAAATAATAGACTGCTGCTAATAGAGTTTCATGTATAACTGCTGCTGATGATGGAAGACAGTAGTTCAAAGTGTAATAGACTGTACTGCTTATGATGGGAAGACAGTAGTTCAAAGGTGTAATAGACTGGACTACTGATGATGGGAAAGTGGGGTTCAAGACCTAATCGGCGGACTTGGTTTTTCCATATTGGTTTTCCACTCTCTCTTCAAATAAATCTAGGTACTCTCCATCTAGATTCAACCTTCTCCATCCCTAACACATTAACGTAATTTTAAACCCTAATGGTAGAAAGACTTGGTGCTATTTATTTTTATTAAAAAAAAAATTAAAATAAGCTTCAAAGAAGATTGATATTAGTACTATCTATTTTTTTTCTAGATGATTAGCATCAAATGAAATATTTTCACTATCCATCAATCATCTCAATTAGTATATTTTCATATTCACCATTTATATGCTAGTAGTAAAATTTACCTATACCAATTTACCTATTAATAAAGATATTAGATTGCTTAGAAATACTATTGAAATAAGTATAATTTTAATAAAGTCTAATATTATTTACATAATATTAGATTTGTATTTATAAATTTATAATTAATTGCAGTTAATAATATAACCAATATTCAAATAGGAAATAATTAAATGTGAATGCCACCATTAAAAATGAAATAACTAAGAAATGATTGGAAAAGTCCTGGCTTGTTTCATGGACACTCAAGGGTTCTTGACTATCAGTGTTCTTATCACTGATAATTATCGCAGATAACTAGTTATAACATTTAATACCCAATAGAAAAATTAATATAAACTACTAAATTAAAAATGATAAACACCAGGTGGGAGTGACTGTAGAAACAATTATAATGAAAATGAGCCACGCGAAATGCGCCATAGTCATAAAGTATTTGATCTCTTTCACTGCTTGTATTTGACCACCTCATTCTTCCCACCTCTTTAACACAACACAGGACACATCTATAATACCTAGATCTGATAATTAAAACCCAGAACACACCTATACTACCTAATTCTGGCAATAAACAAACAAATCATTCTTAAAAAGGCCCATTTTACACAATGGAACTCTTTGGAAGAGGACCTTTTAATGCACTTCCAGTAACACGTGATTCCCGAACAAGTTATTTAAAAAAAACCGTTCAAACCTGATTTCGAATCGTCTTGGTCAGCTCCTGTGACCAAGGGGAAGGGCCCGTTACATGCCTTGATTTAGTTTGTACTTTTTTTTATTGGTAATATTTTAATTTTAGAAATATTGGACTTTTACTAATATTCCGCATGAGATCAATATATCACGATAAACCTCAGCTACATTTCATCCTGGTATTTAATCAGACAATATTATACAGAACCAAGGATGAAGACATGGATATATATATATATTTTATATATATATATATATACATATATTATAACTTATTTTATCAATAGTGTATTGGTATATAATTATGTCACTAGTAGAGAGAGATACCAACACATCTGAGTTTATAAAATATTGGATTCCATATCCTTGATTTAATACAAATGTTAAGCTGGACTGTTGGTGCAGTGGCAAGGATTCCTGGATAAAAAGCTAGAGGTCCTGTATTCGATCCCCGGTGGCACAATATGTAATTTTTATAGAAGGGGAATTGTTCCCATGATCGCCATGTTCTGGTTAATTAGGCTTACGCTAAGATTTAATACTTTTTCATAACTAGTTTGAATTTTCTAGATTGTAACACCCAGGGCATCCAAATGATGAACTGAAGGTAGATCAAAAACCTACCAATTTTCAAGGAGTCTGGAAGGATGTGTTTATCTAGGTGCAAATAACCTTAGTTTTGATGCGTCAACCCAAAACGATGTAGTAGTAACAATAATAATTCATGTTTATTAAACGTTTTCTTGGGCTCGAACAATTAATTAACAGGTTTAAAGGGGGAACAAACCCCATATAAACGTGAATAAGAATCGGAAAGGGGTGTAGAACATTGATTTAATTTCCGTAAAAATTGTAACAAAGAGAAAGAACGCCGCTGTGATAGTAGCCAGAGTGAAGCCTATACACTTATATTATAATATTGTAAAACCAGGGACGTATTGAGTGGCTACTTTGGAGATTTGAATCCCTCTACCTAATCCCAAAAGTTTATACCATAAAATAAATTTTAATCAACCAAATTTATTATTTATCATACAGGCCTATAACACTCCAGCCTCTTGCGTCGCGTGGCCAGTGATGCAATGTGGTAGCAGTGACGTCACGCCGAGATGAGTGATAAAGTGATGTTACCAGGTGATCAACAATGGCCAGCACTTATCAGTCATGATCACGATGTTTGCTCAGCTCTCATTGTACGTGTGTAATATCATCTAGAGCTCCAACACAACACAAAGAGATACTGTTTGTTCAAATCGTGTCGGCAAACACTCACAGAACCTTAATCACACTTTTTTCAATTCACAATTTTTTACATATTATTTTCACCGCCAACATTGTCACTAGCATGAATATTGAGAACTTGTCACGGATGACTTGTTACATGAAATTCTAATTACCTCCTTGATGTATTTAAAAAAAAAATCCAATCAACGCTGTGGTTATCTTTTTCTCTCTCGTGGTTAGCGAAGGCACAAACACCGTCCTTCAATGCATATTTAAGGATTAGTCTGTACCAATACGTTTATGATATAAAATAATATTTTCAACAGGTAATCAATCAGTCAAAAATGCTCCGTGTTGCTTTACCTATATAGTTAGAGATGATCATTGTATTGTTTAGTAGTTTATAAATACGAATATTTTGTAATCATAACATTTTTTGAATTTTAGGATTTGTGTGCATGTAATAAAATGTTGTTTCAAAGGCTTGAAACAAAATCATGGGATTATCCTGACCAGCGCTATTTGTTTGAAAATAGTTTTCCAAGCACCCCTACCACCTACGGATCCTCCAATTTGATTGTTCCAAGTGCAAAGTTTCGAATGCCAACTTTCCAACTCAATAATGGAGTCCTATTTTACAGTTGAGTGGGATTAGCAAATATGGATTTGCTTTGTGATTTAAAAAAATAATAATTTATAAACCAAAACATCCGTTCAATGGTCCTCTAGTACTTGTATGACATTGCTTTCTCCACTCAAAGTATGTTTTAAATTGGACAGAAAAAAAAAAATGTAATTCATTTCAATAAACTACTGGTAATTGAATTTAAATGATGTATTTTATTAACTATGAATACCGGTGTTTATTAAGCCATTTATATTTAAATTAGTGCTTTACATAATACAAAAAACAAGCATAAAGCTGGTTTGTGAATGGCCAGATTGTTGGAATAGTGTTCTGTAATTTAGACAAGAATAACTGATAATAAATGGTATGGTGCACCACACAGAATTTCTCCCTCTTTTATCTTAAAAATAAATATTTACTAAAAACTCATGAGATTTGTGAAACGAGATAGTCGGTCAATACATTGTTGTGGAAATACAACATAAAATAATTTATAAATGAAATAATATGGATTGTTACTTACTCTATGGCATTAGGAACTAGGAACACTTATAACAAAATTGAGAAAAAAAACATCTTCGTCCACCAAAGAACATAAGTATCAAATGCATTTTCAGAGACCTGAATTAAAAATTATATATATATATATATTTTTTGGTTTCATGGGTTCGTTCATGAAAGGTCGATTTTATCAAAATCCTGAGTTCGATTTTTTTTTTACGATCACAATAATTTCTCCCCGAGGGGTCAAAAGAAACTAGAATTCTCATAGATTGGGATGATAAGGATTTTAACTTAATCTGTGCGCTTTCTTTCCCAATTTCAGTGTGAAAATTATTACGTATAGTTTGCAAGCCGAGGTCAGTATTCTTGCATTTTCATAGAAAAAAAGAACCTTTTATTGAGATTTTATTAAATATGGCTTAAGTAGATATATTTAGTTTAATTTTCTACACAAAATAATTTCAACACTTTTCAAATAGGCCTATTATTCATGAGCATATTGGTACTAGAACATCAGCTTTTTAAATGAAGAGAAAAAGTCCTGTTAAAATTCAGAGCTGTTCATGACAAGTAAAGCAGAAATGCTAGCTTCACTATGTTTAACAAAACTAAGCTAAGTGTATTAGTTTAGTAACTATTTTATTTAATCATTACAAAAAACACATTTTTCTAAAATATTTTCAAAAATGTGAATTTCACTTCCATTCCACCTTAAGGAAACTCAGCATGATTGAGTTGTTCTCGTCGCTTCCTCCATGAAGCAGAAACAGCCGAAGATCGAACGGCGTGTGTCATTGTCATGTTTTATAGCAGCCCCAAAGAACCATCCATCTTCCTGTGTTTACAACAATGGCACACTGACTCCGTCAGTCCTCACATACCCTCTTTACCTTTGTTCACAAATAGTCCTCCGGAATCTTCAAAGTCTGAACTGACTGTAAGACAATAAACACATGTCGGTATGTGGAGAAGGCTACTCCCAATGTGTCTGCCCCCTGTGTACATTGTACATTCACACGACTCAACAGCTCAGGCAGCTTGGCATAAGTTGATAATATCCTTCGTATTGACATAATTCTAAATCTACATCAAACTAATTGTTTAATCCCTCTAAAATACTTTTAATTACTCATCTCAATCAGTTGCTCTCGCTTGTCTAACTCCCACTCGTAATATTGTTTGTTAAATATAGACACCTTGTTTAGACGTTGATGTACCAGTGAAAACACATGAGGTGCTGCTGATGTGGCCGAATTTTGAAACTCTTAGATGATACAGTTGATAATAAACGTATGGTATTTCAAGAGATTTGGACAAATTAATAATCAAATATGTTTTAACAATTCACATCAATCCTTTAGTAAGGGATTAGGCTCATATTACAAAGGGCAACTTGTTGCATGCAATTAGTTGATGAAAATGTTAAGAAGCATTGGTTTAAATGAAAGCCATTACACGAGAAAACTTCAGTTGCATGGTCCTAATATTGATGCTGTAAAATTTGTCAAAACAATGAGCTATTGAATGACTTTTAAAAATCTAATAAATTAAGCTTACTTTAAATGTATGTTCAAAAAATGACCTAAAAATATGAATGAAAACTCGTAATAAATGCACACGACTAAATTAAACATGCACTTTACAAATATAAACTAAAACATAAATGTGTTGCCTTTACAACTAAACTCTCTCACCCTGCTGGAAGTAATATTGATTTAAATACCTGCTTCAGAACTAATAGATATCCTCCTCAACGCAGCCCCTCCAGTTTAGTTGTATGTCTCACCTGGAAATTTATTTTACAGCCAGACAAGCAAAGGTCCAGTTCATTGCCTACATTATTTCTTATTCTGACGACTTATGTTGAAAACATATTTATATTTTAGTATTAATGCATCTATAAATATCGATAGATTTAAAAATAGTATTATTCAACATAAAGTTTAAAAATGACGAAAACCAAGAAGTATTACATTAAAATTCAAAATAACAAAAATAACCTATAGATAACAGATGCACCCAACTTTGTTTGAGGACCCGCGTATCACCACCCGTTCAGGTTGTGTGCTTATGGACTAGTTACACTATTAGTTTTAGCGACTAGAAAGGTTAAATTTATAAGAAGTGTACCAGCATATGCGTGGAAAACAATTTTGTAAAACCTCCCTTAGTACACCCGACCTAGATTCAAACCTTGATCTCCCTATCATCGGGAGTTTAGGCTACTGCAATAGTAACACCTTGGACCATGTAGTCACCGAAGTGGGTACAATTTGAACTACATTTAATCAAAAAGGTGACCTGGTGGTCTAGGGGTAAGGTGTTGGACTTCTATGCTGGGGTCCGGGGTTCAATCCTCGGTCCGGCACAGATTTATCTGATTACCAAACCCTTCCTTCACCTTAGAAAAGACATCTTGTAAATGTGGGGAATGCCAGGCTGCCACCGTGGTTCGGATTCCACGTTAAACTGTAGGTCCTTCATTTCATCTCACAATCACCCTACCATTACACATTAGCGTAAGTGCGTATAACCCGAACGGGTAGTTAGACGGGGCATAATAATAATAATATAATAATAATAATAATAATAATAATAATAATAATAATAATAATAATATAAATACATATAATCCTCATGTTTTGTAAGTTTGTTTGTACCAGGAGGTGATAGATAATACTCCTCCCTCACGCACGTGTGCTTGTTCCATCACACTCCCACCATTCAACAACTGCCATGCGTCATCACGTGACCTATGAATAGTAATGACCCCCCCCCCTCCTTACCCCCATGCGCTCTCATGTTGAAATATTGTCTCAGCAGTCACTAATATCAGAGTAGCCATACATCACAATTTAGAGGCTTCACATGTGTTTCAAATACGTTTCAAAGCCATTTAGTTTTTAATAACAACCACCAATATAAAACATTGTAGAAAACATTCTCGAATAAAGTAATATAAAAAGCAGAATGTATCATTTTTACCTTAATTTATGTGAATTGCCTCAGAAAGTGTCTCAAAGTAACATTTTAATATCCACACCTGAGATCGCGCGGTCTCTGGTATCACTCCGCAATCCAGACAGTGGATTACTGGTGTTGGGGTGAAAATCCTAGCCGGAGGAGTTGGAGGGTAGTTTTTTTTATCATAGGCGTATACAGATATAATGTTTAGGAGAGGGTGGGAGCGGAGCAGATATAATATTGATCTCCTTTCTGTTATGATACATTACATAGCCACACACTAATAAGTTCCTGCCAAGCACACACAAATAAACTAATTCAAATAACACATAAATCTGCACTTATATTTTACACAAATTGAAAGTGTATTTAGATACTATGATACAATTAAAAACCACAAACATTTTAATTTGAAATTATTTACTTATTTATTTATATAGTCAGTATATAGGTATTTATATTGAAATTTTAGAAAATTTCACAACAACGTTTAGGCGACCCGTATAGATTACGGTGGAAGGGGGACTGTGAACCCCACCACTGTATTCACGTTTATGGTTTTTCCTAAATAGTCATACATTCTCGCTATACATTTTCTCCAAACTCTTGTTTTTGATCCTTATCCAATATGTGTAATTAAGTCAAAGGCCTATGTTTCTTGAAATGGTAATAAAACACGGTATGAAAACAATATTTAATTCATCTTAATTTTTTTTTCTTTTTTTAGCGTATGTCATATGTGACCGTGAGAGATTCCGTATTTAGTTTTGTTACCATGTACGCCACCTATAAGCCACTCTGTTGAAACATAACTCTGCCCAGAGTACACCTTAGTGATTATTTACACGTCATACCCGTAATCAGATGACGTCATGATAGTGGTTATGAAGGTTTTGGGCAAGTGGAAATCTTAAACTTAACTTAAGCCTAACCAACCCAACTTTGGCGACCATTGGAACAATTCCGCTTTCGGAAAATAATCCCTATGTTACCAATGGGAACCGTACCCGGGACCTTTTGATCAGTAATTCAAGAGGCTGATCATCTTCATATTAAAACGACACTTTTCTGAATGTGATGGAGCATTGACATTTTTAGAAATTAGGAGGATAAGATGCCACAAAAAGTTTCACAGAATATACTTTGTTGAAAGCTTTCAAATAGTTGTAAAGCTTCTCATGAAGAAAACTGCACAAACCTGATGCTTTGGAGAAAATAAAACAATATAACTTTACAGTTATAACAGCCTAGGCTTCAGCAATAGGTTATATACCTTGATTTTATTATGAATGGACGGTTGGAACATCTTTTAGAAAACACAAACACATTTTTTGCCCTCAAAATCGATAATATTTTACTTTATTATTAAAATTTATATTGTCTATGGATTTATAATATATATAAAAATCCACAGCTGCAGATCACATGACTTTGCCTAGTATCCATTCTACTAGTCAGATAAGCCCCTTTTAATGAAAATTGTAGTATATCTAGGAATTTAGTAGCGGGTGAAGCGATCAAAATATTTTCAACCATAAAATAGCCCTTGCACTGCGTTTGATTGCAAACACTAAAGATTCCCCACGATTGTTGGAAATTGCTGTGGAAATTTATGATGTTGCCCCGTAATCTTTAGATATTTGACGATAACTCGAAAAACCTTTAAATATTTTTGAAAATAGTTGCAAGAAGTGGTATAGATTAGATGGTTATTTAATGTAAATTTTTATGATGGCTGAAAAGGTTTCCTTTAACAATGACCACACATTTTCCTGTAGTGTTTTTTTTATCATAGCCATAAACAAAGATAGTATTTGAACTATGATTAATTCAACAAAGTCTTAAAATAAATTAATTCCTTGATTAGATTTTGAAATAAACAACAGTTGTCAAATAACATGAGCGGTTCAGAAGTGGCGCACCAAGGCTGCTTTCTCTTCATCGTGGCTTCCTGATCTTCTTTACATCTTAATGGCAGTGTATTCCCTAAGAGTTGTCATCCCCATATTATTGTCTTATTCCATTCAGATTATACACTTATGAACAAATTACGCTAATGGGTTAGGGACGGGGAGGTTGAATTTAAAGTAAGTGTACCCTCATTTGCGTGGAGAGCTTGGGATATCCGCACTTACGCTAATGTGTAATTGTAGGGTGATTGTGAGATGAAATGGAGGACCTACAGTTTAACGTGGAATCCGAACCACGGTGGAGCCCTGGCATTCCTCACATTCACAAGTTGTGATTAATACACATCTTGTCAGAGGTGAAGGAAGGGTTTGGTAATCAGATAAATCTGTGCCGGGACCGAGGATTGAACCCCGGACCCCTATCACAGAAGTCCAACACTTTACCCCTAGACGGCCAGGTAATCTTTTCGGCTTAGTAAAAGCACTTACTCTAAGAAGATTAAACTCAGACTTATTCTAGGCAATGAAGGGAAACTATTTGTAAGTAATAAACTCCTCCAGATATTTGATATATATCGGTCATGCGTCATATGTAGAGAGAACACAGTTGATGCAGAAATTAAACCAACATATGTGGGGGGTAGAGGGGGAGGGGTGGGGGGTGGACGACACTATCAAGAGGTACTCACAAATTTGAATTCACGTGTAATATTATATGTTTTAAATCTGTTAATGACATTAAATGATACATTGATAAGTTCAAGCCAGAGCTGTCGTATCCGGTAAATGTGAGGATAGGATAGTTTTACCAGTAGTTTGGGATCACCAACACCAACTAGAATGGGGTTCATTGAGACAATATGTGGCAGAGATATATGGTAAGAGCTATTTCTCCAGTCGAGTGATAATACACTTTGCATCAATGGCACAAGATGCTGCTGATATCCCGAAGAGACAAAAAAACGTGTAAAGACCCTTACACATTCTTTGAAAAATGAAAAAGTTAGAAAAACGCGCCGCTTAACACTTCTTCCTGAGTGCAAAGCCAAAATAACTCATACTTTAATAACATAGAGATGTATTTAGAGGCAGCCCACTTCAGTGGACAAATGGTCTAGGGCGTCACTCTCGTGTTATACTGGGCTGGCGATGACCGAGAGATCGGAGTTCTAATCCTGTCGGATCTACTGAGGGTGGTTTTTTCATAAATGATTTCCTACTTTCCTTCCTGGCAAATGCGGGTGGATTACCTCTAAAATTATTCCTTCTTCATCCCTACCCCATTATAATATTTATCATATCTGCTTATAAGCTGAACAGGTGATACAATAATTAAATGGAAAGCTTAACCACATGGAGATTAATACTGCTGGTGTGTTGAGATCTCAGCCCTCACCCCTCAAAATAGATGGCGTTACTAGTCTTATACAAACTAGGAAGTTCCTGCCATCATGTTGGCAAACTACTTGGTTATTTAATCATTTGGGAGGCTGTCTGGCTGACTAAAAGACAGATCTGTTCCACGAATAGTTTTCCAAGAACTTAGACAAGAAGTGCAGTGAAAACGAACCGTAAGATTTGTGAATGTTTCAAGTTAAAGTATAATTTCGTAGGAAGTACAATAGAAGCTAGTTACTAAAGTCACTTAAACAACTTTAAAATATTCATGCATAAAGCCATGTTATCTGGAGCTGTCACTTTTGATAGATTTTATTAATACCTATAAAACAACACAAATAATAAAGTTAAATCTTATCAATGCTGACGCCCAAAAAAAGTTTGAACTTTTTTTTTACTGTTCCTCCAACCAAAATCGGGGCATAAACTGTTCCACCACAAATAAAAATACCACTTTAGCTACACCCATGTTCCGTAACATATTTTGTTAATTTGGTGCCTATTGTTACCGATAGTTAATTATGATAATGATCTAATTTTTATTTTTATGAATGTGTGCACAAATCCTCCATCCTCATAAACTGATTTGTTAAGAATTAAGCTGCATTATACCAATGTTTAAATATATCAGGTTTTTAAAGTTTTTCATCGCTTTCCATACCAATCTACTGTAATTTTGGGGAAAATTTTAGTTGTAGCTGCAGTCCAGTTATTAACAGGTGTAAGAAAATTACAAAAATTATTAAAAAACTAACTGCGTCTCCTACCTGCCGTTTAGGTTGTAACAAGCTTTATTATTAATTAGACTCATAGATCATATATGAGTAAGGAGTTGTGAAAAATCGTATGATAGTGTTAAAGCTAAGGAATGGCTCAATAAAGATGCGTCAATATTGATTCACTGTAAACGTTGTGCAGAGAAGAAAACGCTAAATTGTTAAGACAAACCACTTTTGATTACTAGTTTAAATCCCGGTCAAGTCAAATTTTCTTAGTCCTTTTACCAGTGGCGTGTGAAAAACTATGGGCTAGCTTCTGAAACCTGAAAAAAAAGGACTTGTGTATACAATGACTCATCGGCTGCATCTGAACTGCGTTCCAAAACATTTTTTTTTACACCAAGTGAGTCCCTCTAAAAAGTGTGTTACACTAATTAGGTCCCTGTGTGAAAAGGGTGTAACATGAATTTCGTCTCTGTTCAGAAAGGGCGCAACATGAATTGCGTCTCTGTTTAGAAAAGTTTAAACTTCAACTATAAACTCAATAATCTAAATGCTTACATTTTCTTGAATCCCTTATTTTATATAAGTAGTATGACATGAAATTAAACACAAGGGTATGTGTTTTTTTTAAAATTTAAAGTTGTACGTTTTTCAACATTTCTATAAGCTGAAAAATGTTCAGGTATGTTGAGTATAGCATTCCATTTATTTTGGATTGAAAAGATTCACAGAAATTTGTAGTGCGTGGTGCAGCAAGGGATTTATCTGCCCAGACTTGGGTGGAAATTTGGCATTTTCTCTTACGTACGTTTTTAAAATGTAGCTAGTAAATCTTCTTACTCTGTCATCATCGGGATGGATCACCATTAGGTCACCAGTATAGCAGTCGTCCACGTAATCAGGATTCAGGAATGATAATCCGAAGAATTATTATAAAATTGGTCCAATTTCAGAATTTGCAGCCTTACCTTCTTGAGTAAGGTTTAATCGTTGGATTTTCCTCCACCAACTTTGGCCTGCACAAAACCTACAACCTTTGATGATTTGTGGAGGTGATAAATACTTTTTGCACATCTTGATGAATAGCCTCCTCAAAGTCAATAAATACTGTAAATAGAGCAAATTCCAAACCAAGTTCAGGAAATTTTAAAATCAAGTGTTTAAGAGCTTCGGACAGGCAGACGGCACCGAGAAAACAACCATCTCAGTTTTCAGGAGATCATGAAACGTCAACATTTAACCAAATCTTGAGTTCACTTCTTATGACCATCATGATACTTCTCTCTTTGAGGGGTCAAGAGAAAGTGAAAGTTGATAATGTCATCACCTTAAATGAAATTAATTCCAATTTAATCCTTACTATTACAAAATGAAAAGAGTTGCAATGAGGCAATCCTATAGATTCTATAGAAATTAAAAATCCTTTATTTGAAGCAATGATGTGAATGTTAGTAATTTAATCTTATGCGAAAGGTTACTTTCATAATGGTTAATAATGTGTCCCTGGACCAAGATATCTTGAGAGCTCCCTAAATTATGCCAAATTCCCAAATATCACTTTCCTGAGTGTTGTATTTCATAGACGCTTGTAGAAATAAGCTAAGGGTTGCAATATTGACACTACTGTACCAGAGAAAGTGTATTTATTTATTTGAGGTATTAACGTGCACTTTGTGAAATTATATCAGCACACGAGAATTTTATGAGCAATAGCGAAAGGACCCACCAATTTTGTCGGGAAAGGTAATTTCACATACCTTCCAGGGTTCTTTTACTTGCCACAATCGACGTGTTACCGATGGATTTATTTCCCCTCTAAAGGAAGTTGTGCTACGGATTTTTATCGCTCAAGAGAGAGATCTGTCAATCCCGGCTGGGTTTGAAGCCACGAACATTAGGTTGTGAGACTAGCACTTTACCCCAAGACCACTGAGATCAATCTAAAGATAGTATGCCTAAATGAGCTTACATATATTTGTGTGTAAATTATCGTTCTTTAAGGAACTGTACTCTCCCGAGAAAACGACTAAACATATTACAATTATGGAGTTATTAATAGCAATTTGAAACCATAATTTGCACGAAATCCCACCTGACTATGTATCTATAGATCCTGCACTTTGCTACAGAACTGAAGCTAGAAATATAATGAAAATGATGAAAGTATTCTTAAAGCACGTAAGATGAGATTTATGAGAATAATGGAAGGTTATAAGAAATTGGACCATAAAAGGGACGAGTAAATTATTAATAACGTAAGTAATAATTTATTTGTACATCTACCAATAGCAAGACAAATGGAAGAAGCACTGGAAATATAATGAATATGAATGGTACCTCAAAATATAATTCTCATCTATAATTCTAGAGGTAGAAAATATTTGGGGCTTTCAATGAAGAGATAGAAATACATTATTCTTTGATAAGATCGTAACAGGTCACAAGAACTATGTTCCTATCTGGAAGAAGATGTGAAAATATGTATTGTATATATATCCTAAGCCTCCTGGTCACTGGTACTCAGACTAGACAACTGATGCCTTTGTCCACTCGCCCACCAGTGCAGGTAATTATTTATATTTTATAAACATTTATAATAGGAAGTCAAACATTTTGATAATGTACTAAAATCCCGCTGAAATGTCCAACGCATCGATATTGCGTTAGGCTAGACTGCAGATGACGAATTAAGGGTTCGATTCCCGGTCGGATGTAATTGAGGAGAGTTTATCTAACCGTTTTCCCACTCACCCTCCACAAATATGTTGGCACACTTCCTCTAAATGCAACCGTTTCTCTTCCATATCACATATGTACGCCCGAACGGATAATAAGATGGTGTTGCTGTTTTGTTGTCGTCTAAAGCTAATTTTGCACCGGCGCTCTAGATAAGTCTAGAGACCCCAGATACGTAGAGGGGGAAAACATTCATAGCTAAAGAACATGTAAAAACAAAAGATAGAGATGCATGTAAACAAATGAGTTTTAATGAGACCAGTTAACAATAAATACATAAATAAATATAAAAGCCCCATCCGGTTTATCAAAAGGAGACCTATAATGATGGCCTAAAATCAGTGACTCTATTACTAGTAAACAAGTAACCCCACTCATGGAGTTTACACAGCGTGAAGCACCAATACCTGCGTACAACACACAAGACCCTGTTCATGCTGTATACTAGTAGTCCCCTTCTGTAATTATATTGCTGCATTAGTCATGAGGACTAAATATACTTGAAACATCTACACTATACTAAAACAAGTTAATTAGTTCAGCGAAACAAACATGCAGCCTTACTTTAAAGGAAGAAGACGACCACCCACGCTAGTGAAGCTAGCTTTATCTTTCTTAGCGTAGCTACAAAAGTTTTAAACATTTAGAATTTGTTTTGGTCATATAACAAGTGAAAGTTCCAACTTAGGGTTCTATGCCCGACCACACTATGGCCTGGCAAGCAACCAATCTGTTTTAGCCGGGATTGTGGAAATTAAATCCATCAAAGGTTAGCGATCAACAAGGAGGACGAAAAACTACCTCTCAGGGTTACAATATCAAAAACATATAACAAACGCGAGCCATGCCAGATGGGCAGAAAGATCCACAAGTTGAGCACCGCAACAAGGTGAACAACAATAAATAAATTACATAATAAACGTGAGCCATGCCGGATGGGCAGAAAGATCCACAAGTTGAGCACCGCAACAAGGTGAACAACAATCAATAAATTACATAATAAACGTGAGCCATGCCGATGGGCAGAAAGATCCACAAGTTGAGCACCGCAACAAGGTTAACAACAATAATGCGTGAAGCACCATATTCACCCAAGGAACGCCAACCAATACCTAACTAGTTATAAGCTCCAGGCCTGGAACAACCTAAACCGCTCCTTGAATGCCTGAAGGCCCTGCAGATTACAACGTGTCGAGCAGGCCGAGGAGTACAGCATGCCGTGAAAGATTAAAGACTAGCCTACATCACATAAAATATACCCACGAGAGCTACAGATACTCTCAACGTACGTTGAAACAGTTCCTAAAACATACACAATGGCTGATGAAGCCGCCTACTCCCTATCAATCTGAATGTATAACATTACGGTGAGCTACTTCCTCCGGTCATGTCTGGCCATCGGCAGCATCGTCGTGACCAACTTTGTGGTGTAGACGTGTTCTCTGAGTGAAGAGACGTCCAGCGTGTAAAACTCTGAATTAAATAATGGGTCGTTTCCCAGCTAACCATGGTGTTTTATAGCGTCTGAACATGATGAACCATTGGAGAGGAGAGGGGGGAATGGCGCCCCTTGACGTTGAAATCAGCACGTAAACACGAGCCAAGGCACATGTTGGGACGCTACTTCAGACCTAGGTCAGTTGAATAGAGAGAGAGCTCGGGACGGTAAAGTGCAGCGTAGCCGGCCGAGAGAATAGTTGAACACATCTGATGGAGCCGTTCTTGTTCAGCGATGTTATCGTGGCATGGAATGTAACAAATGGAGTTATACATGTATAGATATGTGCACATATTTAGAAATCCATATACATTTTATTTCGAGGAATGTTATTCTTGGTAGTTGATTTAGGTCGTAAGAGGCTTGACTGTTTAGCCCGTTACAGCTTGTAAAAAAAAAAATTAATGAAATTCTACTTAGCTACGTTTATATTTTTTTTCGTTTCGTTTGTCCCAGTCTTAGTCCATATTGCAATTCAGTCTTGTTAAAAATACACGTAGTACATTAAGATGGCCGTTGCACCGTGTCGAAACCAGTCAAATGTTTTCCCTCTAATTTTAATGATACAGATCAAGGCATTATCTGGATTACTTCGTGGCCATTCAATGAAATGGCCCAACAAAAGCAGTAAAATGAAAGCAATTCCAACCCTATTGTTGTTGGGGAGTGACGTGAAATCCCAACCAAATAACTCCCCAATGAACCTTCGTGGCTCGAGTGCCAATTCTCGCCTGCATTTAAACCATATATTTTAATCAGTTCATTTACAAAACAGGGCGGTAGAAGGGCGAAGCCTTGGCGGTTCTGAGTCCACACACGTCCGAGGGGATGTTAAGGCTAAGAACCAATAGAAAAAACGGTAGAACGTTTGTTCACAGGATGTCTTAAAACAAGTGCTGTTCCCCTTTTTATATCGTGGATGAGCTCATACATCTTAATGAGTAATTAAACCCAATTATATATGTACACTCTGGAAAAACTTGTCTGGGAGTTGGAAGCCTCACTAGATCACTAATCATATCACTTATGTTACGTTACGTCATGTAGATAAATAATAAAAACATGTCACTTTTGTTAGGTCATGTAGATAAATGATAAAAACATGTCACTTTTGTTAGGTCATGTAGATAAATGATAAAAACATGTCACTTTTGTTAGGTCAGTAGATAAATGATAAAAACATGTCACTTTTGTTAGGTCAGTAGATAAATGATAAAAACATGTCACTTTTGTTAGGTCATGTAGATAAATGATAAAAACATGTCACTTTGTTAGGTCATGTAGATAAATAATAAAAACATGTCACTTTTGTTAGGTCATGTAGATAAATGATAAAAACATGTCACTTTTGTTAGGTCATGTAGATAAATGATAAAAACATGTCACTTTTGTTAGGTCATGTAGATAAATAATAAAAACATGTCACTTTTGTTAGATCATGTAGATAAATGATAAAAACATGTCACTTTTGTTAGGTCATGTAGATAAATAATAAAAACATGTCACTTTTGTTAGGTCATGTAGATAAATAATAAAAACATGTCACTTTTGTTAGTCATGTAGATAAATGATAAAAACATGTCACTTTTGTTAGGTCATGTAGATAAATGATAAAAACATGTCACTTTTGTTAGGTCATGTAGATAAATAATAAAAACATGTCACTTTTGTTACCTCATGTAGATAAATAATAAAAACATGTCACTTTTGTTAGGTCATGTAGATAAATGATAAAAACATGTCACTTTTGTTAGCTCATGTAGATAAATGATAAAAACATGTCACTTTTGTTACGTCATGTAGATAAATAATAAAAACATGTCACTTTTGTTACGTCATGTAGATAAATAATAAAAACATGTCACTTTTGTTACGTCATGTAGGGTGACCTGGTGGTCTAGGGGTAAGGTGTCAGACTTCTATGCTGGCGGCTGGGGTTCAATCCTCTGTCCCGGCAAAGATTTATCTGATTACCAAACCCTTCCTTCACCTCTGACAAGACTTCTTGTGAATGTGGGGAATGCCAGGCCTCCACCGTGGTTCGGATTCCACGTTAAACTGTAGGTCCTTCATTTCATCTCACAATCACCCTTCCATTACACATTAGCGTAAGTGCGTATAACCCGAATGGGTAGTAAGACGCGGTGCTAATAATAATAATAAATAATAATAATAATAATAATAATAATAATAATAATAATAATACGTCATGTAGTAATAAATAATAAAAACATGTCACTTTTACTGGCTTAGTACCACGACAATTAATGACCTACCTGTATAGACGAGCATGCGGAATAATCGTCAAGATTGCAATCTAGTTTACCAATAATTCGGTGGCTGAGGTTCAAGTTCTAGCCGGGTGAATTGAAGGTGCTACATGCTTCGGTGGCCGTATGGTCCAAGGCATCAATCTCGCGTTAGAATTGACTGCCACTTACCGAGAGATTAGGGATCAAATTTTTGTCTGGTGTACTGAAAGTGGTTTTTCCAAAATTGATTACTCCTATTCCTCCATGCAAATTTTGGTACCATTCATCTACATTCTACCTTACTCATCTACAATTCATTGGTGTAATTATTACATATGCGTATAACCTGTACAGGTAGCAAGACGCGGTGTTATAATAACAATAATTCAAGGGCTTTAAATATTTCCTCACACTTGGGTACATTTCCTCTAAATTCTACCTTCTTCTTTACTACCCTATTAGTGTTATTATGGGGATAACCCAGACGAGTGTTAAGGCATGGTAGAAAAGTAAGTAAAAACATTGATTAAGGTCAGTATGTTTGCAGTTTTTTCAATCAAGACATATTTTTGGTCAAAATAAATCAAATATCTCCTCAGTAGAAACATAAGAGTTTAATTTTAATCCCATGGTGACCTCTACATTTCTTGTATAGCTATAAAAGGTGCCCTGGAATTAAGTCACAACAGTTCTTGAATATCTATAAAAAGTGCCCTGGAATCTATAGTCACAACAGTTATCCTCTTTAAAAAGTTCGTCATCAAATGTTAATATTATAATGACTGATATTCAACAACTGTTGATATCACCATGTGTAGAAAATTAAACTCTATGTTTGTACTGAAACAATATTTGATTTATTTTGGTCAAAAAAGTTTAGCTATAAAAACTGCATAACACTGTTGTTTACCTTGCGTTACTACATCCCCCATCTTTAGGGGTGTGGCTTGATAAGGTTACTGAAGGCCACACTACACACAAGACATTTGTAGAATCACAAGTAACATTTATTTGACATGCCACACGTGCCTTTAGAGGAAATGCACCCACACCAGCATAAAGAGAGCAGTGAACACCACCAGTGATAAATTACAAGAAGAAAGGTATCCCCAGTCAACCAGTCAAGGTTTGAACCTTCATCTACCTTTGACTTGCAGTCCAGTATATTGCGAGTTTGACGCCCTAGACCATGTGATTAACATTTAGGTTTAATGATAGTAAATACAGCTAACGTTGACTAACTTTTTTTTTTAGATGGTCGAAAATTTTCTTGCTATGTTGATCTGTCTATAGAGTAAAAATACATTTTGGATGATTGACTCTTCAACTAGTTTAACAAAAACTAAATTTTTAGTATGACGAAATAAATAATTATTCATAGTAATTCTTATATTTCCCTTCATCTGTTATTGTAATGAATAATTAACCTTTGGATCGAGTATTATTTACAGCACAAGCTCAAAAATTGCATAGCAATGATGTTCTAATGGATGATTATGTAATTTCAAAGATGATTAAAACCGGCTTCAGCGGCACTGTGGTCTAATGTGCTACCCTCGTTTTGGGCTAGATTGGAGGTCAAGGTTATAATCAAGGTCGAGTGTACTGACAGTAGTTTTACAAAATGGTTTTCCACTATCTCTCCAACCAAATGCGAGTACACTTCTTATAAATATAACCTTCCTCATCCCTAAAACCATTGGCTTAATTAATACATAAGATTATAACCAGATAGGGTAGTAAGACGCAGTGCTAAAACTAAATAACAAAACTTGATTATAAGTTTTTTCATCACTGTACCACTGTGGCTTTTTAATTGAAATAGCTGAAGTGCCGCCTCAACTAAAGGTTTTAAGGTGATTTTATTATAATATTAATACTATTATTATTAATAGTTAATGATGGAAGTGTAACATTATCAGTTAGTTATTACCGATCTCAGACCACGTGTCTAAAACTAAGAGTGATGTGCTGAGCATGGGGCAAACATAAATAACTCATTGGTTGATCGGGTTCGGTTCCTGTGTAGAGGTTTAATATTTCAACATGTTTTAATAATTACAGAAATAGACCCACGTCTTAGCAAAATTAATCAAACCGTTTTAGGGGTTGCCCTAAAATATGAATTATAACATTTTAATATTTACACTAATTTTTAAAATCTGAGCAATCTAATATAAACACAGAGTGGACATTTATATCGGTAGTGTTCTGTCCCTATGAGAACAGGCCCTCATTGGCTGAATTTGGTCACGTGACCACGTCCCTCACTCTCTGATTGGTTGTTGGTTTTCCCCCTCCCCTCCTGAACCCATCCACTTCTCTTGACCTCTTTCCCGTGTTAAAAACTTGTTGGTTTTTGTTTCAAACATGTTGGTACTTGTAATTTCTTGTTTTTTATGTATACTCATAGCTATTTATTTGTTTTTTTTATGTATGAATATTGCTTTTTTTATTTGTGATCAAAGGGTATTTTATTCATTAGTTAGGATTAGGATGGGCGTCGTTGGAGTTTTTTATTGAATCCATTACCACATAGGGGGTTGCGACACCGGGAAAGGAGGAATGGGGTCAGGAGAAGGGGATGGGTTCAGGAGGGGTAGAGTGTGATAAATGGTTCCCCTACCTTGAGACCCCTTTCACTTCCCTCCTTAGAGGTATGTGTCGCAACCCCTTATGTGGTAATGGTTTTCTCGGTGTCTCAACCACTATGTGGTAATGGATTTTACCTGATGACAGCACCAGTTTGGTGGGTTGACATGACAAGACGGCGTCGGGCGTTTCTCCCTCGTCATCAGAGGGAACACGGAGTACGAAGCTCTTCTTATGGCAGCGTGGCGTAGACTGAACATTGGTTCCCTGTCACAAGACTCTGTTGGACAGCCTTTCACTTCCCGGAACAAACAGCACGAACATCTCCTGACGACCGTTAGGGGTAGAGTGTGATAAATGGTTCCCATGCCTTGAGACCCCTTTCACTTCCCCTCACTTCCCCTCCTTAGAGGTATGTGCCGCAACCCCTTATGTGGTAATGGGTTTTCCCGGTGTCGCAACCCCCCTATGTGGTAATGGATTTTACCTGATGACAGTACCAGTTTGGTGGGTTGACAAGACAAGAATAGATCGTGACCTTGGAACTCTGAGCTAGGTTATTGCCTCTGGAAACCCTCCCCTTTGTCAATGGTTTTTTCCCGGTGATGTTGAAACTAGTCATCGCAATGCCGCAACCCCCCTATGTGGTAATTGGTTTTTTCACAATTAAAGAGGATTGACACAGCTCTAACTATGCACAACCAGGGGCCTTGGATCCCTCAGATATGGGCTGCTATCCCCCACCACAAAAGTCTACTAAAATTGGTTGTTTGGTGTCGTCTGTCGAAATGCGTGGATGTAGGTATCCGTCATTGTCCGGGGGAGTAAGGTAGAAATGTCCAGCGTTTACGTGGAGTGAGGGAGTGTATAAAACAACACCGTTCACCCGAGCGAGATTCGAATCCATGACATCCCCCACCATAACTATATGAGTATGACTTTTAGGTTGTGTACCCAACATATATCCAACCCCGATACGACATAAACAACAATAAAATTTAATTTTCCCGATTATATTTCGATGTAATAATATATAACTTTTACAAATATTCATAAGTAATAAATCTATGAAAACCATGAAATTATTTTAAATATTATTTAATATCCGCAAATATATTTTGATGAAATAATATATACCTATATAAATTCATAAGTAATAACAGGGTTGAATACTGATGACTCATACCTGGAGACAGTTTGGTGGGTCGATAGACAAGTCGAGAAATGACCTTGAATGATGTTGCAATAGGTTTTCCCTGATGACTAGTGCCAGTTTGGCGGTTAAACAAGACAGGAATAGATGGTGACATTGAAACCATGAGCTAGGTCATTGATTCTGGCAGCCCTTCCTCCTCCAGGCAATGTTTTTTTTCCTGATGACGTAATCGCACTGTCACAACCCTGATAACTGACACCAGTTTGGTGGCTTGACAAGACAAGTCGAGACAAGAATATATCGCGACCTTTAATTATGTCGCAATAGGTTTTCCCGGATGAATGGCGCCAGCTTGGTGGCTCGATAAGATGAGTCAAGACAAGAATAGATCGTGACCTTGAAACCATGAGCTAGTACAAGAAGTCATTGACCCTGTTATTCTCGTACCACGCGATGTCACTCGAGGTAGGGGTGGCTATAAAGGGGGACACCCAATTGGCTGTTTATTTATAAGCGTTTGTAGAGCAGTACAGGATAGACAAGTTACAGCAGCTGGTAAATATTGTTGACGCCGTGCAGACCGTAAGCTTGTGTGATCTAACCGTAGACCAAAAGTACTCGGTGGATAGATTAAAAGTGGTCAATACAAAGTTCGGGAGACGCAATAGCCTATCTAGATGGAGAGTTTTGTGTATTTTTACCCTGTCGTTTTGGTACTCTAACAGATGAAGACATGTGCGAGATTAGTAAAGATTAATTGGTATTCACCTGCACCGAGTAAAACCCAGTTCACCTACCATTATGAACTTTGAACGTGTTTAAGAGACGGCGTAGAAGAGTCAAGCAGTTAACAACGACAACATCGGGCAACTAATACATGTGCATCGTATCGCACGGTGGACCCTACAAACCATACAGCACGTTTAGCTCTCAGGTACACACACCATGCTTAGAACCGGCTATATTAATTTAATGTTTGTGGGTCATACGATTGCGGGGCGTGCCTATATGACTGTAGAGAATATTCACAGTGTGACGGTGAGAGATAGACATGTAATTTACAAAGTAGTGAACCAAGACAGAGAGGAACGAGGCTACTTCGAATTTTGCGACTCTACCTGTCACACGATAAGAGCGACTGAAGTACTACCCTACGAGAGAATCGAGGAGTATTACATGTGTGATATTATGAAATGCGCTGTGTACAATTTCCGAAAAGGGGACGTTGTGACCATGTTAACCCAGCCTCCACCACCTTTCCGAACTTCACATCACCCGCCACCGTCCTTCACGATGCCACAGCTCCCCCCCCCCCCCCCCCACCCAGAGCTACAGGCGTACCCTCCGGCAGAGTCACCTGAGTACCCGCCACCAGAGTCGTCTACCTACTAGGCATCAGATTCACTAGCGTAACCACCATCAAAGTCGGTTGCTTACCTGACATCAGAGTCAGCAGAGTCACCCGCGTGCCCACCACCAGCGGAGGAGGAGGTAAAGTCCGAAGAACCCGTAAATCTCGAGGATTCAACAATGTACAAAATTTATTCAAATGTTAAAATTATAGGTGAAACGCCCGATGACTACATAATTGGTCTGGGCAGTTTCTGTAACGTCTTCCTTTCAAAGTCTGTCTATTATTTGGATTGTAAGCGATTTAAATCTAAAGCACACTATATGATATATCTCGAGGACAAAGTGTTATGTTTAAAAGTGAATTAATAAACTAGGCGTGCTCATGTGTTCGTAGCATTCTGCTAGCGTCATCGGAGCTATCAGCGACATTTTTAAAAACGTGAGAGTTTGTGAGTAGAGAGCGTTGCCGCATAAGCGAGTGTTTATTTTTCTCCCACGGATATTTCTTTCGCTGAATCTCCAATCGCCATTATGCCATTTAAATGCGGCATTTGTGAGGGGTCCTACGCAAAGCTCTCCAATATTATTCGGCACAAACATCAATGTCATCAAACACCTCCAAATCCTGCTCACCCGGATGCCTGTTGGGACGAGTAGGTATTGTGCAGTGCGTTAGACCTGATCAAGAAAAAGGAATACAACTTGAGAAAAAGAAATGTTATAACGTTGTGCTATCGGAAGAGACCATTAATGAACCAAATGTGATTGTGCTTGAGTTGGTTGGAAGAGTAAGACTGCCCGGTTAAAACTGTGAAGACATTGTCAATATACGTTCTAGCACATCTCAGCGAGTTCTGAACTCTTTTGGTAGGTGACTCCTACTCATTTTATAGTTGGTAAAATAGATTATATTCTTTCCTGATGTCTTTTATTAGGTAAAAGATTGATTATATGTTTTTCTCGCTATCACAATTATATAATTACTTGTATTGGTCACAAAACCTAAATAATATTGCTATTTGTAAAAAAACAATATGTTGTTGTTGTTGTGTGTGGACGCATGTTATGAATCTTTTAAATTAAAGGCAATTGCTGATTGTCAATTAAAAATACTGGCAATAAAACAATTTTTTTAATCCCTAAAATAAGTTGGTTGGAGAATCAAAGACCGGAAGGAGATGGAAACTTTGTTGTATTCATTATAAATTGTTGTGACTTTAGATTGATATCCAAAGAGAAATTAAAAGGTTGTATTGTTTTTTCTTTATGTTTCAAATTATCCATAATATTTGAAACTGAGCTTCTAGTCAAATAAACTTGTATTAATAGGATAGGTGTGGGGGAAGGGGGTATTTGAGTGTAGACGTTAAACACAAACGTAGCATTTCTATAATATTTATTCACCCAACACTTGGAATATGTATTAATTTACAAAAATCGATTTTTACAAATATATCTCACACCCAGAAAAGTATACTTGGAATATTTATTTATTTACACAAATAAAGTTTTTTACAAATATAGCTCAATCCATGAAAAGTATTCTTGGAAGAGAAAATGATACTAATAAAGACATGTAAAGATTGTTTTAAATATTATTCATGGAATTATTTCTAATATATTTCCATTTTTAATGTAGTGATTGAGGAGATCTGGTTAAATCACAATAATAACGTAATTTATAAGTCTAATTCTAGTGTTTTTAAAGAAACAAACAAATTATTTGTAACTTAATAAAAATATAAAATGAATTTTATTTTACAGAGAAAAAGTTTGTTAGGTTTCTAGTTAATTTAAATAATATATAATCAAAAATACGCCCAAAAGGTGAAAAAACAATTACTATTATATATAATATTTCTGATTGAAATATATGACCAATCAATAAGTACTATAATTACTTCGTATAAACAAACCCAAAATTTGTTGTTCACAATAATCACGGTGTAAATATAAACTTTAAACCAAAGTGTTCTAATATATTAAACAAAATCTAAATTTTCAAAAATAAATTGTGTGTGAATTACCCGAAATTATTTGGTATTTGTAAAAAAAAAAGTTTATTCTTATTTATCATGAAAACAACTTCCCCTGATTTTAATTTTGAATTTAATTTTCCCGGTTATTTAAAAATATCAAACTTTTTATATATTTTCGTAATTAAACTATGCTTAAATTAGTTTATTTTAGATAAATAAAGAAACTGTATTATTGATAATGTAAAGAGTTCCACTGATACCAAGAAGTCATTTGGGACCAAATTGTTAGGTCCATTTAGAAAATATCGAGTTGTTTTCCCCCAAGTACAAATGTAGTATTAATTGTCAAATCAAACAGTCCCAAGAGACCCATTTGCATCAAGATCGTTAGAACTATTTGTAAAATATCGCATTTTGAAAAAAATTAGTCCTAAGTAAACTATCCATAAATGTTGTTTTACCTTAAACAATTTATACTGTGTTATTTTGTCATACCACACAATTTACAGATATACATTTTGAACAAAATCTTCTGCAAATCTAGCGATAAGTAGATTAATCCGGCTTGTTTCACTTTATACTTATATCTTATTGGTATCATGGTGTAATAAATTACGTTCATGGATATATATATATATTATATATATATATATAAATAAAGAATTTAAATCATAAAGAGTTTCGGCAGAAACCAATGCTACCAACTTAAAATCGTTTTGTCGTACAACTAAGATATATTTAAAATTAATACATTTGTAATAATAGAAAAGGGAGGATTGAAATAATTTCATAGTGCAATGTTTACTTGTTATATATCAATGGCGGGGTAACGGGACATCAGATTTCTCATTACAGCATCTATATCAATATCCAAATCACTATTTCACTTGGAGTGTTTGTAGTTAATATTGATTTATATAAAAAATAAAGAATTTAAATCAGAAAAGAATTTGACAAAAAACAACATCAATGCTACCAACTTAAAAATGGTTTGGCTGTACAACTAAGATATATTTAAAATTAATAATTTGTTATAATAGAAAAGAGAGGCTTAAAATAATTTCAATAGTTCACTGTTTACTTATTATATATCAATGCCGGCATAATCTACATATGGATGTTTTAAAATATTATCGAATAATGGTTTTTAAGAGAAAAATTCATTTGAGGGTATTTTGCTAATTACTGAATTTTTAAAATCGAAATTTTATATACAAAAAAAGTGTGAATGATTTTGTCATACCATTAAAAAAAATTAACATTGTATTACATATTTTTTATTGCTTTATATTTATAAAACTAAATTTATTTGTATATTTATTTAGAAATTAAAAGATTTTCTCAAACTGTTTGAAGAATTTAAAATTTTAGTTTAATTTCGCCACGTAAAGCAGAAACTTTGTATTATACTTCTTGTCAATGTTGTTGCAAAAGATGACTAAAGTAATTACAAATTAATAATCAGCAGACCAAAACGGGTAATAAGAGGCAGTGGAAAAAAAAACCCACCAAGTTGAGACCACAAGATATAAAAAAAGGCTAATGGAAATTAAATGTCGTGTAAATGTTTGAACAGGAAGTGTTTGTTGATATTATGTTGAAACAATGGTCGGTGTAGCTGAAAGGAGTTTCCGCCAGGAACAATATTAATAAGAGAGAATATGGAAGGATCCAAAAAGAAAAAGAAACAGCTCGGCTAACAACGCGAGACAGTTATGTTGACAGACCTGAGGGGTCTCGTAAGTACTGAAAGTTGTTAGGTTAATGCCACAAGTTCTAAGTTTGATAGGAGGGATGTGGGAAATATATAGATAATTTACAAAAATCGATATTTTCCTTTACATACCAATACTCTACCAATACACATCCATGTCAAGACTGCCTTAAGCTATGAGAGAAGAAAGACTCCCAAACAATGGCCGATTCTTAGATACTTCACCGAGTGGTAGAGCGTTGTTGCGCTAATCAAGGATCCCGATTATCATTTACAGGTGTGATTTTTTCAAATTAATGAATATAACCCTTTTTTTTGTACTCGATATATTTTTATCGATACTTTTACCCATATAAGTACTCCAACGCGTGTATAGGATCGTTTTAGAAATAAATAATCAATTGATTAAAATGATGTGTTGGTTCTAGTTATATATTGTAGGGTAAAATCCGTGTAAGCCTGATTATTTAATAATTCAAGGTTCTAAATGAAAAGTGGAAAACATATTTTTCAATAGAGCCATGGGTGTGGTAAATGGGCAGTGAATTTCACCACACCATGTAGAAATTGAGACATTAGGTTGTTAATTGAAATTTAGAACAGCACACACGGTTTGAACAAGTTTGTTAAACACGTACGGTAAATTACGATAATTAAGGGTAGTTTACTAAGGAGCTAAGAGAGAAAAAGTTGATTGTCTTAATATCCACGCTAAAGATTTTGACTAAATTTGTATCTAGACATTGTGTAATATTGCAAACAAAATGGCAATTCTCATTTTCCGTAAAAATGACCTTAAAGGTATTTTACATAAGCACAAATTGTCAATATCGATCATATACCCACAACTATTTAAGATAAGAAATAATTTATCATTGTATTGTTTTAGTACCTTTAACATTATTATTTTTTGATTGGATATTTATAAAACCAATAGTTTCTGAGCTATAGGCAAATTTTTTTTTTCATCTATTTGAAAACATAAATTGATTGTTGTGTTCTTTGGTTGGCACAGATGTTCCTATTTTCTAAATTATTTTGTAGCATGTCACTCAAGTAAAATGACATCTACAAACCATAATCTGCAAAAATTACTAAACTGAAATAAAATAATCTAAAGAAGAGAATTAAAACTGATATATTCTGCAATAATATCAATTTGTGTTCTACTTATTTTAAGTGGGTATTCCCGGATACAAACACCATGCTTAGACAAACTATTCTGAAAGTATGGCGGAAGCGAAGGCGTGGCAGTTTTAACAGATGTCTGAACCCTTGAACACTCGATGTTGATGAAGGACAGGACTGTCGTTGGTTCAATGCTTCGAGCTACGAGCACTGCTGCCCTAGAGGACCTCCTCCAAAATTCTTTCTCCACTCCCCACAAGTCTGAAGGACTTGGATATTTGTTGAATACTTGGAACATCAGACGAGATTCCCTCAGCGTCGAGGTGGTGAGACCCACGACCCAAACATCAAGACCACCAGTTTCTTCTTCAGGTGCATGGAGCAGAGGTTCCTCCTTCGAGGATATAATATGGGAACTACAGTCGAATGAATCTAGGGGTCACCCGTTATATATTTTTTTCTGACTCTAAACACCCATCTACTTGGCTGGACGTCCACGATATTCCCATCAGCTACAGCTTCGTGGGGACAAGTACTATCGTCTGCCACAGACTAAAATACAGCAATGTGAGAATCTTTTTGTTGTATTTTACTGAGACTCATCGGTGGGCACGCGGAATAAACGTCAAACTCTTCTAGTTTGACTTGTAAGTGATGGTAAGATTGGGGTTCTAGTCTTAGCATTTTGTTTTCTAAATGGTTTCCCACCCTCTCTCCATTCAAATACGTGTAGATCTCCTATCAATTCTACCTTACTCTTCCCTATCTTACTAGCGTGATTAAACTTGTCTAACCCAGAAGGACTGTAAGACGTCGTGCAAACAAATCCAACTAATTAAGATAATTTTATTGTAAAGAGGTCAGGGTACGAATTCAAGCAATGTACTCTGAGGGTGGTTTCTTACTAATTGTTTTCCACTCTTCCTACACCCAAATTTGGGTACATTTTTTTCTAAACTATAGTTTATTCATCCCTACGTTACCTACCTTACAGGCCAGCTGAACCACAGTTGGTTCATAGCCGCGCTCTTTAGCCTCTTCACTCTTTTCTGTCGGCAGCATTGGTCTCACCTTCAACCCGTGCTCTTGAGCCGGTCCAACACTATTCGCTAATGCGGACAAAGATTTCCGCCTAATGTTCGCCCGAATGTTCGCCTACATTCGTCACTCAATTCTGTCCTCAATTCTGTCATAAAACCTACACGAATATTCACCTTCTGTGGACCTTACACACTTATCGCGAATTTCTACCCCGAATATGAGTCAAACCTTTCACTTCAGCGTAGTTGGCATCCAATGCACAGTAAATTACCCATTTTCTTGCCCCAACCGGTCCAAATATTATACCTTGTACTTTAGTTTTAAACGCTAATATCTTCCTTACTTATTAGCGTAATCAATTGCAGAGAGCCCAGACAGGTAGTAAAATGTGGCGCAGGCAAAAATAGCTAAACAATGTCTACAGAGCGTGTCCACCTCCATTTACCGTGAAAGGTATCGGTCTTACCTTGATTTAATACACTATGACTCCATCTATAGTTGCACCGTAGTGGAATAGTGTAAGGTAAGCTAGCTACTTTTTAGGGTAGATTAAATTATCCGGGTTATACGCACTTAGCTAATGTGTAATGGTAGGGTGATTGTGAGATGAAATGGAAGACCTACAGTTTAACGTGGATCCGAACCATGGTGGAGGCCTGGCATTCCACACATTCACAAATTGGTAGAATAAAGGAAGCCTATAGTGATAAATAAACTATTTAAGTGTGTTCTTGTCTGGTGTAATAGTGTAGTGGAAACATTGTACCTACATCTGGAACAATACGTCACACCCTATTTAATTTAATAAAAACAATATTTCTATCAAGTATATCGTTTGAATATATATTTTTTTTTGTAAATTTTCTGTGCAACGTTGTGGAAACGATAAATCTATTTTCACGGAATAAGAAGCGTGCTCTTTTATATCCGCTTTTGAACGCGCCCAAGTTGAAAATAAAAGACAAAATATTACAAGACTGGTGGTAATCGGACGGTTTAGCGTCATCGCACGAGATCAAGTACAATACAATTCACACAAAAACACGATAGAGAAAGACCAAAGTTGTCGGAGATTACTTTTTATCATTTTGGAATGTTAAATAAATCTTTGGAAACTTGTCAGTTCTCAAATAATATTTCCAGGGCTGCCAAAATACATTTAACTATGAACACAGTTAGATTTTTTGTATTTAATATATTTGAATAATCAACTTTTATTTATCTCAGTAGATAACATTTCTTGATTCAAAGAAGTAGTGACGCATAAAATTAAATAAAGGTCTTGATTAATAATAATAATAATAATTTTTTTCTTTACTTCTAAGTACAGCACACTGCAGGGGTGTTCAAAGTGAATTGGGCCTCTTGTGTGCTACCCGTGGCAGTTTTTATGTTTATGTTTATTATTGTGGGGATAAGGGGCGATATTTTAATAATATATTCAAAACTTATATGTTTGATTTTAAGTATTTTTATTCTTATTTTCTCATACCGCATATAGCTAATCATCTGAACTATAAGTAAACCCTTTAGAAACCCCCCCCCCCCCCTCAAAACAGCCCACTCAACAAACCAGACTAAATTAACTTGACGTTTAGACCACGTGACCTTCGATATGGCTTTTTAGATATTAATATACGGTTTACAAATTAAATTTACTTAACCAAAAACATATCTATTTGCCATGCGCCCACTAGATCTGTTTAGTTTTATATTTGGCACTACAACCAAATATTTTGTAAATTCCTGATTTTCAATACATGTTTACTCAGTCTGAATGTCTCATGCTTTTCAAATTTGAGATAAAAACCCGTAAATTAAAAGCTGATACTACAATCTAGCTCTGAATATCTTTATTTCGTTTGACATTTTGATGAAAACCTGTAAAATAAGGATCTAGACTTCACTCTAGTTCTAAGTAACGTAAACTAACAAGTAGTGCTGTTATCAGACGGGCAGCAAGTGCAATGTAAGGATAGTCAAACGTCGCTTATTTTAATGTTGTTTATTACTAAGGCCACTTAAATGAAGTGCTTTAATAGAATCACCTAGAGAGGCTATTATTATTTATTTTTTACATCCAACACTGTTTGCAGCCTGTGCCCTGATTCAGTTTTTTATTCAAGCCATATATTTTCCATTACCGGCCTGTTAGTTCTGTCGTAGCTTCTTATGCCTTATAATATATCTTAAGACTAGGACAGGCACAACATCCAGACCCCGGCCGTTAATTCATCACTGTGAGAGGGCAAAACCATAGTTCACCAATGATACATTTTTCTTCCATGCCGGGAATCGAACCCGGGACCCTTATCTCAGTAGACAGACACGCTATCGACTGAGATAAAGTGTCGGAGGAAGCTATTATACCAGTGGCATATTCTGAGAAAAATTAATAGGTATGCTTTACTTTAAAAGTTGCAACGGAGATTTGGGGGCCGAGGACCCTCAACCACCGTTGTGTTGTCCAAGAACGTCAAGGGATTATTTCAAGGGATATATTTGAAGATGTGTTCATATAAACAGTTGAATTTATTTCCTTACTGCATAGAATTTTGAGCCCCCCCCCCCCCTTTCACTCCGATATACTCTCTTCTTTTATTTATCCATAACGATGATTACCATCCAATCAAAATTAATAAAAGTAACTCCATGGTGTCACCCGCATACAGGCTATACCTACCGAGTGCTACCAAACTGTTTGGCGAATTAGTGCCAACTCTTGGGATAGAGGGTGTCATGTGGTCAGCACAACGATGATTCCATCAATTAAGCTTGGCCACTACTTCTTTATTCGAGTAGCTCCTTATTTATCCACTCTAGGCTGAATCTAACCTGTTCCAGAATCACTGCTTCCCAGATAATCTGGACGCGCCGGGAATCAAACCCGGGACCTATGGATGCGTAGCCAGAACCTATGACCACTAGACCACATAGGTGGTCCTCAAAGTGTAATGATATCTATATGGTTAGAAATTTAAGTAAATATTAATGTCGGGGCTAATAGTGGTATGGGCACATTTCTGAATGCATAGAGAGACAGATCCTATTCAATTAGCCTAGTGTAATTAAAAGCACACAGTTAGCAATACTCAAAGCTAACAATCATAATAAGAGTTAAATGAAGTGATAGATCGATCAAGCGTCCATCAGATCTTGGTGGGAGGGAATCAGGTGGATTGTTCAACTCATGTTGCAATTAAAACTATTCTATAAAGCCTAACTTATCTCACACAATGCTGCTTGGAAACAAACTAGTCTCCCAACTTGAGAATTTATGCTCCAGAAGTTATTTAGATGTGTAAACTCTGACTAAAATAGGAGAGATTCTTTCGGACTATTAATATTCTATCGCTACGTCATTGATTTATTGCTAAGATATTTACACATATCTTTTGCTGTAAGCAGTACTACATTTTAAGACCAGGCTTCAGACTTAAGCCTAATATTCAAAATGTTTACCGTTACACACAAAATTAACAATTAAAAAAACATACAAATAATAGCTTCGATACCATTTGTATTATTTAAATTACTCAATTACTATAAAACTACTTAAGATGATTTATAAAAGCATTTAATATTCATAAATATTCTCGGCCTTTAAGTCTTAGGATGCTGTGCAACCCCGAACCCGCTCTCTCCATCAAAATGTCATTCTTGCTACAGCCTTGATTGAATGCCTCCCCCCAAAGTAAATGGCTGGGTGTGTCACTGATTGAGTAAATTATAAGAAAATATATTTTATTTTACCTTTTCCTTCTAAAGCAAGGTCATTAGAGCCTACCTAGCTTGCCTTGCGTTTTTCAAGTAGCTAGCCCTGGGTTTCCTATTGTGCAAAGTAGAACCTTTTGGAAGAAGAAGAATTACTTAAAAGGGAATGCCAGGCCTCCACCGTGGTTCGGATTCCACGTTAAACTGTAGGTCCTTCATTTCATCTCATAATCACCCTACCATTACACATTAGCGTAAGAGCGTATAACCCGAACGGGTAGTAAGACGCGGTGCTAATAATAATAATAATAATAATAATAATTAGGTGACCTGGTGGTCTAGGGGTAAGGTGTCAGACTTCTGTGCTGGCGGCCGGGGTTCAATTCTCGGTCCCGGCAAAGATTTATCTGATTACCAAACCCTTCCTTCACCTCTGACAAGACATCTTGTGAATGTGTGGAATGCCAGGTCTCCACCGTGGTTCGGATTCCACGTTAAACTGTAGGTCCTTCATTTCATTTCACAATCACCCTAGCTAATCACATTAGCGTAAGTGCGTATAACCCGAATGGGTAGTAAGACGCGGTGCTAATAATAATAATAATAATAATAATAATAATAATAATAATATAATAAAAAATAATAATATACTTAACATTTTTGAAAGAACAAATATTAGTTTTAAAATTAATAATTCATGACATGTATATTTATTAACAATTTAAACATCGAGTGTTTACACAGTTCACACAGACAGCATTGAATTAAACAAAAAAACTAGTCCATATCATTTTGGGTGTGTGGCATGAACACAAATCGCGTAAACTATTGTTCTGAAAAATATGAAAATATATCAACAACAGGGAACAGATTTCATGTATCGGTGACCAGACTAAGCGTAGTAATGGATACATTTAGTCATTATTCTGTATGTTGGGCTTAGTAACAATAGTACTTTGAACCAGCTTTGGTTACTTAACAACAGAAGAAATTAAAACATACCTTAAAAAGTGGTAGGGACAAATTTTAATCTTGGTAACTGCAGAATAGGCTGAGTAACGTTTAATTGTTTCTTTAATACCAAAATATAATTTTTAACAGTCTTTTTTATTTGCACAGACCATATGAGTCCACGTGGTTGCTGATCCTGGTCAGCTGCCATGACAATGAACACAAAACAAATAGAGAGACAGATGATTGAATGAACAGGTATGTCTTAAGTCAACCAATCAAATAATGCATGATGCGTCTTAGATTGTTCTCGCCGGAGAAGTACTTTGTGGAAAAACAGCTCATTTTTATAGAAATATCCCTTTAGAAAATACAGTCATAAACTTTATCGTACAACAATCTAATATTCTACTATATTATTAGTACTATTTTATAAGTGAAGTTATAATATATCGGAAGTGACAGCTGCAAATCAAATAACTTGACGTATAAATACGTAAAAGTAGATTTTATGACTTTACTAGCTCAAGAATTCTCTTCCCGTTAAAATTGGAATGTGGTATGTCTCATTTAGGTTTTGACTTTCTCCTATCAAGAGAATATATAGCAATCGTGTAAACAAATTTATCTCGGAAATTTATAATGAGATCTTTATTATTATGTCTGCTTCTGCCTGGCCCAGGCTTTCGTGATAAAAAATCGTTTGATGAATTTTCAACTTGATAGTTATATTCTATAAACCTATACATCAGGCAATGTTTAAATTTTCAGCCTATTCCTCAAAGTAAGGTTAATTTACTGATGAGTGATTATTTTTTTTAATTCTAAATTTTTCTTAAATGGTTTTAGTGATTTTGTTTAAACTGCATAGGTAGGATTTGTTTGACATGATAAATAGCAATGTTTCCTTGGTTTATGGGCAGCTATTCGTTGACGGGTAGTTTACTAATGGTAAATTTTCAAAAACTCGAAAAACTTCGTAAATAACTCTACCTATTTTGTTTAAAACGCGTATATGAGGATTGTTTGATATGACAAATAACACTGTATAGGCCCTAATTGTTTTGGGGTGAAAATTCGTTTATAGTTCACTAATGAATTATTTTTCAAAAACTTGAAATCTTGTTAAATGTCTAAAATAATTTGGTTCCAAATGGGTATCTTGGGAATGTTTGACATAAAATACTGGACCATATATTTGTTTTTTGTATAACATATCGTTTATAGGTAGTTAACTGATAACTGATTGATAAAAAAAATTGAAATATTTAGAAGTGACTCTAACGACGTGGTTCCAAATGGGTATTTTGGGAGCGTTTGATACGACAAATAACGTTGTATACCAATTTTTGCGATACATATTTGTTTAAGGCTGGTAGTTTGTTTATTCATAATTGATTTTCAAAAATCTTATCTAATTCAACATTGACGATTTAGTTACGAATGGGTATCTATTAAGTTATTTATTTATATCATAAATAATGTTTTAAATAAATATATTTATTTTCCTTAAATAATAATAATTATTTAGTAGTTTATTTCAACACTAGTCTAAGCGTAGTTTACTCAAAACAAATTATAGAAAGGTTGAAATTTTTCTAAATTGGTCTTGAAGATTGTGTACCAAGTGAGTATTTGTAAAAAGTTTCTCACGATAAATAAAAATATGTTTTTATTCTTACAAATAAAAGTAATTTTAGGATAGTTTATAAATAAATTATTCTTTAAAATTTGAAATTTATTAAAATTATTTAACTAAATGGATTTAAAATTTATACATAATTTTTTTATTGTGATGAACAATATTATGTGTTTGTTTTTATGAAGAAAATGTACTAATAGCGGTTTACTAAGAATCTATTTTTTAAATTTTCCTCGAAGCTATAATACACATTTTAAGAATAATAATAATAATAATAATATTAGCACAGCGTCTTACCACCTGTTCGGGTTAAACTCTTTAAGTACTAATTACGCTAATGGATTAGGAATTGGGGGAGGTAGAATTAGAGGAAGTGAACCCGAATTTGCGTGGATGGAGAGTGGAAAACTATTTAGGAAAACCCATCCCCAGTTCACCCAACCGAGATTCGAACCTCGATCTCCCCGTCCTCAGCAGTCGAGCCAACTACGCCACCGAGGGGGTCACATTTTAAGAAAGTTGGTGTGGTTTTGCCCTACTCCCCCCCCCCACCCCCGCTGAGTGATAGAACACAAGTTTTACCAAACCAAAGGAATCATTCTGTCTCACATACTGGTTTATATTTTAAATGATTGTTTGAAAGACTATAAGTTATTTACTGCTACCAACTTAAGGCAGGCCTGTATTAAACCTACACATGCCATTGGCTTTGAATTTTGAGAAACACCTCCGTACAAATGGTTTCAGTTTATTTACCATTCGAAAGCTAAAACAAAACATCAGAGGGGTTTAGTGGAGAAATTTTGAAGCATCTAAAAATATCCCAAGGGTAAATTAGACACACGAGGTATTGGGAATAAGGGAACGATATATACAAATGCCCCGTTGGGCCTGCTAGTTGAAAGATGTAAATAGGGTGAACAACTGAAAACGAAAGAGAAAAAAAGTTGACCAATAATATATTTCAGAGACCCTTTTTTCCCCATCGCGTTTTACTACCCGTTTGGATTATACGCTTATGAACTAAATACGCTAATGGTTTTAAGGACGAGGAAGGTTATGTTTATATGAAGTGTACCCGCATTTGGGTGGAAGGAGATTTGAAAGCCATTTTGAAAAACTACTCTCAGTATACTCGACCGAGTCTCGAGCCTCGATCACCCCGTTATTGGCATTCTAGTTTACTGCAAGAGTAGCGTCTTAGACCATGCAGCCATCGAAGAGATTAGAACCACATCTTGATTACTACAAATGTTGACATTGTTAATCATATCTAAAAACTTCAAAGGAAAAAGTACGTGATTCCATCTTTGTATGGCACTTTTCGCTTTATTGTGCCTCGCCATTTTTACGGAACTCTACCAATCAGAGATCAGATCACTGTTAGCGGTGATGGTTTGACCACACTCACTGTAGAGACCTGGAGAACATTTCAAGAGAAGCTCTGGTATGGAAACCGCAAGGACGCTGATGTCGGGGCATGTGGAGGACCGTAATGAAGAGAGAAGAAAACTAGGAAAGATATGGGATTAATTCAAAAGGGTAGCAGAGAATAGATTTGAATGGCGAAGCTTTGTTGCGGCCCAATGCTCCACTCAAGGCGTTTAATAAATTTACATTACAATAATATAGTAAACTATTGTCAACACTGACAGCAAAAATAATGTTTGTATTTTCTAAAAGGCTCTCCGTATTGAGTAGTTCATCCTGTAGACGACTGATGCTATAAATCTCCATTTACTCAGTACTTTTATAGGCCTTACTCCATTTTTCCCCTTTCAAATTATTTAGTTAAACCAAAAACCACATATTTATCTTTATTTACATTTCAGCTAAACATATTGTTCCAAGGATCTCTTAAATAAATGCCTCCAAACGTATTTCAAAAATTTGCTTTAATAAATATAAAAAATAGCTGAGTTGTGAAACTATTCAAAAAATCAGGCTACACCGATAAAAAAACAACATTCAAAGATTCCTGGATAGCTCAGTGGTTAGAGCATTGGAGTACCAAGCCAAATGTCCCAGGTTCGATTCCCGTGTACAGGTGTAATTTTTCAATTTTGAGAATATGATATCTAGATGGAGTAAATCCTAACTAAAAAGCATAAATAATGGATTTGTCTATTTAATTAGAAAATTAATCTTGTTACTTTATGAGATAGTTCTTTTCGTTATTTAAGAATATCTTATTTTGGGTTAACTGTTATTTTGGAAATGCTCGTACTTTGGAATCTTATTTGACTTGCCGCCTTGAGGGATGAACCTGTATGCGAGACAAGCAAGAGACATATCATTGGTAGAGCACTTGGTGCACAAAGTCAAAATACCTGGCACCTCTATTCTGAGACCACCATATAGGCCAAGGAGGTAATGTCAACATTCTGAGAGGCGTTAAATATGTTATAAAAAATTCCACGTTTTTTAGGGAGTACTTTGTTATTTCAAAAATTTGTTCACACAAAAATGTGGACGAAAAAGTATGTAACATTTTTCTATAGGATTAAAATAAACCTTACATTTAAGGTTATATAATTTTAAAATTATCAATTTAAAAGTGAAATTAACTGTTTTATAACTATGTTCCAAGAAGTATTTTGCATTTCTGAGACCAAAGTAAAATATTAGAAACATAAATCTTATATTCCTCAAACAAATAAGGTTATTATTTAATATAAACATAATGGAATTTATTTTTTAAATATTGAGGATTTATTTAGTAATTTTGAAGCTTCAGAAATGCCATTTTCTTAATAAATACTGCAGTATATGGATAATTACCTTCAATTAGGCGACACCCTTAACCGATATTTTTATGTGACTAGAATCCAGATAAATTCCACATAACGTACTCTAGGTTTAATAAATGCTGTTATCTTATACTCACTAATGCAACTTTAAATCATAATGGGTTCAAAACCAACTATCTAACAGTTTGCAGGTCAGTAGATAATCTAGCTGTAATTGGATTCAGGTTGAAAGTTTGTTGTGTATTATATCATATACAACTTATCTATAATTTTCGCTACTAAAAGATAAACCATCATACTCTCTGTATGGCGTATTATTAGATTTAAGAGGACTACGTTGTTTACTCCTTTACAAGCTCGCCGTAGTTGAAAGGTATTTTCTTACTATCCAGTATGGTTGCGAAACTTTTAACGAAGCTACAGTATCAGAAAACTTCTTCCCTAAAAGCCAAAGAGTAATTAGGAAAGGGTGCAGTTTTAAACGAAGCTAAGCTTCATAAAACAGCTTGTATCTGCTAACGATGTCATAGTCTAAACCTGCACTTGCATATAATATATGCTTTGCACCTCCCTCACCGTTTGCTTATTGACACCCTTAGAAGGGGACAAACCGACAATACCAATAAGTATGACAGATCAAGTTTATTTTAGTCAATCTCAAAAATTATATAAAATATTTTGATATATTTTCAAATTTAGAAAACCCCAAGATCAACTTTTAGCAACGATATAATTAATTTCTTACGCGATCTATTGAAATGAAAATATAACTGAAATCACTATTCATTTTATATTTTTGTCCTCGTAATGGTGGCCGTGAAAAAATATAGTTCAAGTGTTCGTGTATCCTGTTTATTTAAATACGCCAATTATTTCAAAGCTACATAGACGTTACACATGACAAAACCGAATATTTTAAGAAATAATAATTGTTTATTGTAGAGTAAAATGACAAATCAATGAATTTTCCAAAGAGAGAATGGAGTATTAAGTAATTTACTAAATATTATTTCTCTTTGAATGTGGCAAGTATAAAGAACAAAACCGTGAATATTTCAAAGGAGTTATAGAAGGGAACATGAGGTCAATTAATAATATATGCTTTCTCTTTGAATGTGTCAAGTAGAATGAACAAAACAGTCATGTTTGAGGAGAGTTAAAAGAGGGATCATGAGATAATTTAGAAATATATTATTATTTCTATCTTAAGGGGACAACTAAAGTTAACAAAACCGTGACTGTTTCCAATGAAAAATGGGGGAGAGTTGAGGGTGCTTAGCTTGGTCGCCAACTAACCGCACAAGCTCACATGAAGGGCATAGTAAAGATGATCTTACGCATGTAATACTGTCTGCCTCAACCATTCTCCTTGGCTTCTCTAAGGATTTTTCTCGTTACTCTATATCCTTTTTACTAAGCACTATTTGTAAGAAAATGACAGAAAAACTGGATACACGAGCTCATTATTGGCGAAGGTTTTTCTTCCATCCCTTCAGTCCAAAATGTCTTGTGCGCACTTATCCGAGAACAAATTAGAACACAGAAAGAAAAACTCTTATGTCTTTGTGAACATCTACAAGATTATTACTAGGAGCAGAGGTAGTATTCAATTTGTAAGCTGTCTCATCCCGTCTTTAAATATTAAACTATAACCCTACCCGTTTTCTTGATGGATTTTAAGTGTAGTCTCATAACCTGTACCAAGAGAATAAAAACAAAGTTTTGAGAATAAAATTATTATGTACCAAGATAGGATGAACGAATATTAGAATGGGCAGTGCGGCTCGTGTATAGGCACTGCGGAACTGCAGCACCCCCTATTTCCACTTGATATTATCGATAACATTTAATAAAGAGTCCTTTTTTCTTTAATTCTTTCTTTATTTTTGTAGTGCAATATATATTCCTTAAGCTTAGTGTCAGTACTTCAGTAGCCATCCCCCAGTTTATGAAAAAGATACAAAAATCTTTTGTATGGAACTGTGTGCGCTTCACAGTGCCAGCGACGTGGTGTTTGACTGTTGTGCGCATGCGCACATAGTAAGAGGTGGGGAGGGAAGGTGGGATTGCCAGGTATAGAAGCACTGTTGCTCTCGCAGAGCCGGCTCTGGCTGATGGTGGAAGGAAGTTTTTTTTTACTCAGCGTGTGTTGTGCTTAAGAACCGTGTACCATATTCTTGAATGTGATAAAGTGTAGAAGAGTGTAGGTTAAATTATTATTCTGCTTCTAGCTATTCTATTTGATTTATCTTTTTCGGTTCTTTTATTTAACCGAAAGACTAAATGCGCTTGAAGTACTTTCAATGTAGAAAAATTTCATCAATTGTCATCAAGAGATCAAGGAGAAAATTTTAGAACTTTTTGTGCAAATTAAAACAAGAAAAATGTATTTCATTTTTAAATGAATAGATCAAGCTTGAACTGTAACAATTTAAGTTAAAGTAAGTAAAAAGGGTTTATTTTGTTAAATTTTATCAAGTTCTTGAATAAATTTTCTTTTTATACATGTTTTTTTTTTCCCCACACAATTTTAAAACAAAGGCTAAAACATTTTTGGAGCAGCACCCCCACTAATTTTAGTTACGAGCCGCCACTGAGAATGGGGAAAGCTACATGATGAACTTTATGGTTTTATATGTTTCACCAAACGGTAGGCTGTGAGATTGTGGTGCTTGATGGTGATGAAAAGCGTGTACACAACATTTAGTTGGAAACCCTGAAAAAACAAACACAATGTGTCATTGGTAGATTTAGACGTCGATGGAAGGATAATGTTAAAATTGATTTTAAAGAGTTTGGGTATCAGGTTAGGGATTGGTTGGAGGTGTACAAGGACAAGGTTGAATGGCTAGCTTACGTTTTGGTGGTCAAGGACTTTCTAGTCAGTGGAGGTACTGTCTCTCATTAGTAGTTTACAATAAGTTCGAGTGTGTTTATGATCTGTCTGAGCAACTTTACAAAGTGCACCCTCCTAGGAGGCACAGGATATGTTTGTTTGGGTTAAAAGGGGGTATTTTAGCTTTAGTGTACACTTTTCAACATTTCTTCAAGTAGTTTATTATTAGACTGGTAAAACATGACTATACACAGACTTTTGAATTCTTCCCGCCCAGCTTGTTGATTTAAATGATTATTTATTTAATATTTCATATTATATCCCACCTTGACTCTTTCCATGTTAAATGTTTAACTTTGTTAATCTTATAATTTTATTGTCATATTTCTATACAATATCTTACAATTACATTGGTTTCCTCAGACCTGAAGATGGTGTAACATTAATAATAACACTGAAACTTCTCGTCACAAAAGGAAAAGCGACTATCAAATAAGGAGAAGGGAATCAAAATAAAGAAGATATAATTTTGTATTTTATTATAAATACGCCAAATACAATTTTGAGGGGTGAGTAATAATTCATTTTTAAATTTGGGTGGGTAAAATATACCCTTGTTTCTCTTTGTTCCCTATACCACCGATTTTGATGCGATAAGAGAGGAGAACGAATTAGATTTGCCATTAAGCACTTTAGTATTAGGTCTTGAGCCAGAACTTCCACTAACCAAAAGTATCTAGGACAAATCTTGGCGGATTTCTTTTTAGAACAATCACGAAGTACAAGGTCAGTGGAAGTTTGGACATCTTAAACCAATAGAAAAAAAAACTTAGCTTCGCCGAAAGGACAAAGCACTGATTAAATATTTTTTTTAACGTCCTATTTAAAGAGGAAGGACGTACGTCCCACACTTACGAACCCCCTTCAGTGTGCGTGAGTACGGCTACCTCGTTGATCAAGCGCACGAAGTAAAATATATAGATAGACTAGGATGTATCTACTCCTTTGGTCAAAACCTTCGAGGGAATATTTACACACACACCATACATGCTACACCCCCATTTCCCCAATTGGGCAAATTTCTATACATTTTCATGAAGTAACCTCTGCTATTGACCATTTCACGAACTGGGCAAAATTTGTATTAACTCTTGTCCATTTCACGAACTGGAACTTATTTTAACTGAAATAAGGTTTAAGATATATCAAACTAGCCCAAACTAACTTAACCTAACCTAACCTAACCTAACATTCTAAGAAGATTAAAAGTTAAATTTAATTAAATACCAAACCTTCTCTTCACTTGTCCATTTCATGGACTGGGCAAAAACTCGTACAGTTCATGAATTGGGTAAACGATCGAAGCTGCCCAGCTCATGAACAGGGCAGCACAGGGCATCACAGGGTCTGTGCACAAGTCCCTTTCCCCTTGCCCTGAAACTCTTCTCTCTCTCTCTCTCTCTCCATTCATGAGAACGCTGACTGGCGTAGCAGTGAAATACTGAAGAAGAAAAAAAAAAAATGGAAGCTTAGGCTAAAGGAATAAAGAATAAACTATTTAAATATATCTACTCAGAAAGAGGGGTTAGACAATATTTGGAATATTGGGAACTCCTAGCAACACCTCGTTTTGTCATAAGCTTTCAAGTATTCTCTAAGTTCTTTCATTTTAATATATCTACCAACATAACATTATTGTAATATACATAGTAGTACAATAAACCAATTGAAAAGCCAAGTTTAACATCAATCACGAACACATACAAATATACCCCGTCACTTTCCCCTTATCCTTGACCATAGCACATCCTGACCGCTCTTAGGTCCACGTGCACAAGGGAGTGGTGACAATATGATCAATATTTTCAATTATATTAAAACTAAATTTCAAAACCGACATTGCGTGGCGTACATCACAATATCATTTTATTACTTGCTTAATATATCATCAAAGTTGATTCATTAAAAGTAGAAGTTTATTGCCTGTTTATATATATATATATATATATATATATATATATATATATATATATAAACAGGCAATAAACTTCTACTTTTAATGAATTAATATAATAATTAATGTATTATATATATATAAACATACAATACAGAATTTACTTTTATTTTACTGTAGAAAGAATTTACTTTTCCTATAATATTTAATTTTAATTGACTATTTATTATATTAGAAATGTTGGAAGCTATAATATTATGTTTGTATTTACCAACTCTAGTAAAATATGCTTCTACGAAATGTTTTAAAATCTCTCTATTAAACAAAACTGAGTCTTTATTCTTTCAAACAAAATAATATTCTCTTTGAGTTCCAAAACAAAAGGTTTGTTAAAACCATATAAATAGCTTGGCGAAGGTCGTCCACGTTGTTATTTTTCGTACGAGATACTGACTTTTGTGTTTTGTCTTGTATTTGTTTTTGTTTGTACTTGTGGAAAACTGGGAAAATAAATATTTTGTAGCTTTCATATTTCACACCAGAACAACATTTTGTTAGACATTATTTTCCTCTAAGAGTTTTTAGACAAATTCGATTCGTTTTTTCTTCACCTTGGAAGTAAGAACAACAAACAAACACTTTATATATCGTTTACGTCTACGAATTTTGGATGGTAATGGTCTCTTTCCTTTTTTTAAATTATATATACAACACACGAAACAAATAGTTAAATATTTCTTTTATATGATAATATTTGGACATAATGTATGAGTTGATATGAAAATAATACATATCTAATACAAACCAATAAGGTTGTGTGAAGCTTCACAAACTTTGTGTTCACTTCAAATATTCGTCATCCTCGACTTAGATTCGAAATTAAAGTTCTGGATTCGACAATAATTACGAAGTTTCTTCAGTAAAAATATTTAAAGTTAAAATACTTATTTTTTTCTAGGATATGTTATTTTATTTCGCTTCATTTTGTACTGTTATTTATACTACAAATTAATGTACGCAAAATAAAAATCTTTAAATAATTAAATTACGACTTGTGAAAGTAGCTTTAATTTACATTTTAGGATGAATTATCTAACTTGTGTTTGTACTGTAAACTTTTGTAAATTGTACTTAATACCCCGATTTATATATGCGACATATAACTTTCAATTTTTTTTCCAAGATTTTTTTTTTTTAATATTCATACCTCGATTTGACTTCGGTAATATTTAATTCTATTATAGACTTTGCTTCTAATTGAAAAAGTGAACTTCCCACAACGCTATGTACGATATTGTACCTTATCGATGGGCACGTGGAAAAAACATCAAGTTTTTCTAGTTTGGTCTACTGGACGGTTCAGAGTTTGATCCCCAGCTGTTTGTAATGAGTTTTTTCATCCCAAATGGTTCTACACTTTCCATCTATGCAAATGCGGACGTGTTTTCTCAGAATTCTAGTTTACTCATCCAAACCTACTAGTCAGATTAAATGTGGATTGCCAGGACGAGTGGTAAGACCTAATACAATTTTTAAAACATAAATTTAAACATTGAGAAAAATGTATACTCAGTGTTTTGCGTATACCCGTAACTTTAAGTTTTCTGAATATTTTTCGTTTAAGAATTTGTAAAGTTCATATTTCTATTACTGTTTTGAAAACAAGAAACAACATCCTGATAAAACATGTCAATAAGTTATGTTTACCAGTTCCTTGGTTAAGTCTCTAATTAGCGCACAGATTTTTATCAAATTTGGAAAGCATATACATCAAACGTACGTTTACAGTTTATGTGAAATGTTCACACAGGCCAAAACTTTTGAATAAGGGTAGTTTATTTTTGTAAACTGCATCTAATCACTCGGCCGGATTTATTCGAAAATACTGCATACACTAATTGAATACTAATAACTAATAAGGAAGGTATAATTTATAGTATATCTACACGGATTTTAATATAAAGAAATTGGAAAAACATTTTTGGGAAAAAAATCATCAGTTATACCCGAAATGTATTCGAACCCTGACCTTATAATTACTAATAAATCATGCCTTATGTCTTAACCCATGTGCCCACCTCTGCGTGTGTATCAAGGTCCATCTATGCGTGTGAATCAAGGTATCACTATTTTAAGGAGACACGTGATTTTGCTATTTGGATGCATGTTTTAGACTAAATATTTTTCTCATTAGTAATTAATATTTAAGGTGCGGCAGAAGGGAGCGCGAGTAATTTTTCAGTTTTTATAGAATTACATATTTTTAACCAAAATAAATCAAATATTTCTCCAGGAGTAATGTAGAGTTTAGTTTTCTACACATACTAATATCAACAAATCTTGAATATCTGTAAAGTGTGTCTTGGAATGTTGTCAAAACACTTCATTTTTATTTAAAATGTGTTGACAACATTCCAGGACACCTTTGACAGATTTTCAAGATCTGTTGATATTAGTATGTGTAGAAAACTAAACTCTACATTGCTACTGGAGAAATATTTGATTTATTTTGGCCAACAAATTTATATTCTATAAAAACTGAAAAATACTTGCACTCCCTTCTACCGCACCTTAACTAAGACTATTATTCAGATATATACACATAACTAACTTTAAAGTCAAATTTATAAAATCTTCAACCTAAATTAAAAAGAATTACGTACTGTATCTTAATTAAATATTATTAGGGAGAACAAACCAAAGATAATATGCATACAAAAATTAATTTGGGAAATAGCTTATTTAACGTTCCTCCTCCACCCTCTTTGGATGAAAGTAGTCAAGATATAATTAATTATAAACCATTTTCTTTAATTACTTGTTTTAAATCTCCAACTTTTCTTGTAATACAATACCATAATTTATTTTATTTTAGTATAACTGTTGTCTCTAAGTCAACATGCTGCTTAACTATAAAAAATGTCAAGCACCAGAAGATAAATATAAATGTTTTGATTCTATATTTCATTTAAGTGTAGCGTTTACTTCAAGAAAAATATCCCAACACTACGGAGGCTCGGGAAAGGCAACTCTGAAGAAAAAAAAAAAAAAAAAAAAAAAAAGTGAAACAATCCTAAATTATAAAATAATTTTCTGTTGTGACTGTTAAAAAAAACTTTATTTGTTTGAGGAAGGCTAGATTTATATTCCTAATGATATACTTTGATGTTAGAACGACACCATTTGGCGTAATTCATCGTTTAAAATGAGATAATTTCACATTTTCTTTGAATTTCTTAGAAAGAATAAAATGCAAAACGAAAGGCTAAATCATGTGTTCAACTTTTTGGGGGAGCATATTTAAAAAAAAACTAATATATTTAATATATTTAATGTGAACGTACCGAGTCAAACTATCAGCACAAGGGACACGGCTTAAAAACCGACTTAATTCTAAAATAGACACAACCTCCGTCACTTCCTCACAATGAACGGGGAAATACCCACTTCGGTGGCCGCGTGGTCTAACGCGCTAATCTAATGTTGGACTAGACTGATGAAGATGGGGAGATTCGGGTTCGATTCTGCTTGGGTGCACCGAGGGTGATTATTCCTAAATGGTTTTCCACTCTCCCTCGATATATATGCAGGGGCATTTACTTTAAGTTTAAACCTACCTAATCCCTAACACAATATCGTGATTAGTATATAGGCATATAACCCAAACGGGTAGTAAGATGCGGTGCTAAAAAGAAATATGAAAAATCAAGAAGGTTCAAATATGATCGACAGAAAAAAATACAATATCTACTTTCATGTATTTCATGTTTGAAATCAAATGATTCACGGCTATCACTTTTGATAGGTATTATCAATACCTGCTTTATCCTCGTCTTACTGCACTGGATATCATCTCTGAGGGAACTACATGGAGGGAAACAGCTTTGTCATCCTCTAGTTTTTGTGTGAATGAGCGAGAGTGACGCCTTAGAACATTCAACCACCGAGGTGGGTAATTTTATAGTAAAATGTTATCAATATTAACAGGAAAAATAAATGGTACGGTGCACTGCATAGATTTTCTCCCTCTTTTATCTTAAAATATACATTTAATAAGAACTAGTAGAATTTGTGGAGAGAAAAATACACAATAACACACTATAACAAAGATCACAAATGTAATAATATACACTGTTACTTACTCTATGACATTAGGAGCTAGGAGCACTGTTACAGGAAAATTGAGAAAAGATAAACATCTTTGTCCCCCAAAGAGCATGAGAATCAAATTCGTTTTCAAAGACATGAATTAAAAGTAGGCTATATATATATATATATATATATATATATATATATATATATATATATTTATAGCCTACTTTTAATTCATATATATATATAATATTTGTTTATAGCCCAGAAATTATTAGTTCTATAAAATATTTTCAAATAAAAGATTCTTATTACTTTCTCGCTAGCTTACAGGTATAAAAAGTATTGTGATCATAAAGAAAATTGAACTCCTAAGTTTTTTTTATGAATTTTTACGTTTCACCCCTCGAATCCGAAAAAATAGTTTTTGAATTCCTGTCTGTCTGTATCTCAGACTAGAGCCTAAACAATTTCACCGATCGGGCTAAAACCTGATATCTAGGGTTTTCATAGGGTTTCCCGAGGGGTTTTTGGGAAATTGATATCTAACCCTAAAATTAAGGGTAGTTTACTGAAGGGTGAAAAGAGAAAAAATCGATTTTCTCAAAATCTGCTCTAACGATTTTGATTAAATATAATTTCTAAGCATTGATCTATATTATTTAAAAAAATGGCTACTCTTTTTTTTAAATCGTACTACAACTTTACATTGATAAATTATTTTGTATCTCAAGTAGAGAAATGATGAAAATAGGAAAACTTCTATTATGTAAATTACCCTCAAAGTCATGTTCATTAGAAAATAAGAATGGCCATCTTTTTTACACTTATAAACAGTGCTTAGATATAAAATTTAATCAAAATCGTTATAGTGAATTTCGAGTTTTTAAAAAAATTTTGTCCTTCAGTCCTTAAATTTAGGGTTGGATATCTAAATCCTAAGACCCCTTGGATGGACTTTATAAACACCCCAAATACCAAGCTATAGCCCGATCCGTAAAACAATTTCGGCTCTAGTTCAAGGTATGGACAGACGGACAGACAGACGGCATTGCGAAAACCACATTTTTGGTCTCAGGGAGCCATGATCAAAATATCGAGCTCGATTTTTTTTAACGATCACAATACTTGATTTCTAAGGCTTCGAAAGAAAGTAAAAATTACAACCCTGTAACCAAAGAATAAAAAATATGTTTGACAAGATTAATCGAAATAAAATTTAATGTTAAATTTATATTAATTTTTGATAAAATATTTCAAAATATAATAATCCCATTCACACTTTTTTTTCTCTACAAGGACTCGGCTGGAAGCGTCCTGCCAACGTTGACGCTACTGTCAATAAACTGTCCTTATGACCTTCCAACAGCTATTGTAGTTCCAAGTCATAAAGGTTGTGTTGAATAATGAACGATGGGACAGAGGCCTTATCACATTGTAGTTCCATGTTTTATAAAAAAAATTAATTTTATATATATATAACGTTCATTGTCTAATGCCACGGTGGTGACAACTCGGCATTGTCAGTGGCGTGACGCGATCATGACTGTGACGATGATAAAAAGGTAATCAAAGGGAGTATAATTGAATGGCAAAATTAACACGCTTTTTTTTTTGTCAACTATATTTAGTTTTCTCTTTATTGATTTCATTTGAAAACGTATCGGTGGGCACGCGGATTTATCGCAAGGATCATCTGCTATGGTTTTTTTCCGGTGACGGAGGTTTGGAACTTGAATCCTATACAACTGTAATGAGGTTTTTTTTCCCCTAAATGTTTATTTACTATCTTACTCCACATAAACGCCAACACAGTTTTTCTAGATATTACCTTCCTCATTACAAACCCCATTGGTGTTATAAAATTAGTCCTAACGAACGGTTGCTAGCAGTAATAATTAAATATTTAACATAAAACTTAAATATTTAGTTTTTTAGTGACCATGTTCTGGTATTATCGACTCAATTTGAGAAACGGGAAGAGTAGGTGTATGTCTAAAAGTGCTTCAGTTGTCCGTTTTTATTCAAACCTTTATTTAGAATGAAGGATACAGGGGAAAAGGGAGAAAGTCTCACTACACAGATTTTCCAGGACAACTCCATACGGAGCCCAGTAAATACTTTTATTTAAACTAATTTAAAGAGGACATATACCTTTTTTAACCATCATCTGAAGTGCATTAAGATTGTCTAACAGAAGGTAGCACTCAATTTGATCTAAATTCGAACTTTCCCTTTTCCCCCTGTACTCTACAAATTGTCATGCTTCCGTTTTATGATATGAGAATAAATGATCAGACCCGCTTCGGTGGCCGCGTGGTCCAACGCGCTACTCTCGGGATGGACTGGGAGATAAGGTTCGAATATAGAACGGATGTACTTAGGGGGTTTTTACAAATCGGTTTTCCACTCTCTCTCTATGCGAATGCGGGTACACATCCTCTGAATATAATCTTCCTAATCACTAAAACCATTAGCATAAGCGTATAAACCGAACGGTTAGTAAGACAAGGTGCTATTCGTTTGCTGCACAGGTTGGTTTTTGTCCATAGTGGTGTTGATAGATCAACGTGGAATAATTTATGAAAACTACAAATGGAATAAGAATAATGAATAAAGTTACACTTATCAATGAATGAAATACATTTTGCTTAGGTTTAATTCTTAAACTATTAATGAAAATTTATAAAAAAAAACTACATTATCTAACCTCTATTTCAATTCCCCAACAACCTCCAAATAGCTTCTTGAGGCAGCTTATATTAAAAATAAGATCCGGGGCAGACAAGCACCTTTTACCGCCACAACAGAACTAATGAAAAAATAATATTAAGTCATATTATACTCTTAACAGAAACTACTTGCAGATTAGTTGTCAGGACACATCTTCAAAGGTGCAGTAACGCACAAGGTTGTCGGCACAGTATATTTAATATCCACGAATCGTAGGAGTGATATGGGTGGGGCAGGCGGGGGGACCAAGGGACCAATTCTTAAGGTCAGTTTCATAGTCAGACTTAGTACACCTCAAGCGCGGTGCTGTACTAAATACAAGACGACACTTACCTTTATCAGAAAAGAACTGGGATATTTTCACATATGCATATATGTACATATGTATGCGCAATGTGCATATATATATATATATATTTCACACTCAAGCATGAATGTTATTCTCGCTTATACTAATAAAGGGACTCAAGATTTAATACTTCTCTGAAATGGAAGTTATCTATAAGTATGTTTATCAACGGTGAAAATATAAATAATATTACTATTTTTTCAACATTAGAATAGTTCAGTTATAAGATCTGTGCTACGTGACACTATGATGCACCCCCTCTCATCCCCACCTCCCATGCAACAATTTATCGATTTTTGAGTTAAACTCTCCCCCCTCTCAACAGTGAAGCGTGTTTCTGGAATGGTTTGGTTGTGTATATGTGTGTGTGTGTGTGTTTATGTGCGTCTGGGCCCATTCTCGTAGTTCCAGTTTTGGAAAGATCAGCCAGTTCTAATGTACCTTGGCCAGGGACCCCGATGACTACATCTTTTCCTGGAGGCTCTTTCCATGTTCCAATGAGATGAGGTGATGGTATGGTGATACGGACAATGAGTGTGTGGAAACCAGTGTAAACACTTAGTTCTAACTTAATAGTATCCAACCAAATTCTGGTGGCGTTGGGGTAATTCTTTTTTCGGGAAAATTACCCAAGGTGCCAGCCGAGAATCAAACCGGGACCTGTAGACTCGTGGCCAGTTGCACTGACCACTACATCACGGGGAATGTTACTCTTTAAGTGAAAAATTACGTAACACAGATCAGAGGGAGGAAGGGGGTCAGGATACATTTCTAATGGTTCTTAATTGGGGGAGGGAGGGTGGATCAAAAACGGCAAGAAAATGGTTTTATGTGGTTATTATTATTATTAACACGTCTTACTACCCGTTCGGGTTGTATGCACTTACGATAATGTGTAATGGTAGGGTGATTGTGAGGCCTACAGTTTAACGTGGGATACGAACCACGGTGGAGGCTTGGCATCCCCCACATTCACAAGTTTAGATTAATACAAGTATTTTCAGAGGTGAAGGAAGGGCTTGGCAATCAGATAAATCTGTGTTGGGACCGAGGATTGAACCCTGGACCCCCAACAAAGAAGTCCGACACCTTACCCATAGACCACCAGGTCACCTACGCAGTTTATCGATGACCCCTATGTCTTGATGGTAGCATTTGACGCTAGTTTTTATTTTATAGTTTTATAGTGTATTTAAAAATGATTTATTAAACATATTGGCAAAGTGAACAGATTGTTGCGGTTGTGTGTAACATAGTGATTACACCTGTTTCAGACGTACGGGATACGCGTCATATCAGAAATTGGCTTATTATTTCGAAACATGGTTCACGTAAAAAAATTAAATTTTAAAATTTGAATAAAATCCATAAATATATGAAAAACTTATTTTCAGCAAGGTTTTTGGCAAAAGGTTTCAGTTCTGAGAACTATAAAAGTTAAAATAATGATGATTGCCTTAGTTGTTTTGAAACTTCAGAACTACTAATATCATAATAAATACCGCAGGTCTTGGATTATATCCATTCAGTTCAGCGGTTCTTTTAAATAATGAGTAGCATATAGGTCCCTAGTTTGGAGTAGTTCTGAGTGGTAGTGTGTGTGAGCAAAAAGGTCCTGTTTCAATTCCTACACTAAATGTAAATTTTAATAATATATTTGAACTACAATTTATATATGCCCATAAGCTTCACGTTATATTAATTTTTATATATCTACTGAAAGTATTTTAATAAACGTGTAATTTTAATTTTGTGTGAAGAATATAATAAAAAGTGAAATTACGTATCACTCTATAGTAAAGAGAGGAAACTATTATTATTACTATCCAAGATCACAATGATGAATGAGCAAAGTGATTAAATATATTATTGCAGAAAGAGTGTTTTGAGGGAATAATGATTTTGGAATAGTTTAAATTTCATGTATTTACTCATACCAGCATTGAACACCTTTAGTAAAATATATGAGGATAATATCACGAAGAATTCTCTCTGGAAGTTGAAAACTCATCATATAACTAGAAATATCATTATAACTAAATAACATAATATTTTAACATACAATTCATTGAAGTATACTAACACACGATTACTATATTGTTTTTAACAAAATAAATTTAAATATGGTTTTAAACAACAATATATTTTGGAATTGGTAAGAAAAAAGCTTTTGAAAATCCTTTAAAAAATTATTTTACATTACAACCCATTAAAAAAATGATTCACTAAGCATGTTTATTTGATGTACTGAAATTAAAATTATAGATGCCTTATCATAACATTTTAAACGTAATTATTTTAACAGTAGTGTTAATTCAACGTATATTTTTAACTTTGAACCCTTTCAAATATTTTATTTGGTATCTATATTAATTCCAGAAAAATAAAACAAGTGTTAATCTATCACCGTTTTAACAATTTATACATTCAATATTAATCAAAACATTGACCCTAAGGTTTAATTACACTTCAAGTAGACCAGAAAGGAGAGAGCCCACACTAACTTGTCCTCCATCTAAGTTTGTTAACTCGCACGGTTTGTCGAGTCAAGTGTTCAGCCAAACGGAAACCTCTCCCGGCTCCTCCACGACCCAAAGAACAATGTTACTCCAGGGGCTACGTTTGTTTCAAACTGGATCTTTAGATCTTATAGGGTCACTTCCTGAATGGCCCCGACACCGGCAGGACTATGTTTTGGGATGACTGCCAGGATCTCTCTAACTGCACCTCGGAGGATACACACTAGAGAGGAAATGGTAGAGGTCTACCAAGGTCTGAGATGGTGGCAAGCTTTGATAGGTCTTCTTTAATATGAGTCCTAAGTTCCTTCCTCTCCATCCTCTATCACCTTATACACCATCCTCTTGATACGAGTCCTCAGTTCCTTCCTCTACATCCTCTATCATCATCCTATACACCACCCTCCTTGATATGAGTCCTCAGTCCCCTCCTCTACTATATCTTCCTAGAGCTACACGGACCTCATTAACACCAACTAGTGTAGGCAGTTAACTTCCCTACATCGACTTTAGAAGACGAACATATTACTCTCATACCTTGAGGGTGTTTGGTAAAATAAAGGAGAGTAAGTTAATTTAGGAGCCAACGTACGCATTGTACACTAGAGAGACATGCCAATGATTCGGTATCATTAGGTTCTCAAGTTAACTCATGGCGTGAATATTTCACTTGTTGATGTAATCATTTTATCAGTAGACAATGTGCTCTTAGAGGTTGAGTACAAGTGTAGAGAATATTTGTTCCCGTTGATTACAAGTCTAGAGTACCCTTGTTCCATTTGATTACAAACCTAGAGTATCCTTGTTCCAGTTGATTACAGGTCTAGAGTATCCTTTTTCCAGTTGATTACAAGCCTAGAATACCCTTGTTCTCGTTGATTACAAGCTTAGAATATCCTTGTTCCCGTTGATTACAAGTCTAGAGTATACTTGTTCAATTTGATTACAAGCCTAAAGTATCCTTGTTCCAGTTGATTACAAGTCTAGAGTATCCTTGTTCCAGTTGATTACAAGCTTAGAATATCCTTGTTCCAGTTGATTACAAAACTGGATTATCCTTTTTCAATTTGATTACAAGCCTAAAGTATCCTTGTTCCCGTTGATTACAAGCTTAGAATATCCTTGTTTCCGTTGATTACAAGTCTAGAGTATACTTGTTCAATTTAATACATGCCTAAAGTATCCTTGTTCCAGTTGATTACAAGTCTTGAGTAGCCTTATTCCAGTTGATTACAAGCTTAGAATATCCTTGTTCCCGTTGATTACAAGTCTAGAGTATACTTGTTCAATTTGATTACAAGCCTAAATTATCCTTGTTCCAGTTGATTACAAGTCTGGAGTATCCTTGTTCCAGTTGATTACAAGTCTGGAGTATCCTTTTTCAAGTTGATTACAATCTTAGAATATCCTTGTTCCCGTTGATTACAAGTCTGGAGTATCCTTTTTCAAGTTGATTACAAGCTTAGAATATCCTTGTTCCCGTTGATTACAAGTCTAGAGTATACTTGTTCAATTTGATTACAAGTCTAGAGTATACTTGTTCAATTTGATTACAAGCCTAAAGTATCCTTGTTCCAGTTGATTACAAGTCTGGAGTATCCTTTTTCCAGTTGATTACAAGCTTAGAATATCCTTGTTCCCGTTGATTACAAGTCTAGAGTATACTTGTTCAATTTGATTACAAGCCTAGATTATCCTTGTTCCAGTTGATTACAAGTCTGGAGTATCCTTGTTCCAGTTGATTACAAGTCTGGAGTATCCTTTTTCAAGTTGATTACAATCTTAGAATATCCTTGTTCCCGCTGATTACAAGTCTTGAGTATACTTGTTCAATTTGATTACAAGCCTAAAGTATCCTTGTTCCATTTGATTAAAAGTATGAGTACCCTTGACCCAGTTAATTACAAGCCTAGAGTACCCTTGTTACAGTTGATTACAAGCCTAAAGTGCCCTTGTTCCAGTTGATTTAAAGTATGAGTACCCTTGAGCCAGTTAATTACAAGTCTAAAGTATACGTGTTCCATTTGATTACAAGCCTAGAGTACCCTTGTTCTAGTTGATTAAAAGTATGAGTACCCTTGAGCCAGTTAATTACAAGTCTAGAGTATCCTTGTTACAGATGATTACAAGCCTAAAGTACCCTTGTTCCAGTTGATTAAAAGTATGAGTACCCTTTAGCCAGTTGATTAAAAGTATGAGTACCCTTGAGCCAGTTAATTACAAGCCTAAAGTGCCCTTGTTCCATTTGATTACAAGCCTAAAGTACCTTTGTTCCAGTTGATTAAAAGTATGAGTACCCTTGAGCCAGTTAATTACAAGTCTAGAGTATTCTAGTTACAGTTGATTACAAGCCTAAAGTACCCTTGAGCCAGTTGATTAAAAGTATGAGTACCGTTGAGCCAATTAATTACAAGCCTAAAGTGCCCTTGTTCCATTTGATTACAAGCCTAAAGTACCCTTGTTCCAGTTGATTAAAAGTATGAGTACCCTTGAGCCAGTTAATTACAGGTCTAGAGTATACGTGTTCCATTTGATTACAAGCCTAAAGTACCCTTGTTCCAGTTGATTAAAAGTATGAGTACCTTTGAGCAAGTTGATTACAAGTCTAGAGTATACATGTTCCATTTGATTACAAGCCTAGAGTACCCTTGTTCTAGTTGATTAAAAGTATGAGTACCCTTGAACCAGTTAATTACAAGTCTAGAGTATCCTTGTTACAGTTGATTACAAGCCTAAAGTACCCTTGTTCCAGTTGATTAAAAGTATGAGTACCCTTGAGCCAGTTGATTAAAAGTATGAGTACCCTTGAGCCAGTTGATTAAAAGTATGAGTACTCTTGTTCCAGTTAATTACAAGCCTAAAGTGACCTTGTTCCATTTGATTACAAGCCTAAAATACCCTTGTTCCAGTTGAGTAAAAATATGGGTACCCTTGAGCCAGTTAATTACAAGTCTAGAGTATACGTGTTCCATTTGATTACAAGCCTAAAGTACCCTTGTTCCAGTTGATTACAAGTCTGGAGTATCCTTGTTCCAGTTGATTACAAGTCTAGAGTACCCTTGTTCCAGTTGATTACAAGCCTACCCTTGTTCCAGTTGATTACAAGTCTGGAGTGTCCTTGTCCCAGTTGATTACAAGTCTAGAGTACCCTTGTTCCAGTTGATTACAAACCTAGAGTACCCTTGTCCCAGTTGATTACAAGTCTGGAGTATCCTTGTTCCAGTTGATTACAAGTCTGGAGTATCCTTGTCCCAGTTGATTACAAGCCTAGAGTACCCTTGTTCCAGTTGATTACAAACCTAAATTACTCTTGTTCCAGTTGATTACAAGCCTAGAGTACCCTTGTTCCAGTTGATTACAAGTCTGGAGTATCCTTGTCCCAGTTGATTACAAGCCTAGAGTATCCTTGTCCCAGTTGATTACGAGCCTAGAGTACCCTTGTTCCAGTTGATTACAAACCTAAAGTATCCTTGTTCCAGTTGATTACAAGCCTAGAGTACCCTTGTCCCAGTTGATTACAAGTCTGGAGTATCCTTGTCCCAGTTGATTACAAGTCTGGAGTATCCTTGTTCCAGTTGATTACAAGTCTACAGTATCCTTGTTCCAGTTGATTACAAGCCTAGAGTATCCTTGTTCCAGTTGATTACAAGCCTAGAGTACCCTTGTTCCAGTTGATTACAAGTCTGGAGTATCCTTGTTCCAGTTGATTACAAGCCTAGAGTATCCTTGTTCCAGTTGCTTAAAAGCCAAGAGTACCCTTGTTCCATTCTGTCCATCCCTGTTGTTGAGTGGTTAGAGTCTTAGACTACAAACTCATCCCAGCCCTGTGCTGTAAATATATCCAGATGACCTGGATGGGAAATAAGCTGCAAAAAATAAACTGTTGTCAAGTCTGTGAAGAGTAAATGGTCCCAACTAGAACACTTTCACTCGATTATTTAATGACTTCACAAGGTCACCATCTTTAACTGGGTAATATTTTATTCCGACAAGTCAACTGCCCTCTCAGTCCCTCTTAGTGTCCCCAGGAGGCCCAACAGAGCACCCACGGAGTCGTAATGACCGTCCAGAGAGAAAAACAAAGTATATAAGGAAGGGAGATATAAGAGCATTCGGGGTAAAACAACGGAATGGGGCGATATAAATGGACCATTTTGTAAGCTCGATGACAAGGAGTTTGACTCCAAAGATGAGCTTAGACAGTTTGGAAGTAACTACTAATGACTACTTGTTAGAAGGGTTCGTCCAGAAAGCCAGATGGTAGTTTCACTCTAAAGCAGGGAGCTTAGTGCTAAGTAAGATTACCCGATGTTCTCATTGCTCGTCAAACCCTTTCCCCCCAACCATTACTCCGTGAAGCCTGTAGATGAATCGTATTAGAATATTCAAACAAAGGTTTCAGTTTTAAATATTCTGGTATTGTTTTAAATTTTGAAAAATACATAAAAATTAGAATTTTTTTTCTAAACTAGTCAAAGTTAAGGCTTAGCCAAAATTTTATTTAATTTTACCCTTGAAATAGAAATTTTTAGCTATCAGCTTATTTAAAAAAATGCTGAGATGTAATAGTATGATAAAAATTAGTGTATTTGCTTAGAGAGAAAGAGAGATTGGAATAGAATTTAAGGGGGGAAGAGATCAATGCCAATAGGTATTTGAATCCTGGCCTCACCATCATGAGAAAACATAACAAGATGAGACAGACGTCTTTACTTGCATGCCCATTGATGTATGTGTGAATTGCAAATGAAAGAGGAAATATATTCAAGATACACAATTAACATAAATATGTTTTAAACTAATTCGTAAAGTCAGGGCTGCTCTTAGCAGATGCGGAGTCCCACCATTTGCGTGGGAGAAGGGCCATTTAGGTAAAACAACCCTCAGTGTACCCGAGTGAGATTCTAACCCGATCACCCCGTCTTCAGCAATCTAGTCCAACACGAGGGTAGTGCGTTAGACCACGTGGCCACTGGAGCAGGTTAATCTTACTGTTGATTTTGATAATTAAAATTCACATTATATTGAGGTAGAATTTAATATAGTTACCAGTGAAGTAGAACAGAATGCTTTAATTGTGTTTTTCCTTGTAGATTTAATTAATTAAAAATAAAGGGGAAAGTGATAAACAGATGGTAGATATTTACTGTTATATTTTAACCAAATTAAATCTATCAACTTCAAAGAAATCATAACCTAGCAAAAAAAAATCAACATTTCTGAAACAAAATACTGTTATGTGCAAACGAATTTGGTCATTTAAGCTGAGTTTAAAGTACTCTACACAACTTAATGTAACATCTATGAGAGTTTATTAAATTTTCAGAGTGAATGACGAAGAGTTGGTACTATTAGTTAAAGAATATTCCAAACGATATGACTTCTCTCATCCCAAGTACCACAATAGTTTGGTGAATATTCCTGCCCCCTTCTATATCTATTGCAAGAGGGACGTCTCAAAGCAATGATAGGCAAACTTTTCGGAGAGTGGGCCAAAAGAAAATAGAAAAATGCAGGTGGACCAACACAGTTAATGAAAATGTTACAAAACTACTGTACAATTAAGTCCTATCAATTATTAAAATGGATTTGTCTTATAATGATATCTAATTATAATATAATATTATTTAACAAATACTTAAATAAAACAGATTATTAACACTACTGAATGAAGGAGTTTGTGATTAGTGGACGTATGACTGTTTTTCTAAAAGTTTTACTCAGTCTGGTTCCAACTGGGACGAGTTGACTCTTATAAATGAAGCTAAGTGACCATCTGTCAGTCTGGTTCCAACTGGGACGAGTTGACTCTTATAAATGAAGCTAAGTGACCATCTGTCAGTCTGGTTCCAACTGGGACGAGTTGACTCTTATAAATGAAGCTAAGTGACCATCTGTCAATTTGGTTCCAACTGGATGAGTTGACTCTTATAAATGAAGCTAAGTGACCATCTGTCAGTCTGGTTCCAACTGGGACGAGTTGACTCTTATAAATGAAGCTAAGTGACCATCTGTCAGTCTGGTTCCAACACTACTTTTTCCTAGTTTCATGGTAGAAAACACATTCTCACATATATATGAGGATGCAAACATTGCAATAACCTTCTGGGTATGAGTTATCAAATTTTAGAAACGTGATTTTGATAAGGACTTGTAAAACTCAAGTTTTGGGACTTGACACACAACTGCTTTAATTGTGTGTTACATTGCAACTCAATTAATTCAAGATAGTTGTCGTGGATGATTTGTGTATTATTTAATCACTGGATACTGGTCACCAAAGCTATAAAATAGAAATAAAATCAAATGAGTACAAGGTGCCTTTTCTTATTAGTTTTTCCCAGTTTTTAAAAACACATTTAAAAAAATCGGAATTTGAAATCTTTTCGCGGGTCGCATTGAACCTGTCCACTGGCCGCATATAGCCCACGACCCGTAATTTGCCCATCACTGTCTTAGACCGGGCGTGTGGCCACCGAAACGGGTTGAATCTTTGCTGAAATTTGCGGAAAACTTAGACCATTATTTATGAACATGTTCGTAAGGGGAAAGAGCAGGGGCGTGTCATTAAATCCTAAGTACCTTTTGAGCAGACTAGCAGCCCACTTAAATATTTGTACGCCAAACCCGATACACTATCAAAGAGTTAATAATCTGATCACAAATGATTATACGCAACCTCGTCGAAACCGTGAACTCTAACTTGACTGTCTTGTCAAGTTAGAGTTCATTCTCATCTCTGTTGGAAATGTTGGGAGCACGACACCGAAATAATTGGTAGTAGGACTTGGTGGTGAGGTGGACAGACTTCGGCTGTAAACATAAATTACAACCAAAACAAGGAAACCGGTGCATACTTCTTATAGCAGGATTTTGATGATAAGAACATTTATCAAATATAAACATATCTTTTTGCGGTAAACGATGATAACAATTTACTATAAAATTAGTATTATTTTATAGGTATTGATAATATTTATCAAAAGTGACAGCTGCAGATCACATGACTTGACGTATTAATACGTGAAAGTAGTTGTCACATAAGTAAAAATTCTCACCCGTTTATGCTAAAGAAATGAACCTTTTTATTAAATCTTTCTAGTTTATATATTTGTGTATTTTATTTGCGTGGTTTAAAAAAATTAAAACTGTTAATATAAAATGTGTATAGGTCAAATTATTTTTTAGAAGGTTTTAGTAGACCGTGTCAGCATCAGTGGAAATTTCTTAATATAGGTACCAATGTTTGAGTATTTCATTAATGTATTGACATATTTGTGAATGTTCAATGTTGAATAAGATGAGTCATGATCCATTTGAATTAATACATGCCATTTATCAGCCTTCAAAATGATCAATTATTCATCAAATTTCAATAAATGTTCTTTTGACACCAAATAAGTTTCAATTTCTGTACTATAAATATTGATGGCTATTTTATCAGTGTTATGGAGTAAAATGAAACATACATTTATTTAAAAACCTTTATAAATTGAAACGCTAAAATAAAGTCCAATCAATGTTCATAAGAAGGGCTTCTTAAAAAAATGTAATTATATTTTTGCTGTAATTATTGATATATTATGATTTTTGTATTGTTAATGTTATTTAATAGTTATAGATAATATCTATCATGACAACTGCTGATAATATGACTTGACGTATGAAAACGTGAAAGTAGATCAAATAACTTCTCACTTTGGTGGCTGAATTGTTTAAGGTGTTAATCTCGCATTAGACTTGCTGGGGTACCAATCTTGGTCGGGTGAATAGATGTCGGTTTTACACACTCCCTTCACAAAAATTTGTTAACACTTCCTCTAAATTAACCCCCCCTTATCCTTAACGCATTGACGTGATTAATACATACGCATACAGAGAGTATAGTAGATTTTAATAGGAATTCCGTAATTTTAATACTGGTAAGTGACGTTGCCACACCAGTGAGATTTCTTTTTTTACAATTTGTATTTACATTCTTAGCCCGTTTAATTAATGATGTAAAGATAAATTATAAAGTAATCCTTAAAAAGAAAAATTGTTGAAAGACTTTGATAACTTTTTAGATAAACTTTATAACTTATTATTATTATTATTATTATTACTATTAGCACCGCATCCTACTACCCATTTGGGTTTTACGCTAAGGTTTAATTGAGAGAAAGTGCACCCACATTTGCGTGGAGAGAGAGAGTGGAACACCATTTAGGTAAACCACACTCAGTGCACCTGACTGGGATAGAACCCCGACCTTCCCGTTTTCGGCAGTCTAGTCCAACACGAAAGTAACGTGTTAAACCATGCGGCCACCGAAGCGGGTAAGTTCACAACTAAAAAAAAAAACCAAATCAGATATATTTCTAGAATGCCAAATTTGAGTGAGTCTCAATCGATGTTGGTGATTGAAAGTGGGCTTGAGCTGCTTAGGTGGCCATATGGTCTAAGGCGTCATTCTCCTGTGGGACTGGACTGCCGATGACAGGAAGATTGGGGGTTAGAAACACAATTAGCTACACTGAATGTAGATGCACCTATTTTAGATTCAACCTTCCTCATCTCCAACTATATACGTATAATCTGGAAAGGTAGTAAGACACGGTACTAAATAAAACTCCTTTTGAAGTTATAGATAAGGTTCTTTCTCTGAAAATGGTACTGTACAGTCCATTGACAAGCTGGACACTTGATTGTATTGATCACGTGATTCTCAAGTATCAGAAGAGACTACAAGTTGTTTGTATGTCTGGACAGTTGTGAGTCCTCCCCTTAACGAAATGTCGCGGACTGACAGTCACGTGACGTCTGGGGTAATACACAGACTCACGACACAAAACATGGTTTGTATAGTACTAGTACTAATATTAGCTTAACCAGTACAATGTATCACGTGTTAACGTGCTATCTTTTTTTATTTTATTATTTTATTTATATTATTATTTATTATTATATTAATTATTGCATCGCGTCTTACTACCCGTTCGGTTTATACGCACTTACGCTAATGTGTAATGGTAGGGTGATTGTGAGATTAAATAGAGGACCTACAGTTTAACGTGGATCCGAACCACAGAGGAGACCTGGCATTCCACACATTCACAAGTTGTGATTAAAACACGTCTTGTCAGAGGTGAAAGAAGGATTTGGTAATCAGATAAATCTGTGCCGGGACCGAGGATTGAACCCCGGACCCCCAACACAGAAGTCTGACGCCTTACCCCTAGACCGCCAGGTCACCTATCTCTTATAGTTTCATTAAAGTAGTAGGGGGGGTGGTAATTATAATCTTAGCATTTAGTATTACTATTATTGATAATTTTAGCATAGCATTTTACTACTCGTTCGGACAAAAACAAATATTTACTAATTACGCTGGTGTGTTAGGGAAAATAAAGGTTAGATTTAGAGGGAGAATACCCACCCACATTTGCATGGAGAGAGAGGAGAGAGGGAGTGTGTTAGAGTGAGAGTGAAAAACCATTTAAGATAAAACACTCTCAGTGCACCCAACTGGGACTCAAAACATCAATATCCCCTTCATCGTCAGTCCAATCTATTGCGAGAGTGATGGCCTATACGTTGTACCATTAGCCCGCCAAAGAGGGTTGTATTAAATATTAGAAATAATGTATCATAGTAAATGATAAACTAAATTATATTTTTACAAGCTTAGCCGATAAAATTACCACACTTGTGGGTATTTGGAGAAATGCGTTGGTCTTTTCTTGTCTGGCATGCTGGTGATGGGGATATCAGAACATAAAACAAAAGATTATGGACTGAAATGAGTTTTATAAAATATTTACAGCTCCCTCCAAGCAAATTCTGGTACATTTCTATAAAATTTACCTTCCTTTCTTCTATCTTAGATGGGTAGTAAGACGTGGAGCTCAGCCCATTCAGCCAATGTTATTAACGGACGACTAAATGTTTTATTTTTTCTAAAATTAATATAGTTTGTAAGTCATTTGTTCATATCAGTATCTTCAAAAGTGTACGTTAAATAGCATTAATGAGAACTTTTTTTTATTCTGGGACGGGAGGTCATGTTTAGACTTAATAAGAGTCTCTTTCATTATTTAACGTATCCCCAATAATACGCTGAATAATACTCTGCTACTAAGTAGAAATATATTAATGTATGAAATAAAAATAGGAACTCAGCTTGAAAATTTAAACGATATTTCCTCTTAAAAATGAATAAGTCCCAAAATAGGACCACTCTCTAGGTTTGATCAAAAATTTATAGTTTGGATAAAAATAATTTTTATCTCTAAATTGTACCATTTGTAGAGACTTAGAAAACGTGAGGCATGTATTAAACATATGAATATGAGCTTGGGCAGCTCTGCTAATGGATCAGTGAGGAACTAAATATAAAGATCAGGGTTTGAACCTTAGTTAAAATTAATTGGCGATTGGAGATGAAAAGGACAGGAACTAGAGAAACTGTCGTTTCATAAAGATTCAGGTTTAAGGCTAGGAGTTGGGAAAATTGTGAGAAAAATATCTTTAGTTTGAAAATGTTGGAGAAACACTTTTATTGTGTTATGATTGTATTATCAGAGTTTTTGGTCATATGAGGCTGCCTCGGCCCCTATAATATCAGTTAGTCAGGACTCTACCGTATTTTATTAATAAAATGAATACATTTGGTTAAATGTTGTGATCTAGCTTTGTTTACTATTTAGATAAGGGTAAAATATATCTTGAAACGACTAGGGGTACAACGTTGCTCTAAAAGCACGCCACACTCTTAGTTTCTAATCTCCCTCCTTTATCCAATATTCCAGCCTGCTCATTCTGGAATTCATTCCTTGGAAACTAGTAACAAATTTACTAAATGATCGTACAAGATTTCTTGAGCAACCAAACTAGTCTTTGACTTAAATAATGAGTGAAGAATGAACATGAGCAGGTGATAAATCTTGGATAGCCCAGTGGTCCAAGGTTCGATTCCCGTTTACATGTGTCATTTTTCAACTAATTTAAATTAATAAAACTAGTCTTTGTTTAGTAACACATATTTGAAACACATATATACACAATTTTAGATTACCTCATGGCAGTTGTGGCTCATATGTTGTCCAACCCGCCTTAAGAAACTGGTTTGACTCCTGGTGGGGTTAGAGATTTACTCGTCAAGTTATTTGAAAGTAGAAGGGCTAATAGTGATTCGGAGTTAATTATAAACAATTATCTCATTTCTAATTTACAGAGGGAGAGTTAAATACAGCTCACTCATCCAAGCAATGTCCCTACAGAAATAGCAACTTGTACATCGTACCCCCCCCCCTCCTTCCCCACTGCCAGATATCAAACAAGGGACCACCAGTAGATAGCCTTCCCGCGGTTTAACCTTGACGAAGTGTAAGCTAACATTTAATAGCTTACCAGTTGTAAATATTTTACCTCTCTCAAGAATATTGCCATAACACGTGGGGTACAGTCAACACTGTCTTATGTATAGTCTGTTATGTTACAGTAGAAATAGTCTAGTGCAGATTTACAAACACTTACATAAATATAAAACAATTGATGCTTCTACTTGAGTAACAACAGTCTAATTTTGACGGTAAAAACCTTTTTGAAAACACAAGCATATATTTTTGTCATCAATAATATCCCATTTTACCTAAATATTATTATTATTTTTTCTTGACGTTTATAACAAGGTCTTATTTCAGCTTGACCACTAGGCATTTCTCCTCCTTTCTGTCTGTCTGTTCCACGAAGCTGTCGAATTCACGGAGTAATTTTAAAGAAATTTGACAGAGACTTTCTTTGTACCTGGGTCGCAGACAAGGAAACACAAGATACACAGCCTCCAGGTTAAAATGGTTGTGCTGTTTTGAAGATCCTGAATTCTTGAACGTTGGGAGCGCTAGTGTATACTCCAAACGAGTAGTTAGACGCGGTGCTAAGAAAAACGTGTTATCAAGATACATTTTTTGGTAAATAGCTCACTTCAAACATAGTTTTACTAGAGAGAAGACACAAATACCCTTCTAGAGTTTATTATTATTATTATTATTATTATTATTATTATTATTATTAGCACCGCGTCTTACTACCCGTTCGGGTTATACGCAAGTACGCTAATCTGTAATGGTAGGGTGATTGTGAGATGAATTGAAGGACCTACAGTTTAACGTGGAATCCGAACCACGGCGGTGGCCTGGCATTCCCCACATTCACAAGTTGTGATTAATACACGTCTTGTCAGAGGTGAAGGAAGGGTTTGTTAATCAGATAAATCTGTGCCGGGACCAAGGATTGAACCCCGGACCCTTCAGCAAAGAAGTCTGACACCTTACCCCTAGACCAGCTGGTCACCCCTTCTAGAGTTAATCGGCCGACTTGCATAGAGGCCCACCCCCTTTTTCCACAATACCTCACAAATACGCTTACTCAGGATGTATAGTACATACAATACAATTACAATATTTTTTCGTTCAAATGATTGGTTGGTGATTGCACAGTTGTAAACAATCTTTGAGTACAGTTAACTGGGATAGATTTGAATATCTGGGAGGCAGTGAAAACACTTTTTAGAAAATCATTTAGATTCTACTTTGACATTAAATATTATAAGCTACTGGTTTCTAGGTGCATGCACATTATAAGTCTGTAAACCATTATTTTCTTAAATACTATTTTTTCTCTAAGAATGGATTAATTATTTCCCTGCCATTCAAAGCTACCCCCGTCGACAGTATTTATAGTGTACTTTAAGGACTGCACAAACAAATAGCAGCTGTGTCCTGAATATGTAAATACGATTGTGAGAATTAATTTAAAGTAATTGCCTAATCATTCCTTTGAAAAAAGAATTGTAGTATTCAAATTTGACAAATTTTAATTCAATAAACGTTATTATACGGCTTACATACTTATCCTAAAATAACTAAAACAATCTTACAGGGGTGTGCGAGTACTCAAGAATTCTACTTGGGTCAAGTTTTAATAAATGTTCGAACTCAACTCAAACCTTTTTTACAAAGGTCGAACAATTTGAACAGCTGGAATTTTCACATTTCTCTCTCTCTAAATTCTTAGTTTAGTGTACGTTATTAAATTTAAGATATAATTTTATAGCAAATAGATTATCTTAATATATCAAAACTTTATCAAAAATCCTACACCTTAGCTCAGTCGGTAGCGTGTATGTCTACTAAGATAAGGCTCCCGGGTTCGAGTCCTGGCATGACCGAAACATGTTTCATTGGTGAAATGTGGGTTTACCCTTTCACATTGATAAATTAATGACTGGAGACTAGATGTTGTCCCTGTCCTAGTCTTAAGTTAGATTGTAGGACATATGAAGCTACGGCAGGCCTAACCAGCTGGTAGTGAAAATATATGGCTTGAATCAAAAATTGACCCAGACCACAGGCTGGAAACAGTGATGTGTGTAAAGAAAAACTTTATCAACACTTCCTTACTTTTTGTAGGAAAGTAACACTCAATTAAGTATGTACTATGAGAGGTAAATCTTGGGGGATGAATGATTATAATTACGGATCTGAGCCGTATATCAATTATAATCGAATACATTGAAAAATGACACCTGAATACGGGAATAGAACCTGAAAAATTTTGCTTAGAGTCATTATTCACTTATAGTTTAAGGCAGAGTTAGAATACTGGCCATCTCAGTGGTGCTAAGCCGATGTTTCAGGGTTCGATCTCGGATGTCATTTTTCAAACTATTCCAATATGATTCAGGTACGGTTGATTTCAGTAGCTATAATCATTTATCCCCCTTCATGTAAGCTATATTTAATCGTATAAAGTTGATTTCTTCCAGGTGCTATGTATGTTTTAGACACCTATCTCACTGAGTCCCCATATTGATCCAACACTTCCAGGTTCGTTTCTCGGGGTGGCTGAATTGTAGCGTCACCTTTTACATTGAAAAATGGACAAACATTAGTTTTTCTTTTCCCCACATCTTAATACACGTCGAGGCTGTCGTCATATTTTACACCAAGAAGATAAGAATGAGAGAAGGTACTATTTAGAACAAGGGTCTGGGTAACGTGTCTGTTTTATTTAGAGATGTTTTAGTTTATAAGTCATGTGCGGATATAATATGTTGGTTTATAAATTAGTGTGTTGGTTTAGAATATTCCTCCACCGTGGTTCGGATTCCACGTTAAACTGTAGGTCCTTCATTTCATCTCACAGTCACCCTACCATTACACATTAGCGTAGGTGCGTATAACCCGAACGGGTAGTAAGACGCGGTGCTAATAATAATAATAGAATATTCCTTATAAAAACAACCACTATCTTACTCAACCTCCTGTAAATATCAATACACCTAAAATTCTGCAATTAACACTGCTTGCACATTTTTTGAAATGGTTTCTTCGCCCCCATTAAGCTTATTATTGTACTCCCCAAATCCTAACCGCTCTGTAATTGCAGCGTCTCTCAATAATCTATCGAGTGTTAGTTGACAATGCTTTTGATGCTAGCTAGTTCTCTCTCTCTCTGTGTTTGGTGGCTTGTCGAAACAATCGAATTAATGAAATTGATCGAATAGTACTATATCAGCTTTAGAATGTAGATCATACCTCCACGAAGGCTTTCCATTGAAATATCGTGTAAGATAATCCAACCGTTAAGTACGAGTATTGCTCAGCGCTGTGGAATCACAGGGAATGAATGTAACAAGTGAATTAACAAGATCACTCGCATCAAATATTTTCTCCCATTTTCGTTTGGACGGCTTCTCGGAAAATTTATATTATTTATTTCATAAACAAGAAAAACAAAAATGTTTGATATTGTGTAATATTTGTACCCTTCTTGAAAACAATGTTTTATCCTGTGCATGCAAACTCATAAAATTTCAATCTGAAGTTTTAATTTTAGTGATTGTTTTTTAAGTGCAGATATAAAAGAATATGTCACGGAAACTAAAATAGCACTGAGAATTCATTTGTAAAGGCAATGAGTTGCTTATTTCAAAAGTTCTTACAAGCATAGCTTACAATTTAATCAAATATACAGCTATGCACCTCTGATTTCTTTGATTCACACTTACTAGTAATTTATGTTGTTTGGCATTCGAATACATTAAAGAGGACCTAATAGTTTTTTGTATGTGTGGATTGATGTGTCGTCCTCATAGATCTAGTCTTATGTAAAAGGAGAAGGAAAATATTCAAACGTTCGTTGAATGTTGTAGCCAGGGTGCGCAACTGGACCCTGGACCTTTCTACTGGAAGTTTAGTTTGTCAGTAACAGGAAGGTTAGATCTTGATTCAGATTAGGTCTACTGAGAGTTTTTTTTTAAAATAATGGTCTTCCACTTTCCTTCTGGGTAAACTTGGGTACATTTCCTCCTAATTCAACCTCAACATCCCTAACACATTTACATTACGCTTATAGTCCAAATGTATAGTGAGACACGGTAATATATATATTATTCAATAGACCTACAACTTTGCAATGATAGGCTTTTCCTATATCTAAGAATGGGGGAGATATTATCAAATTTGGAGCTGCCACTAGTGTAAAGTACCCTCTGTGTCTAGGTACATATTTTATTATAATCGTTAGGGAAAATTTGAGAAAATTGATTTTTTTCTCTTTTTGTGCTCAAATAAACTGTTCTTTAAGTTTAGGGTTGGACATAAATTCTAAAACTCTCTCTTCTTTTTACCAGTATCCGATTATCCAGGGTCAAAGTTATAATTTATGGCAGGTCACAAGTACTTGCCATATTTGTTTAGCAGAACTTTTTTACAACCAGATTCCCATCCTGATTTCCTTCCTTCCCAACACTTTCACAGGGAAAGAGTGAATTTTACGAGCGAGCGTGAAAGAGCCTACAAATGTGGCCGGAAAGGTATTTTCACATACCTTCCAGGATTATTCTACACGCCACAATCGACATGGTACCAAGGCTTTATTTCATCTGTGAAGAAAACTGTGCTACGGATTTTTATTGCTTAAGAAAAGTCCATTGGGCTTAGATGGGTTTAAACCCACGAAAATCGGGTCTTGAATCGAGTACTTTACCAAAATACCACCGAGGTTGACTTAAAAAGCGTTCAAATACAGTCCAATTGGTTTTAATTTGAAACTTCAATTTCGATTTTTTTTTTTTTTGGACGATCACAAGATTTCCTCTCACCTGGTTGTAAAAAGCGACAATTAAATTATCAGTTTGATCTGTACTATTATTAATATTATTATTATTGGGAATTTTTTATACTTATTATCGGTGAGAAAAATCAAGTCGAATATTTGTAGAGGTGTGATTTTGCCAACCTAGATTGTGAGATCGACCCACTAGGTGATGCGCTCAACATAACTGTTTGTCAAATAGTATCGGTGTACTTTCTAGGCGCTCAAATATTATTGGATTTAAAAATAGATAATTTCAATTTATACGAGCGTTAATAAATGGAAAGGAATGCACATTTTCAATAAAAAAAAAATCATAAGTTTATATCGGCTATTTGAGACTCGATTTATTGTCTCAATATTGGATTCCTGATGGCCAAGCAGTCCCGATCAATTGCTTACTGACTTTATTTATGTGCTACAACTATTCGATTGCTTTTTTATTTAGTACGTTCAAAACACGGAATGAAGTAGAAAAGAAAGGTTAAGAGAACAATCATGTGGCATTAGCGTGGAGAAGAGGGGGGAAACAACACGCTGTAGATTATGTGCGAAAGCCCATCAACTCTGCACCAGACGGGGAATAGAACGACACCCCCTACCTTCCTAGGGTTTCCCACCCTTAGGGCTTTAATTATAGTCTAGTCCAAAACATGGGTTCCCAAACCTTAAGACACACTAGAAAACATTCAAGTTGGAGCCTTGATAAAAATTGTTTACGCTAATATTATGAACATTCAATAGTCACGGTCAAATTTTACGAGTATAAAAGTATTAAACAACTGGAAAACATCACTTTTTTGGATGCGCTTTTGATAAATATAATTTATTTATATTTGAAAAATTGGTAAACCTAAATACTGGTGCAATTTTGTAGTGCTAAAACCCAATAAACAAAATTTTAAAATTAAAGAGTGTGCCGAAACAATGCTGTAACATACATTTTTCCAAAAAGATTGTTCTCAATGGAACAAGATTGTTCGGGAAGCATTCTACATTCTGACAGAGAGATATCACTGTAATATTCAAACTAAGGAAGAGTGCTGAAAATTGGCTTTCCTGGAACAAATTGTACCACCAATTAAAATGTAGAATCCACCGACCTGAAACGGTCTGTGGCTACAGTGAATCATCTGATTGTGGTCAAAAAGCGTCATTGCAATATTCGATGGTAATGTATTATTAGAGATGCTGAGAAGAATTTACAGAAGATATGGTCGTTTTCCTGCATTAACTGCTTTTTTTCCTGTGCGGAGAGACTCTGGGGGGGGGCGTGCTATAGCCGGCTTTCTGGGTTTACCTACAGGTGCTCGGGGTGGCCCTGCGAACTGGACTTTCGTTATAAGTAGTACATAGGGCTCGGCTCCTAAGTCCCCGTCGTGGTCTTGTTTGCGGGCTCGTGGGTCTGGGGTCTGGGGCGGCAGCCCAGAAATGGGTTGGACTATGTGTGGCAGTGAAGTTTAACCACCAAAGAGTGATGGCATTGGCAGAGGGGTGGGGTTCAGTCCCGGGTTCCTGGAGTGCCACGCTATAGGCCGGACTTTTGGGGTTCTGGTCTGGTTGGCCCGGGCCTCGCCTTTCGTACGGTGAGCCGTTTTAGAGCGCCGGTGCTAACTCGGACAGTTAGTATTGCATGTGCTGGAACATGGGTGCATCCACTCGTACGCACGAGTAGTGGGAGATTCGGTTAGTAAGACGCGGTGCTATAATAATAATAATAATAATAATAATAATAATAATAATAATAATAATAATAATGGGATATTACTTTCCCACGCACAATGGGCGTAATCCCATCAGTGTATACTGTAAGGAGAGGAGGAGTTAATTCTCACCTCCCCGAGTATCCGGCCTGATCCGGATCATCCCACCCTTTGGGGTGGGGGGTTGGAGCTTTTTAGGTACTGACCTATATATAAATATATATAAATATATGTAAATATATGTAATTATATATATATATATATATATGTAATATATATAAATATATATACATAAATATATATATACACTCTATACTGTAGGATTGGACTTAGGAAAGGAATGTTGTGAAGAAATACTCTCCTTGGGTGTTAGATGAGATTTAAATTATAACTATCAAAAGGTAGATACTGTTTACTTACTATGTTATTGTATTATATCATTGTAATATTGTTTGTACTCTCAAAGTGACTTTTCTTATATTAGGTCAACATTTAAAGAATTAATAATGTTGAGTGTGCTACGGAAGTACAAAGTTGTAACTTACAAACTTATAACGTTGTTCCTGGGAACTGCAACATGAATTGTTTGCAAGCTCATAAATATATAAGCAGTAATTTTTAATAATATTTGTATGAAGTAAGAATTATGCATAAATAGAGAGTGAAGTGTCTACATTTGGTTGTTTTTTATTAACAGTTTGTGAGAAAGCCCGTTTTTGTTGGTTCCTGTAAAATAATACGTTTTTCCTGTCCACTTTTAATTTATCTCCCGGAGATTGGAGTAGCACAAAGGCTTCGTGGAGGACAGTTTGGAAAACGCTGGTCTAGAGAGTAACCAATCTTCCATTTTATAAATAACAAGCAGTTATTGTCAAATGGGTAAATGGCTGTCCTCCGAATCTTGACATTTCTAATTTATTTTCGCGTCGCGTGTTACTAACCGTTCGGGCTATACGTTGTCTCGACATTTTATAAGGTAAGGATGAAGACCGTAGTAAAGAAGAAGTGCACCCACATTATAATGGAGGTACAATGTGAGAGAAAACATTGATAAATCACATTTGGAAAAACACTCCTACCTCTCCACTTTACCGGGATGAGAATCGAACCTTGACCCACATATATACGTCAATACAATGTATTCCGAGACTAGTGCCTTAGTTCATGCCACCACCAATCCACATGAAAATATTTTATAGCTTGAGAATAAGAAATGAAATTTGGTGATCTAAAATTTGCTTATTTCAGGATATAATCACACTGAAACCAAAAGCCATGCACACCCCTCTATCTTTTTACATAATGTATATCATTTAATAGGCCCATTTCCGGTAATTGAAATCATGAGAAAATGGCTTAATCCATGTGACAAACGAACACTCATTTTAAAGGTTAGGGGTCCAGGTCGTCGAAAATAAAAGTATCTTCTAAAGAAAATCCCCAGCGAATTTCCATATTTCCTTTTGTGTGGGCAGTGGCTCAACTGTACAACCATTTTCTGCTTACATCACCATGGAAACCATGATTAGTGTATGGTTGTATACCGGCAAATAAAATATTTCTTGATTAAAATTAATAACTCAATTATTACTTAAGTGATATGGTGCAGTGTTACACCCTCTCTGTTATCTTATAGTAACAGGCCACTAAAAATATTGCAAGGAAGGGAGGGAGTAAGCTAACATACAAAGTAATTGAAAACAGCATTAGCAAGAGTTAAAAGTGAGAATAATAGTTTATTGAAAAATATGACTACAATAAATCACGTGGCCTTAAGAGGATATTAGACCTGTACCGCCATTGCTCCCAAATGTGGCAAAGAAGACCGTGCAGACTCTTAGGGAAATCATGTTTACGAAACAATAAGAAATGCTATAATATATTATTTTGCATTTTTGAAGAGCGTAAGAATATGGCGACGTACCTATGTTTTAATCTATTTCATTATATGTTTGAAAAGCTCATAAATCCTTAATAGATTCGTTTAAAATAAATCGTGATTCAGAAATAAATAATAAAAATTTAAAAGCTATATATATACAATATTATCTAACTAAGACGTTTCCATTAAAAAAATCCATAGTCACAACAGAAAAAACGGAATAAATATTATTTTAAAACGATTATTTTTTTAACGGTTGTTCTGATATCTGGAGGAAAGACTCTGAACTACCCGAACGAGGGACGAGGAAATGGTTTTGGGGAGGGGGGCAGGGGAGGTTTGTTGAAGGAAGTAAACACAAAAGGAATGTGGATAGTGTCCGCCTGACCCAAGCCTGGTGCTTTGGGCTAAAGGCAGATAAGAGAAGTCAGAAATAACTCATTAGCACATTTATGCTACAGTAGTATTGACGTTTGTCTTGAGAAGTCACAATGAATACTTCGGGATTTGACAGAAGAAGAGGCTATATATAAATCACATCTACATTTATGCGCCCCACGTAAGAAAAGACGAGGAATAGAATTAAAATAATATTGGAAACAAAGGTAGTCTACAAATTTATTAATTTAGAACATGTAATTCCAATTTAATTATCTATTTTTCAAGTAAAATATGTAAAGCTGAATTTTATATATTAATCTATAAAATGATAATTTACAGCTAGAGAAAATATCAAATACCTTCCTAATAAATTGGGATTTTTTAAACGATGCCCGATTGAAATATTCCAATAAACTAAATTTAGGATTTGGGATATATTAAAGGTGATATCGAAACAAATATGCCAGCGTTTGCCTGTAGTGTGTATGGGAACACCTCAGTGAAAACAATAAATGTGTTGAAAAACATTCATAAAGAACCATTCTTTGACAGGTTTAAAAACTATTTTTATATCTTGCAACTTTGTTTTTGATAAATCCTATCAATGACAATTTAAAAAAATCCTATATAAATAAAGATATAAATACTGTATCTTTCTTTATTTGTTCTAAACATATCTTTCTTCCAAGACTACTATAGGCTGTCGTGAATCCTAACTGTATATTACAAACTTGTGAAAAAAAACCTAAACTGTAATGACGTACACGCTAAGTTCATTTAACGTGGTTTCCCGTTGACATAGTCATCGGGGTTCAAATCCCGGCCGGGTGTAGCTATGGTATTTTTTAAAATGTTTTCCATACACGTCTTCCTTGAAAATTTGGGTACATTTTAACTAAGTTTTACTTTACCCATTCCAACTCTATTAGCTTTATTAAAATGCATGTTTCCCGGATAGGTATTAAGACCCCGAGAATAAAATAAGGTAATTCTTATTAATTACAAAATTATTGGACCTTAGGGAATTAATTGCAGTGCCTACAAAAATCACTAAGAGACTTTTTTATTTTTATACACCCACTTTGGTGGCCGCGTGATCTAAAGCTCTACTCTCGCAATATACTATAGACTGTCGATGACGGGGAGTTTAAGGTTCGAATCTAGGTCGGGTGTACTGAGGGTGGTTTTCCAAAATGGTTTACTACTCTCCCTCCACGTAAATGAGGGCATACTTAATATTGATATAACCTTCCTAATCCCAAAACCCTTAGCTTAATTAGTTCATAAGCATAACACCCGAACGGGTAGTAAGACGCAGTGTTAAAGAAAATACTTTTTACCGTATTTTTCAATTTTAATTTTTCATACCATTAAAGAGCATTTTGGAGACAATTGCAAACTGATTTTAATTGTAATAGAAAAAAACCAAAGTTGCTGGAGGCAGATAACGGTGATCTGAGAGTCCACACATCACATCTATTGAGACTGTAGTTGTGAATGATGTTAGTTATGCCGTTCCATCAGAACATTACTTTGATATGGATAATTATAGCGCTTTTACAGAACCACAAAGGTAGGTGGATCCAAAAGACACATTTTAATATAGTTCATTTAGACTGTTTTTTATGTTTATCAGACTATTCATATTATAGGCCTGCTTATAAACTAACACTGGTAATAAATTAAAATGTTATCAATGTTGACCAACAAAAAATTGGTGTATTTTATAAAACCCTTCTTACCAGAATCTACCATTGCAAATCATAAAACCAAGCTAAGAATGAGCAATCTTTAAATAAGCTCAATGACTATTTTAAAAAAAACCGTTTGTAATCAGATCAATATTTTTACAAAAGGAAAATAAGTTTATTTGTATATTGAATAGATTGCAATAAAACCTTGTAATAAAAAATAAGTCTTCCTTTGCACAAAAGTGATGTACAGTATAGGATCTTTGTTTTAACGACGGGGCTAGTAATATTCCGGGGCAAGGTGGCCCAGATATAATAAATATATACGTACATAATATGTAGTGCTTAAAAATAGCATAATCACGATCATCAACATATCTTAAACAGTGGTGGATTCCGGAGGGGGCGATAGGGTTGATCTCCCCCCCCCCCCCGGAAAGAAAAAATATCGAAAATATTGAAAATAATATCTTACTTTAATTTTGTAAAGAATGACGCTACCATTTCCCTTGCCAAACTCCTTCATAACCTAACATCAAAATAAGAGTTTGGGAAATATCTTGAATAGGAATTTGTCACAATTTAAATCACAAATCTTCTCTGAAAGTTTCCTGGATTCGGCTGATGTGCCCAGCATACTTCTAGCTGGAATAAATTTCATGTGAGGGAAACATTTCTTTACAGCGCAAAAATTAGTACATTTTTAACTTCAAATTATAATAATCTTAGTTTTGCCTGGAATACTGATACATTGTTAGCTAAATTTTGTAAAGAATAACGCTACCATTTCCCTTGCCCAAACTCCTTCATAACCTAACATCAAAATAAGAGTTTGGGAAATATCTTGAATAGGAATTTGTCACAATTTAAATCACAAATCTTCTCAGAAAGTTTCCTGGATTCGGCTGATGTGCCCAGCATATTTCTAGCTGGAATAAATTTCATGTGAGGGAAACATTTCTTTACAGCGCAGAAATTAGTACATTTTTAACTTCAAATTATAATAATCTTAGTTTTGCCTGGAATACTGATACATTGTTTGCTAAATCTGAGATGTAATTATTTTTCTCTTGATTTCCTCTGAAAGTTTTCAAAACCTTGCCTCTGCTGCAGTAAACACGGTCACCATATTTGGCCTCGGTTTCCATTGAGGAATCCTTTGAATTGTTGGTGATTGAGTCCTCTGATTTAATGAAGTTCTCTGTTTGCACTAATGTCCGTATCAGATTTCTTTAGCCCAGATATTTTACAACCAAATTTTACTGGTGTAAGCCTATAATGCAGTGATATGCAATAAGTGTGTTGGCGTGGCAAAGTTATCACATATGCTTTGTGAGGAGAGACACTATTCCATTGTTTGCTCTAATCATTGTAGACAAATTTATACAAATACCTTTTTGATGCCTTGCAGCCTTGATCTGTCCATCCATGGAGTACAGAAAGACGAGTTATTAATAAATTTAGAATTCTTACGTCACACCTGGAGCAAATATGCTCATTTGAACGGTTGATGTTATGTCAGAGAACTCATATATGGCTAGTGAAAAAATAGATGCCAATTTTTTGAAATTTTCAAAAATTTTGATGCAATAATACGTGCAATATCTGTGACACTGCGTTACATAGATATTCAATCAAGACATATTTACTCAAACTTCTTCACGCAATTAACACAAGGTTTTTACGATACGGCTATCAAACAATTATTAACAAAGTCCCCATAAATAAACGGACTCGATGTCATAGCTGCTGTTGAAGTATCGGTAGACTTACTAAGCATAAACTTTAAATGCTTTCGTCCCTTAATAAAACTTTTAATCATATTTCGCTGACAACCTAGTCTAAGTAATATGAGAATATGCTAGGAATTTATTTTGCAAATTTCATTTAGTTGGTTGGCCGTAATAAATGGCATGGCGGGCCATGGGTTGTGCACCACTGTCTTACCTTATCCGTGAGAAAAGGGTTCATTTTTGCCTTAATATGTCCTACTCTTCTAGAAGTCATGCTGCTGTAGTTTCTTACAATACTAAAACTCCTCTATATAAAATACACAAAGTAATGTACCAAGCTAGTCCCGGGAAGTTTACTAAGAAGATGGAGATGTGAAGACTTCGTCAAATTGAAAGAACAAGAAGTCAGCCTGCAAAAGTGAAGAAAAAGAACCCATTTAGACCTAGGTTGTCTAATAATGACAAAGACTATGGGCCTTGTGCTCAGAAGCCTGATATGGTTACGGAAAAATTTGATAGAGAGAAAATTAGATTTATTGCTACTTTACCAAGCACATCAAAGCAACGTGAGGAGCTTGAAAGAGGGACACTTCTCTAAAGAAATAGTGGTCGATGGAAAGAAGTACGGTGAAAGCTGCTCACTGCCTCTAACTTTGGACCCGTTTGTCGAAGACTTCCTCACACATCTTGTGAAAAGGCTGTTCAAGGTATGCTCTATGATGATTTTGACACAGATGCAATGCTGTACGGTAGAGATGATGAGAAGAATGGTATATTGGCTCTTGAAAATAAAATGAATATTAAAGTTGTGCCTTGTGGGCTCTTTGTTGATCCGGAATTATCTTACTTGGGAGCAACTCCCGATGGTCTAATAGGATCTGACACCATTATTGAAGTGAAGTGTCCACCCTCAGCAAGGAACATGACACCAGAAGAAGCTGTTTTAAAAAGAAAGTTTACTTTTTGAAACATAAGCAAGGACAAAAGAGAAATTACGCGCATTAACAAAAACACACTACTATCAAGTGAAAGGCCAACTTCACGTGACCAGGAGAAGTTATTGCCTCTTTGTTTTATGGAAAAATGTGGGTATAAAGGTCTAGAAGATTTTCAGAGACGATGCATTTTGGGCTAGCCACATGGAGAAAAAACTGAGCCAGTTCTATCTAGATTGTCTCCTGCCAGAGCTTGTAGATCCAAGACGCAGACGATCCATGCCGATTAGAAATCCACCTTACATAACAAAGGCTATTGAAGACAAACAAAAGGCTGACAAATGTAAGGCAATGGCCCTTGAGAATTCCAATTCAAAACCTTTGAAACTTTTGAAATAAAGAGAAAAAGTTTTGACAAAATTCCAGGACACTCTTGACAGATATTCAAGATCTGTTGATATTAGCATGTGCAGAAAACTAAACTCTATGTTGCTACTGGAGAAATATTTGATTTATTTTGGCCAAAAACTTTCAATTCTATAAAAACTGTAAAATTACTCGCGCACCCTTCTGCCTCACCTTAATAGCTTCTAGGGTCATCTAAATAAATAAATCGAGGCAAGGGCCACTCAAGATAAGTTTAAAATGGTTGTAATTTTGAAGAATTTTCTTGCTATAAATACTACTAATGGATTTTGAAAGCCTTTAATTTTTAAAAATTGGCCAGTGGAAGATCACTTCAAACATCTGTTAGAGGCATCTACTTAATTTTCGGTAATTAATATAAAAATATTGTTAGATATAGGACTCTTGAAAAAGCTACATAGTAAATGAGTAAATACAGCATTTGACAAGTACAATCCAGCTCTTGGAAGCGTCTATCCCTTAGACATATTGATAGTCATTGCAAAAGCAACTTTATTTTAACTCACATTAAAAAAAACCATGTGTTTTAACGTAAACTGAGTATGCTATGACAGAAGTCGCAAAAAAAAAAAAATCCTATCCACTGAGACCTTATTCATCGCTGTAGGCTGTGCGTAAGTTGAGAAAAAGGAATGTTGACAACAGAAATAATATATACGATAACATTAAATATTATCAAATAAATAATATTTATTGAGTATAGAAAAACATGAATATGATTACGATCAAACATTCTATAACAATCTTGCCAAAACAACCAAACAACCTGCTTTGGTATCCGCATGGTCTAAACTTTAAGGCATCGCTCTTGAAATAAACTGGACTGCCGCAGACGCAGAACTTGGGTTCGCATTTTGGCTGGTTGTACTGAGGGTGGTATTTCATAAACACTTTTTCACTCTCCCTTCACGCAAATGTGAGTCCACTTCCTCTAAATTGAACCATTCCTATCCCTAACTAGTTAGCACATTTAATACACATGCATGTATACCTAAAGGGTAGTAAGGTATGATGATAAACAAATAAAATAAAACAAACAACCCAAACAGAATGTATGATTCCACTAAAATAAAGAACACAACACAACACTAATAGCTAAAAGAGATCACCTTTGCTTTTTCAAGAAAAAGCCTACATCAGTTTACATTCCTGACTGTTATCAGTAGTGTAATTCAATGGTGCTCAGCAAAGCTGGGCCTATCGTAAGTTTTTTTTTTGCGATATCAGCATCTTTCACTAATTTAAATCATTTCTATAATAGAGTAAGGGTGAGAAGGGTTTAAAGTGAAGGTGCACTAGCAATTGAATGAAAATATGGAAAAAATTTATTTTATAAATTACGACCACAGTATTTTTTATTTGAAGATTTTTTATCGTACATTTTATGAACACACTGATTTTTCTACAAACTAAACTAAGTCTAGAGCAAAAACATCACCCAGTTCTCCAGCCGATAATAACTAACCAATGATATACTTACAATCATGCCTGGATTAGAACCCGTGATCCCTAGGTCAGTAGGCACACGCGTTACCTACCGGCTGTTCTAAAGTGTACAACTTCCCTAAAATAAATTTGACTGAAATTCAAATCTTAACTTGATTACCAATAAATACAAGATGTAATGAAGACTTAAAGACTGTTCCAGATTTTTAAAAAAAGCGTTATCCTTTGTAATAAATTACTATGTCATGGGAAAATATATTTAAAAAATATTTAACATTGTCTAGCCTTTTAATCTAGGAAACTAAAATTGTTTTTGCTATTATATGAATGTAAAATTGAATACACTTTGTACATGTACTATAAATTAGTGTTTGGACGAGATGTGGTGGCATTGTCCTAGTCTAGAGTACAGTTTTCAACGTTACCTACCAATTCAACTGTCTAAAATCACTCGAGATCATGCGGATCTGAAGTCGTGACATATGCTCTACCACTTCAAAATGCCACAACGTGTCAAGGGAAAGGGGCCTTCTAACCAATATATATATTTATTTATATAATTAAATTTGAACGATTTTTGTAATCTAACATAATTAACCCTTGTTAACTCAAAATATATTTAAAAAAAATCATTAGTCGACTGTTTCATGTTTTGCTAAAAGTTTTTTAAGAGGTTTTACAATTTTAATTTTTTTTTTTTTTACTTCGTGTAAAACATGTCAATTTCAGACTTTAAAAGCGTTTTTACTATTACTACAACGGCCATAAAATTATTGGTTTTCCCGCACGATTGAAACAAGACTTGTGACGTTAAATAGATGGTGCATCGTTACACGGGGGCATAGGGGCCTAATGTAGATTCTAACACTTTCATCAAAATAAAGTCTCAATCATTTTTTTCTCTAGGTTATATTACTTTTACTAGATGGATTAGTGAATGGTATAAAATATAGTATTTTTATTTTCTGAAAATAGATATGTTCGTTTATGAACTACAAAATGGCAACTTTACTTAGGTGGTAGAAAAAGGACCACGCTTGGGCCGAGACCTTTGGTTAAACAAAGACAACCAGTCCAGCGCCTGTAAGAACCCGAAAGAGCAAACGAAGAGTACAATGCCGTTTTACTATTCTTTTCTTTCTTTAAACTGCTGTCCTCCCCAAGATAATTACACATCCCTTCTGTGTGCTCGAGAGTGTTGTCTCTTGAAGAAAGAATGACAGAGTAAAAGAGGACTAGGCGATTGTCAGTTCACCGAGTATTTCCTCTCTATACTGGATGACTTGTCTCTGACGTATTCATCTAAGCTCCACCTCCCTCGCACACGCACGGGCTGCGCAACTTCAGACCTGGCATTGAGCTTTCAGATAATATCCTCTTAAGGGTCAACCTGTAGCTGTAGCTTTATGAGCCCTGATGTTTAGTTACTAAGAAAATATCTGAGCTTCTAAAGACAACAATTGACATATTAACTGAAACCGTTATGTTACAACAAACATCACATTTTAAACAAACGCAAGAGTTCGGCTTCAGACCATAAGTCGAATCACTCGCGGGACTACTTGAAACGGCATCATCAAAGTCTTTCAGAATTCCAGCATAAATGACAACCAACAATAGTCACTGAACTAATACTCATATTAGAAGTCTTTGCAAAATTTAAAGTTAAATTTAATACAAACAGCAAAATTTAGGTTACATAAATATTAGTAAACGAAAGAATGAATTTAAATGATTTTAAATATATATTTAAATGCACCTCAACAAAACTTATTTGTGTACGAACAGCAATTATAAGATATTTACAAATGAATTAAAGAAGCAAGTGCCCAAGAGGCGACACCAAAATAATAGATTTTGAAAGAAAAAGTTCTCTATAGAAATAATCATATTTCAACCAAAAATTACAAGTCTATTTCTGACATCAAGAATTGTAGACTCCAAATTTAAATTATCTATAGCTTCAATATTTAAATAATAATAACAACGAGGATTTACACAGTTTTACAATTTTTCTGGTAGAATCTATTTTCAGGAAAAATCGTCTCCTGACTATATCAAATATTAACAGTCCATACAAGTTACTATATTAATAGTCCATCCTCGGTGGTGCAGATCTTAATAGTCCTTCCATGGTGGTGTCGAATATAATAGTCCACCCTCGGTGGTGCAGATCTTAATAGTCCTTCCATGGTGGTGTCGAATATAATAGTCCATCCTCGGTGGTGCAGATCTTAATAGTCCTTCCATGGTGGTGTCGAATATAATAGTCCATCCTCGGTGGTGCAGATCTTAATAGTCCTTCCATGGTGGTGTCGAATATAATAGTCCATCCTCGGTGGTGCAGATCTTAATAGTCCTTCCATGGTGGTGTCGAATATAATAGTCCATCCTCGGTGGTGCCAAATCCACTAGTCAATGTTCTATTCAGTGCTGCCATATTATATAGCATCTCGTTGCCAAGGGATACAAAGGTGGGAGAAGTTGAAACTAGCTGGTGACGTCACGTTAGAATACCGCTGCCTTCACTTGGACACGTAGACCATTTCTCTTTCCACTCTCTGATTGGTCATCGCGTCTTCATCAAGATCACCCCAGGTATGTTGTTAGTGATCTTCTTAACTGGAGTCGCTGATGACGCAGGGATCAGGCGATGATTTGGTTGTTGGTTCCACTCTCCGCAAGATGGCAGGTAAGTCCGAGCCCACGTCTAGAATGTTGTCCGGGTAGTCACCCATCAGACACTTGTGACCATGCAGACCGGAACATCAGCTGTTGAGACACCACGACAGATTTGCCCCACTCGTTGAATTAGGACGTGTTGAAGTTAGGCCAAGCTTGAAGGCTGTGCTAGCAAGAAGATTCAGATGGTAAGTACATGAACCGTTTATGTAGAAGAGAGTTGATTGTGTATTATAAATTATAATGTTTGTGTATAGCTTGAAACTACATGGAACTAGAATAGAGAAGAGTTTTATTCCAGGAGGTATAAGTAAATGTCGACCTTCGGAGTGGGTAGTATGAATCGAAAGAGAATTTATGCTTGTAGGTTAAAATGAGGTGGGGTGGGGTTGCTTTATTGTAACGTACTAAAATAGTACCGTTACAGCAGTAAATGTTTATAAAGTATGACAAAAATTTGTATCATAAACAAACCAATGATAGTCGGTTTAACCTATTTTGATTAGCAATGTTGTATTTCCTTCTTCTTTATTGGTACATATTTATTTACCTCTGGTCACAAAATAGCCATTTTAATAACCTGCCCTAATACATCTTTTAACAATATTCGTTGTTTAAGAGAGTTAATTTCCTAAACAAGAGAAATATGTTTTGTATTAAATGTTACTATAGTTAATTTTAATCTAGATTAACAAAATTGACCATAAATTCGCATTTTAAAGTTTAAGTATAGTCAATTTTGTGAAAACATTTTTTTCACTCATGTATATCACACATTCAAAAATGATTAAATCATATTTAAATATATTTTGATATGCATTATAAAGATAAAAAATTAAAAACTCATATTATACTTCTTTCATAGTTTTAATCAATAAATGTTTTACAGTTTAATCTTTTTCATATATGATTATCTGTTACTTGATTAAATCCATGCAATAATTCTTGGCTTACATCACCCTGAAAAAATAAGCTAGCAAAACATTTACTCAATCCTTGGTAGTATCTGATTTAGTTTCTTGGAATTGAGATGATTCATTTATATTTGTAGGGCTCGCCCGAATTGCGCCAATTCTCTTAGCTCGGACCCGAATTGCGCCAAGAGCTTAAAAGTGCCCCCCCAGACCGGACCCGAATTGCGCCAATACCCCCCTTCCCAAGACAGGACCCGAATTGCGCCAACTCTGAACACAAACAAATATTAATGCTATGTCTGGCAGTAAGAAGGACACAAGTCAAAAAATATAAATCAAACAACATTATATCAAAGTGAAATTTCCGTTTTTAAAACATTGTCAATAATAGCTATATGTATGCTAAATAATAGTATAACAAACATAATATAAAAAAGTCATACAAAGGAGTTTTGGAAGGACACACACTTCATTAGTAAACTGCCCATATTTCAATTATTTTCTGAATATTGATTATACAGTTCTATTCATCATTTAGAAAAAACTCTCCAGATATACACTTTGAATTAAAAAAATTCAAGCCGATGATTGGGAGGTTGGGGATCGAATCCTGGTTGAGTGAACTGGAGGTGGTTTTTCCTAAATGATTTTCCACTCTCACTACATGCAAATTAGGATTCACTTTCTCTGCATTCTACCTATCTCATACCAAAGCCTATTAGCGTAATTAGTACATAAGGAGGCCTATAACTCGAACAGGTAGTAAAACGCAGTTCTAAAAAATCTTCAAGAGTGAAAAATATAATAATCAAGTCACAAACTATATAACATTATTAATGTAAAGTTGTAAAATAAAATTGTTTTGCTTACCATGCTTGCGCTAAATGAAATCGACAGCCTACTATCCTGGTTTGTGTAAAAGTCGACACGATGCATTCGTGAATCGCTTGCTCGAAATCAATCACAATGTATAAAGGTTGAAGGTGAAGTTGTCCCTTCTCACAACCGTCCTTAAGGATTCTCATAGCGTCAATGTAGCTCTGCTTTTTCTTGTTTTTAAGTAGGCAAAAAACTAGAGGTATGTATGAAACTTCTAAATACCCATGTACAGTAAAAAGCTGAAGAAAATGTTTCGGTGCGTATTCAAAGGTTCCATCCATTAACACAATTTCATTCTGGCACAAATACTCAAGATTCGAGTCACAAGAAAATGTCACGATCCCCTTCTCTTTTTCGTTTCTCAACAAAAAGTTTTCGTCTTGAATAGTTTTTATTTCAATTGAATCTAAGCAAATTGAATTTCTTCGGAAAATTTAGGCAACTTTGGCAGTGTTTTTAGTTTAGTGTAGTTGATGTTATTCCTGATACATTTAATGTCCTTGCGGGTCAATGTTTTTATAGTTTTTTTTCTGTGTCTGTACCTCTGTGTGGATTAACTTTGAAGGCCTTACTTCAATCTCATCAGCTTTCCTCTTAAGACGGGGTGCTAGTGAGTGCGAGTTTAGTGCATTAATTTTGCAGTTTTTATAGCACAAACATTTTTTGGCCAAATAAATCAAATATTTCTTCTATAGAAACATAGAGTTTTGTTTTCTGCACATGCTTATCTCAACAGTTGTTGAATATCTGTCATGAGCATGGCGGCATTTGGTGACAAACTTTTTAAATAAAGAGAAAAGTTTGTCACCAAATTCCGCTATGTTCATGACAGATATTCAACAACTGTTGAAATTAGCATGTGCAGAAAACAAAACTCAATGTTTCCATAGAAGAAATATTTGATTTATTCTGGCCAAAAGATGTTTGTGCTATAAAAACTGCAAAAATACTGCCCTAAACTAACGCTCACTAGCACTCCACCTTAACTGCGTTGCTAATGGATCTTCTGTTCAACTCTTGATCTAGTAGTGGTTCGTGGTTGTGTTAGTTTTCAGTCCGCGAGAAAATGTTTCCACCATCAAGAGTAAATATTTTATCCTTGCATTCGATTTTAGTGCATCTCCACCTCTCTTCCCTCGGCAACTTTAATTGATTAACCTGTCGATACGTATAATTATAATAGACAATCAGAACTTCCCCTTTTTCACTATAAATCCTTTCCATATCAACCATTCTCGATAATATTATCACAGTTCACACAAAACCCGAAAAAAAAAAAAAATTAAAAATACACCGGGACAGTCACTGTTGTCGAGACAATTAATAAGTATTGGACAGACGGATGTCAATACTACTGTTACAAGTCTTGTTGGGGGCACTTAGGGCGTTTTTACATTCCTTTACTAAGGGGAGGAAAGACATAAAGTGGCGAGAGCTTGTTTGCGATGGTCTTTGTTTGTATCATCCCCCCCACCACCCTCTCCGACTACCAGAACTTGACTTGGCGCAATTCGGGTCCGGGATTAGTAAACAGTTTTTAATCCCTTAATAACTGGCGCAATTCGGGTCTGCCCATATTTGTACTATAAAGTACGCGTCAGTTATTCAACTGTTGATATACTTAAGCAAAACTATCTTGTGTTTAAATATTAAGGATGCGGATTACGGATCAATAAATTAACTTCGTTTTCACATTTAAATTGATATAAAAATATTTTAAATTATTTTAAAATCTGACAACATACATATATACAATAGGCCTATAACACTGTTTATAAAGTGACGTTTAACCTAAAAGAAAATATATATTTAAAAAAAAAATATTGTTGGGATTAAATATTTTATTGTAAAATGTAAATCTGGGCATTCTTTTAACTTAAATTTTTACATATATATATATATAGCTTCTTACAAACCAATATTGTGTATAGTCACTTTTCCATATTTTATTACAAATAAAAAAACTATGTTAATGTGTATTAAAAATGGCAGGTTATCACTAAAGCCCCATTAAGAAGTTTCCCGCTATACCCCAACACAAATGTTAGTACATTTCTTCTAAATTCTACCATCATTCATACCCCATTAATGTAGTTAAATTAGGATGGTTATAAAATATAATAGCTTCTCGTATTGTACTATTGGCAACATAACTCCCTCCCAAGTCAATGGTGGAAGCGTTATCTAAGAGTTCGTGGTCTTAATTGTTCACACATTTGTGGCTGGCGATTTACGCACGTCTATCACAGACTCTACCTTAAAATATGAGTGAAGAATGACCTTAGGCAAGGGAGAATTCCTGGATAGCTCAGTGGTTAGAGCATTGGCGTACTAATTGAAGGTTCCAGGTTCGATTATCGTGTCCAGGTGTCATTTTTCAATGTAAAGAATAAGTTTTGGATGGCTAAAATTACATCGGTTTTACGTACACTATTTTTTATCTTGACCATACCCTTTGAAGAAATTATGTATTTTGTTCTTGAGAAGATGCCATATTTTATTGTTATAATGTAAGACACCAAAGACCAAGAACAACTGAGATATTTTATTTTAGGTTAAGTATATGTGTATATATATATATATAGTTCGGTAATCTGGAAAGCTTAACTAAATCTATTCCCAATTAGTTCGGATTAGCGACGCTCTACTGCCTTCACTAATTTTTAGAGTTGTACTTCTAGAAGATAGGAGAGATGGAACAAGCTAATGTAATTTGGGAATACTCTGAGTTCAGCCTGTCTTTGGCCCTTCTACTGTTTGGAACAAAACAAAAATCTAATGTAATGATCACGTAAGGACGTGTGTATAATACTATAAGGATTATAAGGTCTCACCATCAAGAAGAGGGTTGGCAAAGTTATATATCTGGCACCAGCCTTATTTAATTTGGTACAAAAGAGAATGGAATGTTAGTGCAATCCTTTTAGAAAGAAAGCTTACAATTAAGAACCCCTCTCAACCTACGGATAGTACTTATCTTAGGTAAGTAATACGGTTCCAACCAGACGTATCGTGGTGCAGTTTTCTGTATTATACTTAATAAATAAACAGTGGAACTGAGACCATTGAAACCATTTATTATTTTTTTTTAATGACAAAATTTTAAAAGCTAGCAAGCACTGCCCAGACTTTTTCCCGCTTTTATCATAAAATATACACTTAATAAAAACTCGTAAGATTTTTGAAACGAAATAATAGATCTATAAAATTGTTGTAGAAACATTACACTGTGCCCACACCTCTCGTGGACCCTTCTGACGCTGTGGAAGACAATGTGTCAGCCCGTTTTCTCCGGTGTCGATATTAAGGGTTCGCGAACCAGACTTTGGGTGAGGCACGACTAGTCGTTATGAAGGGGTTGTACGAAGAAGTCACTCAGGATGTTGCCACACAAGTCTTTATTCAGGGCTCTAATTCGATCCCTTGGTTGGTTCGGTTACACAACTGTATATAGAAAGAAACCCCATCTCCATTCCCGCACATGATAACATCGCAATGACCCGGATTTGCTCTGAACAAGCCCAGAGCCTAGAGCCAACGGCTCGTGAACAACCGACCCGTATGGACGTGAGTCCGAAACCAGAGTGAACGAGCCGCGCAACCCGACGTGCCAGGTGCGGGGAACAAGGCACAACACCAAAGATCATACATGAAATAATATACACTGTTACTCACTCTATGGCATTACGAACTAGGAACACTGTTACAGAAAGATAGAGAAAATAAAATCATCTTTGTTCTAGCAAAAAGCATAAAAACCAAATCCATTTTCAAAGAGATGAATTTAAAAGAATATATACATTTGCTTATAGCTATAAATTATAGGTTTTATAAAAATATTTCAATTTAAAGGTTTTATATCTTTAATAGTATTACAACTTTACAATTATAAGTTATTTCTTATCTCAAATAATTGTGAAGAAATGATCAAAATTGGAAAATTTCCGCTGTAAATTACCCTCAAGGTCATTTTTATGAGAAATTGAGAGCTACAATTTTGTTTATAATGATAAACAGTGTATAGATATCAAATATGATTAAAATCATTAGAGCTAATTTCGAGAGAACCAATTTTTTCTCTTTTTGGCTTCAGTAAACAAACTATCCTTAAATTTAGGGTTAGATATCTGATTACAAAAATCCCTCGGGGGACCTTATAAACCCCAGATACCAAGTTTTAGCCTAATCTGTAAAATAGTTTCGGATCTAGGCTGAGGTACAAACAGATGGCATTGCGAAAACAACTTTTTTGGTTTCAGGGGGTATATTTATCAAAATTTCGAGACCAATTTTTTTGACGATTACATTACGGTACTTTCTCTTTGAGTTGTCGAGAGAAATTAAAAATGAAGTGAGGGTAGGGGTCTATTAATTTATTATAAAACTGTTTTTAAAATTAGAATGTTATTACATATTTAACCAAATTTAATTCAAATGGGAAGATGTAATTATTGTGTGTGTTGCTTTACTTATTCTGCAAACCTTCTTCAGTGGGTGTATGTTCTAAGGCGTCATTCTCACAATAGAATAGACTATGACAGGGATATCGTAGTTTGAAACCCGGTCGTGCGTACCGAGGGTGATTTTTCCTTAATTTTTATCCACGCTCTCCATGCAAATGTGGATAATATTTCTCTAAATGCAAGCCTAATCATCCCTAAGTCATCAGCGTAGTTAGTATATATGAGTATAATAACCTTAACAAGTAGTAAGACGCAGTGCAAAAATAAAAAATAAACTGCGCAGGATCAAACTTTGGCCTTGTAGAAGGGGTCAGGATGAACATCTCTGTGGGATGAACTGAAATGGCGTATTGAAAGAATCTTTGTTGAAACTTTATTAATTGTAAACACGAATATATTTTGGTAAAAACTTTGGTAGTAAACACGAATTTACTTCGATTGAAACTGGTTGCAAACACGAAGGAGCCTTGGTTGAAACTTTGATTGTTGATACGTGAATATCTTTTCAAATTTAATTTTTCATCAAATACCCTAGCTGTTTTATAAATTGCTTAGAATCTTAACAAAATATTATCTTCATAATCACTTATTATCTTAATATCTAGCAAAGAATGAAAACAAATGAGAGAGATAGCTTCATATTGACGTTTCAAGAAAATCTTGGCCTTTTAAATTAAGATTCACACACATAAGGGTACGGCCAGACTGAGCGCGCGAGCGAGCGACTAAAATATAAAATAGAACACATTGGTTGTAATGGGAGGTGGCCACACTGGAGCGACTGAGCGCGTGCGCTTGAAAAATAGAACCAGTTCAGACCGGTCGAGTCTAGTTTACAGGCGCTAGGCAATATTATTGTATGTTGGTTCATTGAGTGCTAGGGAAACTTCTTATTTTGACATGATATTTGACTTTTTTCTATCAGTGATAGGTTTAACACACTTGCTATTAATGGCCTAATTTAATTGGTAAGACCATAAATAATATAATGTATATATGTAAACCCGATATGTTAAAATACTTCAATATTATAATCAAAGTAGGCCTTTACAAATAAGAATCACCATTAGTTTGGAAAGAGTATGAAAAAACCACAACAATAAATAAAGTTTTAAAAATCACCTTCAGTTCACTGAGCCAAGATTCGAACCTTTGCCTCCTAGTCAAAAGCTATGGAGTGCAACGCACCATTCCGCCACTGGTGCGGCTAATCTGATTTCAAAACACTTCAGTACAGTACCATACACATTTCTCAATTTATTAATTGGATGCACTCCTACTTTTTTCTTTTTTATAAATACACAATATTTTCTGTAAGAATTTTCGAGGAGCAGAGATGTACCAAGTGCTTTGACAGAGACATCTTCTCTAACTAGGGTCTGCTAATTACGCGCTCGCTCGCTCGCCAGTTTGGCCACCCAGTCGCTTGCGCGCTCGCTCACACGATTGTCAGTTTGGCCACCCAGTCGCTTGCGCGCTCGCTCACACGCTTGCAGTTTGGCCACCAGTCGCTTGCGCGCTCGCTCACACGCTTGTCAGTTTGGCCACCCAGTCGCTTGCGCGCTCGCTCACACGCTTGTCAGTTTGGCCACCCAGTCGCTTGCGCGCTCGCTCACACGCTTGTCAGTTTGGCCACCAGTCGCTTGCGCGCTCGCTCACACGCTTGTCAGTTTGGCCACCAGTCGCTTGCGCGCTCGCTCACACGCTTGTCAGTTTGGCCACCCAGTCGCTTGCGCGCTCGCTCACAGCTTGTCAGTTTGGCCGAACCTTAGACTTTGTTGCAATGCAAACAATATAGAACAGGTTCTTCCCATATGAGTTACCTTGTATGACCGTAGTTTGATTCACGCTGAGAGTATTTTGTGTATATCGTGCTACCATGCTTCGTATGCTAACGGCACAACACGACACGACCGGTGCACAGTCGGTACACATTCTTGTAAATGTGAATACATTTTAAATATAACTATAAACAGGTTTATTTTAAACTCCTCATACAATTTTTGTTTAGTTCTACCAGTAATGTATGCCAATTTACATCTATTAAAAAAAAAAAACTAAAGTTCATTAAGAGTCTGATGATACGAAATTATTTTCGATTTCATGTTTTAACTTTCAGAAAATTACAAAGAACAAGATTTCTTATCCAATGAAAAATGAAGAGGATTTAGTAAATTTGTAATGTATTGCTTACATATTTGTATTAGTATTGTTTTTATTCGACATTTATCATGATATATTAATTATTAGTTAAAAGCATTACACTTTTTAGTAAGCTATAATCAACTAGGATCATGCTTTTCCTTTCTCATATCAAAAGAAAGTATTATAATCGGAGAAAAAATCTATCTCGAGATTGTGATGAATCTTAACGTTTTATGTAAACCCGAACCTAAAAAATTCTTTCTTTCTTTATGTTTGTTCCTCGCCACGGATCCAAAGCAGCTGGTTAGATTTTGTTCAATCTGGATATTTAATGTTTATAGAGCTATATCAGGATCTTAGTGATTTTGACCCTAACAATCCAGTTAAGAGTAATTTAATAATGAGTAATTTTTTGAATTCTAAATTTTTCGAAAATGGATTTAATGTTTTGGTTTAAAATGCATACCTAGGATTAATTTGATATGACAAATATCATTGTATTATTGGTTTTTGGTCAAAAATGTCTTGAAGAGTAGTTTACTGAAAAGAGTTTTCTGGAAATTTGAAATATTTCCAAAATGGTTCTAACAATTTTGTTATAATTAATGTCTAGGGATTGCGTAGTATGACAAATAACACTACTCTTATACTTGTTTTTTCCCCTGTAAAATCTCGTTTCTGGGTAGCTTACTAAATCCTGATTTTTTTTTTTAATTGAGATATTTAAAAAATGGCCCAAATGGTTTGGTTCCAAGTGTGTATATTTTGGGAAGGTTTGACAGGACAAATAACACTGTATACTTGTTTTTGGATGAAAATTTGTTTGTGGGTGGCATAGTGATGACTTATTTTTCAAAAATATGAAATATTTAAAATATTCTTCTAGCGATTTTGTCCTAAACAAGTTTGTTGAGAGTGTTTAATATGATAAATTGCACTGTATAGTTTATTTTTGGTAAACATTTATTCAAGGCTAGTTTACTGATGACTGATTTTTGAAAAATAAATATTTTATTTTTACTCTATTATATCAAGATACAGAATAATAATCGTGCAAATTTTAGACTTGAAGATTATGATGAATGTTTAGAGTTTAGGCTGTTTTATTTGCGTCCGAACATAAAAACTTCGAGTTTACAATTCTTTATGTCCTAATATTTGTCTGTCTGTCTCTCCCTGGTCACGGATACAAAATGGTTTGATGGATTTCTTTCAAACTTAATATTACGATGTTATAGGGCCATACTTCGTGACTTTTTTATTTTATTTAGACCATAGCACTCAAATAAAGGGTAGTTTACGGATGAGTTAATTTTATGAAGTAGTAAGACGCGGTGCTAAATATTATTATTATTAATTTTATGAAATCTAATTTTTTAGAAAATTGCTCAAATGAATGTATTTAATTTGTATATCTTGGAGTGTTTAACGCAGCAAATAAAACTCTTGCTTATTTTTTGGGGAGGGTTAGCTCGTCTGAGGGTCTTATGTTCATATTTTTTTTAATTTGAATATTTAAAAAATTGCTTTAGAGATTTTGTTCAAAATGGGTATCTGTAAAGTTTTTAAATTATTAATTATTTTTATATATCTTTGTTTTTCTAAAATAAATCATGTGAATAATATTGTAAAATTTGATTATTTTTTTTAGATATAATGTAATGTATCTTTATTTTTCTAAAATAAATTAATCCAAGGGTCGTTTACTTACGAAAAATTATAGAATATTTGAAATTTTTCGTTATTGTCCTTGAAGAGTGAAATCAAAATGGGTATCTGCGAAACTTTTTTCATGATAAACATGAATAGAATTTATTTTTACAAATTACAAATAATTTTAAGCTATTTTACATGTAAATTTTTAAAGTTAACAAACGTAATTAATATTTATAAATAAAGAGAGCTAATTGTGATTAACATGATGATGTGCTTGTTTTTATGAGGAAAATTTACTTAAGGGTATTTTACTGAAAATCTATTTTTGAACATTTTATTTTATAGTAGCAAACATGAGAAACCTTGTGCGATTGTGACGTAGCGTTTATTATTCTTGCAACGCTGAGACCTTATCTACTAGGATAATAGGTAGCAAATTACCTGAAAGTTCACTTGATAGGCCTAATACTTAAAATCATAAATTATTTATACATTTTGTAACTGTTTTAAAAATATGTACAAGTTACTCAAAAACTTTTATGGTAGTTCAGTACAAAAACACGTTTAACTAGGGAATATGCTCAAATCTGCTTTCTCGGGATTATTTGTATAATAGCTTTCATTCACTAACTAAAATTTAAAAAAAAAATCTTTGGATCAACTTTATGAAGGGTGACCTGGTGGTCTAGGGGTAAGGTGTCAGACTTATGTGCTGGCGGCCGGGGTTCAATCCTCGGTCCCAGCACAGATTTAACTGATTACCAAACCCTTTCTTCACCTCTGACAAGACATTATGTGAATGTGGGGAATGCCAGGTCTCCACCGTGGTTCGGATTCCACGTTAAACTGTAGGTCCTTCATTTCATCTAACAATCACCCTACCATTACACATTAGCATAAGTGCGTATAACCCGAACGGGTAGTAAGACGCGGTGCTAATAATAATAATAACTTTATGAAAAGCTATATTAGTAAAAGAAGTCTTGATTGGAATACTCAACACAACAATAAACAGTTTACAATGAAACATTGTGAAGTTTGTATTCATATATGTTAAACCTTGTCATCTCCATTGCAATCCTCGGTCCCAGCACAGATTTATCTGATTACCAAACCCTTCCTTCACCTCTGACAAGACATCTTGTGAATGTGGGGAATGCCAGGCCACCACCGTGGTTCGGATTCCACGTTAAACTGTAGGTCCTCTATTTCATCTCACAATCACCCTACCATTACACATTAGCGTAAGTGCGTATAACCCGAATGGGTAGTAAGACGCGGTGCTAATAATAATAATAATAATAATAATCTCCATTGAAATGCTAGGCTGCTCACATAGGCTCAGACGGCCATTGTGTATTTCACAGCTTGGCATGCTTCGTGGAGCTCGCAATGAAGTCGGACGAATATAGTGACGAGGTATCCGCGCTATTAGACGTCTAAGCACGTTCCCTATTACCGAGCAATTACGCTTCGACCCCTACATTTAATGGATCCTTTCCATTCCGCTACAATCTTCAGTTCCCGCAGCCTATTTGGCCTTCCAGCTCACTGATAGACCTACTCTTTGGCTTCATTAGCTGAATAGATGATTTACCGTGAAATAGCCCTGAATTATGATTAAATGTTTTAACCTGCTATTACCATAAGCCAGCCCTGGAGTTATTTAATTATTATATTGATTACAGCATAACTAGACTCTAGATCTATAATTCTAGTCCTATAGGGCGTAGAAATCGTGGGGGTTTGGGGGTCCGGACCCCCCGGGAATTTGTTGGACCACCCTAAAGGGAGGTTCAAGGTATACATACAAAAGGTTTAACAAAGGTATAACTTTTTACTTTTACTACAGTTTAATGCAAATGCCTTCAACCAAATATCAGTTAATTATTATTTTATAATTCAACTTCTAATTTCTTGATATGAGTAGATGAGTGAATCGTGATGTAATTTAAGGCCTGGGATAGAAAATCTATGGCACGCGAATACGATTTGGGTGGTATGACAACTTGAAAGAAATTAAACATGGTATAAAACTTTTTCCAACGTGGTATAATTTTTTGAAGTCAATACTATTTCGAGAGTTAGAAATTGTCTGGGCTCGTACCTAAGAGCATCTTTAGTGCTGTTGAAGACAAAGGTTTGAACCGAACATATAATATATGACTATCAAAATACAATATGTTGAATTAATATTGGGTCTACTGAGGGTAGTTTTTCCTAAAGGACTTCCCCACTCTCCTTCCAAGCAAATGCGGGTTTGTTATCTCTAAAATGTTTTCTTCCTTGTCTCTACCACATTAGAGCAATTATCAAATATACGACTAGCCTAAACAACCGCTTGTGTTGGAAAGATGAAACGTATTGTAAAACAATCCCGTGTGAAAAGCGGGTTATTCAGCTGGTATTTAATAAACCATCCTTAACAATTTATTGTTTGTTTAGAAACTAAGGCTATATTTACTATAGAATGTAATATTAAACTTATAAAATACAATTTGGAAAAAATATATTAAATGTTAAAGTGGAATTGAATATGTGTGTGTTTATATATCACGTTTTTGATTTTGTATATTATGTATAAATACAATATACATCAATCATAATATATAATCATAATCATACATATATAGTATCCTATGTAGCCTATCAATATGCACATAATTCCGTTTCAACATGTAATGTTATTTTTATTTTCATAGTGAATATATATATATATATATATATATAAACATATATATATAACATAATATATTATATATATATATATATATATATATATATATATATATATATAACATATATATATAACATAATCAAAACTTAAATTATATATTCTAAATAAAATGATAATATTTAAAAGTTTCAAACAGAGTTTATAAATAATTTATGTTGACCTGGTAATTTGTTCTAAGGTTGGTATTTCATAAATGGTTTTCCTGTTTCCCTTCACGCACATGTAGGTACACTTCCTATTAAATCAACCTTCTTCATACCAAACACCTTAGCGTAGTTAGTATATAAGCGTAACACAAATGAGTAAGAAGCATTACTAAAAATAAGTATCCAAAATAATGTACTGTCACGCTAACTTTCAAGTGGAACCCCCTCCTGGAAGAATTTCTTTTCCGCGCCTCTTGAAAGTCCTAGTATTATACTTGTATTATACATTTCTCTATTATATATCTATTTTCAATGTAATATACATAAAATATATATCATTCTAAAACTAATACTATAACACCTTACATGCTAGATTGTGTGCTCCAACAAATTGTTCGTAGAGCATTTCATCGTTTAAAATCTCGTTCCTTCTCACTAAAACTTTTTTTTACCATTTCACGGAGACTCACTGGATCTATTGGTAAGTTTTCGGATCTTACAAGGATTTTTTCCAGTGCCTTGTGAGTAGGTAAAGAAAGCTATGGTGTCTCCTCATTCGTGTCCTACCCTGACGATATGTGGCAGGTTGTTTTGTTCCTCCAGCTGGAGTATCTCTTCAAAGAGGGAGTATGTATGTATATATTAGCCTGTAGCCTTGGAGTATCTTGAGATGATTTACCTTGTATTACAGTGAGATAACCTTGGAGTACGTGAATGGTCTAAGGCAGAGTTCCTCAACCTTTCTGTACCTTAAATCACACCAAAGAATAATAGTGCTCTGGGTACCATTTAATTTACCAAAACAAGTTTATAGTTGGTTATTAATAGTGCAAATAACACACACAAATATATATATTATTTCAAAAAAGTGTGCGTTTAAGAGATTAAATTAAATTTTATATTCTTATATAAAATAGTGCAAATGATACCGATTCAAAGTTAATACAAAACAATTTTATTTCATATAAACCATTTTTACCTAACCGAAAGTTATTGTGATTTTTGGCACTGCATTTCAGCAGTCAGTGATTCATAATTCGGAGCTTAGGATTATATTATTACTAGTAAAATTGTAACCTTTACAAGAGCTGCGCAGGTTACATAATTTTAATAGTAAAGAATAAAGATTAAACAATAGATAGATTTATTATATAATAAAAGATATTAAAGATATGAAGATTTACAATGATACTGAAAGTGATACATTTGAGGTTTTATTGAAACAATTAGGCTTGAGAATAGAGAAGTATTTACAGTGGCTACAAGGTCAGTGCAGCCGCCAGGTCACAGGTAGAAGTATTTCTAAAAAGGGAGAACAATAATATAATTACTAACAGAGACAGTGAACAAGATATGCATGTAACTTTAAACAGTTTTGCTTGATTAAGCTTTCATAATAATATCCATCAAACATTTAGAATAATCAGAAAAATCTGTTTCTTTAAACAGCTGTAGAAGGCTATAAAACAGGTGTCAACAATAAGGTACTATGGCCGCTCTTATTCCCCTTTGGTACTACCAGAGCCTTCAGTAGTACATAAAGTTTTAATTGCAAATGCATTGAGAGCAACTCACACAATTGGAGTCAATTAAAAGGCAAAAGTAAAAGGGTATTATTTGCGCGAACCCCACTATGATTCTAGTGCAGTTCCCTGGGTTGCGCACCCAAACTAATACAGTACGTGAAGCGTAACTACCTGGCCAGCCCAAAACATTGATATCTATCAATTGAACAGTAATAAGAATTAAACCGACAACCTAGTAGTAGCCGTCCATAACTTGAACTGATGGACCCGACGTACAAGGCTTCATGAAGAACTTTGACTCAAAAAGATTAATGTAACTTGTGGAAGTTTTCTTATATGTCAAAAACTAGGACATTATAATTTCTAAGCCAGAGGCTCATAATGTAAATACATCATTAAAAGGATACATACAAAGCGGCCAGGACTTGACTTACTAAGTCACTAGAACCGGATTTGTCCTTCAGAATACAAGACACAATATTTAAAGAATCAACTGAAAAATTCCCCATCTTAAAATTAACCAAAACTTTCCCGGATTAGCTATCCATTAGACATCATTTTAAAACAAAACAAACTTCTTCCCAAATAAATATAGAATTTAAATCTAAAACTACATTGTCTAGTTTCTTAAAACAAAAATTAGACTCCAAGTCTTAAGGACTTGACGACGGCAGCAGGATACTTAAATACCATAGACATGGCGTCCTAGCCTGCGAGGTGGTTGATCTGACGACCCAAGCTCCATGGATGTCGCTCAGTAGGTGGATCTGACGACCCAAGCTCCACGGTGCAGAGTTTCCTTCTTCGATGCTCGGTGCTGTAGAATGTATTTGTACGGTGGATCTGGCTGTTGGTCTTTATATATAGTACAAAATACGATGCGAATGGAGCAAAGAAAAAAGGTGATAAACTCATAAATATAGATAAGGAGAAGGAAGGATGAAGGCAAGGCAAAAGGGAAACAAATGAGGGTGAGCAGCTTACGGGGTGAGGTAAAGGTAAGGTTCGTAGACACGCCGCTAGGGTGCTTCGGCAGCAGGGGTCTCGAGGTTGAGTCCCTTGGCGTGTGTGAGTTGGAAGTTAACATACGTATACTGAAGCCGCCATGCTGTTGTTCTTTGAATGTTTCCTCCTAACCATCCTGCCCAAAGAATCGGAGGACATCTTAATACGGTGAGTAGAAACAAGAGCATATTTTATTTAAATATATCTGTTTTCTTTATATTATTTAGGATCAGATATTATTTTAACGAGAATTTGTGATATATTATTATTAGCACCGCGTCTTACTACCCGTTCAGGTTATACGCACTTACGCTAATGTGTAATGGTAGGGTGATAGTGAGATGAAATGGAGGACATACAGTTTAACGTGGAATCCGAACCACGGTGGAGGCCTGGCATTCCCCACATTCACAAGATGTCTTGTCAGAGGTGAAGGAAGGGTTTGGTAATCAGATAAATCTTTGCCGGGACCGAGGATTGAACCCCGGCCGCCAGCATAGAAGTCTGACACCTTACCCCTAGACCACCAGGTCACCTAATTTGTGATATAGATGCTCTTTATTATATTTTCTTGAAGACAGCATGGCAAATGTATATAATTTTATCCGGCTTCATCCAACGGGAACAGGTATCCGTTCAAAGTATTTAATTCATAAATACGATAATATTAATCCCCTTCTTTATATCTAGTACAGTATTTATAAAAGGACGATATTTTGTACCAACCACGTGTTTGAATGTAGGAAGATACTTAATTTTATTAGACTGCATCTCGGCAGAGAAAATAAACTTCGCGGTAGATTCAATTAACATAGTCTCTTTCTTGCATAAATTATAAAAATATTGATTTTCAATTGTAGCTGTTCACTCTGTGTGATTGACATGCTACAAAATGTCTTGGTCGAGAACAATGACCAGCCGAAGTAAGTGGAGCCAAAAAACCATTTTGTCTTGTATAATGCACTCTTCAAGAAAGGAAACTTTTTTCTCAGGCTATAAACATATCTATTAATTATACTAGTGAGTTAGAGATAAGGAAGGTCTTAATTTATAGGAAGTGTATCCACATTTGTGTGGATGGAGAGTGGAAAAATATTTTGGAAAATAACCCTCAGTACACCTGAATAGGATTCGAACCCTGATCTCCATGTCATCGGCAGTCTAGTCTAACACGAGCGTGACACCTTAGACAATATGGCCACTGTAGCAGGTAACTTTATTATTGGACAAAGTATAACCAGAAACATAAAACATAATTTCAATAGTTAAACTTTTTTTTAGCTTAGACTATAGAGTTCAGTGGTTTGTCTATATTTGAAATTTAATATTCATTAAAACATTGAAAACTGCAATATGTGGGTACGTGATCTTAAATTAGGGATTATATACTCTGGTTAGCAGTGGCTAGGAGGTCGAGGTTCAAATCCAGGTCTAATGTAGAGAGGGTAAATTTTTCCTAAATATTTTCCCCTTCTGCCTTCATGAAAATTCGGGTACAATTCCTCTATTTTTACCTTTATCATACCTGCACCATCAGTGTAGTTAGAAATCTTACAGTCCGGACGGGTATTAAGAGACAGCTTGAAAATAAACTACGCAAGCTATAAGACACTCTTTCTCCCACGGTTATTCCTTCCATTTAAATATAAATAGATGTTATTTTTATTTTAAAATCATAGCTGTCGACACGTTTGCTGGCTTCGAGGGGGAAGTATCGCCAAATTTGGTTTTAGTAGCATCTCTATTTTCTATTGTAAGCCCCATATTATAGTGGGGATTAACGTTCTTTGTGAGCTGTCGTAGACGTCCCCCGGCCTAAAAGTGGAAACCGGCGCCGAGGCGACGCTACATTCACTTTCACCAGACGCCTGCTTCGTACAGAGGAGAGAGTCTTTCTTTGTTACTCTATTTTTCTTGTCACACAGATCCCCGAGTGATAAACGAGACGACTAGCACTCGGCCCAGTTCTGAAACATAAAAACTTCAGAGTATTTTACATGAACATATCAGAAGCAACATTAATTGTAATTATAGTAAACAACCATATCTGTAGCCCCATGGACTAAATATTAAACTCGTCTATTGTATGGCTTTCTAGTGACAGGTAAGGTATGCTTAGACACTTGGTAGGGTATACTAAGGGTTGTTTTTTATAAATGATTACCCACTCTACGTCCACAAAAATCCTGGTACATTTCCTCTAAATTATATCGGCCTCATCACTAATTCATGATCGTAATTTTTCTTCTTTTGTAATCGCATGTTGGTGTTATAAGCATATACACTAATTTACGCTAATGTGTTATGGATGGAAAGGTGTAATATAGAGGAGGTGCACTGACATTCACGTGGAAGAACAATTGAAAACTATTTAGGAAAAACCACCCTCAGTATACCGGATCGGGACTCGTACCTTGATCTCCTCGTCGTGTGCAGTCCAGACTATTGAAAGATTGACGTCTTACTTAGACCATGTGGCCACCAAAGTGGGCATGAGCGTAATTAAATACGAATATATCACCCGCATTGGAGGGCACGTGGACTAGATGGCCAGTCTCATCTAGTTTGGTTTTCTGGGTTTAAATTCTAGAGGGCGATTACCATCCTCCTTGCACACAAATGAGGGTACATTTCCTTTGCAACAGAAACTTACTAAAATAAAGAGTATGATCTCTAATAAAATCCCTCGCTGTCCAGATTATTTTAGCCCTTATAAGAGTACACTTTATTTGGATCTAAATTTGGCGCTATGATTCAATTATAGGAGTAATGGGTGAACTGGCGGTCTAGGGGTAAGGTGTCGGACTTCTGTGATAGGGGTCCGGGGTTCAATCCTTGGTCCCGGCACAGATTTATCTGATTACAAAACCCTTCCTCCACCTCTGACAAGACGTGTATTAATCACAACTTGAGAATGTGTGGAATACCAGGCCTCCACCGTGGTTCGGATCCCACGTTAAAATGTGAGTCCTTCATTTCATCTCACAATCACCCTACCATTACACATTAGCGTAAGTGCTTATAACCCGAATGGGTAGTAAGACGTGGTGCTAATAATAATAAAAATAATAATAGTTAGAGTAGTACCAGGATGAAACTACGCAATAGATCTATATTTAATGAAGTTTGTGAGGAGCATGTTAGCTGTTACGAGATTAGGAAATAGTTGGGGTACAAGGAGTCCGTGAGAAAGTAGAGGAAGGAAGAGTGAGATGGTATGGACATGTAATAAGGATTGGAAATGAAGTATTTAGGAAAAATACCACGAGGGAGGCTAAGCCAAAGATGGGAGGAACAGATAACAGGGAGTGTGCAAGTGAGAGGAGAGGAATGAAATAAATTAAAGGTTGAAGAGTGGTGGAAGAATAGAAGAAGATGAGGCATTTTACTGGACTGACCCGGCCACAAGCTGGAAACAGTTGTTGATGATAATGATGAATAGAACTATATTATTTTAAATATGTACGATCCCATATTATCATTGTCAGCCTCCCTGTTCAATCAGCTACTGGGATAGGTCGGAGATAAACACATTCCTTTCGCTGCTTAAGTTGAAACTACTGTGGAAGATAAACGATCCAGTTCTCTGAGTTTTTGTAATCTCTCTCTTCAAGAGGTTGCACCGGTAGGCACGAGGTCTACGTGTCAAGCTCATTTGATTAGGTTTGTCGGTGACGGGGAGGTCGAGGTTTGACTCTCGGCCGGGTTTACTGAGGGTGGTTTTTCCTAGAAGGTCTCCCACTCTCCCTCCACGCCAATTTGGTTAAATTCCCTTTAAAATAATATCCTCTTTATCCCTAACACATTAGCGTAACTAACAGAACCCGGATTTGATAAGTGTCATATATTTATTGGTTCATTATATAAAATGTTCATAAGTAAATAAACTATGTTTATTATCACCTGGTGTTAAAAATATTAAAGATGTGTCAAATCCTTTATTTCTCGAATCCGAATCCAAAATTTTCTTTCGAATATCTAATCCAAGTTTGAGTCCTTGAATCTTCATAAGTTCATTTTTAATATGTCAAAAAATGGAAAAGTAAGGTGTATTTTTAAAAAGCAAACAAATTGACATAAATAAAATAATAGCTCGTTAACAAAATGCATTACGTTTGATTACCAGAACCTAATGTCAACTATAAAATGAACTTCATATTTACAGTAGTGTTTTCATTTCATATTCACCTAGTTAGCCTATTACGAAATAGTATTTTTAGATATGTATAATCAATTAATACCTTAATTGCAAGTAAAATTAATTGGCCTACAATGACACAATAAGCTATGGCCCGTCTAAATACAGAAGAAATAGATGTTTATTGTTTAACTATTTACTTATTTTAATTCTGCGGTCAGTAAAGATTAATCTAAAGTTAAATAAACGGACCCGTTAATTGTGTTTGAGCAGCCTAGTGGCGGGATCATATACTAATTATAGAAAATGTTTCTATAGATCAATAGCATAGAAAATAAAACTAATTTTAGAAGGTTTGGCACCACTGAAGATTCTTTTTTCTGTTTATTTGTCTTTTCTATTACGTTTCAAGAACAAATAACATATTAAACGATACATTATTTTCCTGTAAACCAATTTATAGAAAAAAAATTGTGATTTTGCTCTTTTATATTTTTACATAAATTAAGCCAAATTGTCTTTTTTTCTAACTACACGAATCTATATATTATTATTTATTAGGACCGCGTCTTACTAACCGTTCGGGTTATACGCACTTACGCTAATGTGTAATGGTAGAGTGATTGTGAGATGAAATGAAGGACCTACAGTTTAACGTGGAATCCGAACCACAGTGTAGCCTGACATTCCTCACATTCGCAAGTTGTGATTAATACACGTCTTGTCAGAGCTAAAGGAAGGGTTTGGCAATCAGATAAATCTGTGCCGGGACCGGGGATTGAACCCCGTACCCCTAGCACAGAAGTCTGACACCTTAGCCCTAGACCACCAGGTTACCGAATCTATGTGGTTGTTTAATCTAAGGCCTTTATATTAATTTTGGATTCAAGATAATTTTGCGAGATTCTTGAATCTCGAATTTCTCGAATACTATAGGATTCGAAAGATTCGATGAATCGAGGATTCGAGCGTCCCAACTCTAAAAAAATACAAATTTCATAAGTCATTTTTTGGTATTTTTTGTCATTTTGGAAATTTAGTTAATATTTTCTTGGTTTGCGTCATTTTAGAGTAATTTTTAAGCATTTTTAGGAATCTTAGAACCAATTTTAGGTATGTTTGAGTCATTTTAAGGCATATATGTTTATTAGGTGTATTTTTAATCACTATCGATGTTTTACAAATCCATACGTTTTTTCAACACACAGGTTGTCAAAAAAGAAGAGAATGTAGAAAATTAATTTTGTATCCTCTTTGCTTGTTTGGTTGTAAAATACACATTCTTGATGAGATACTGAAACTAGGCTGAAGAGAGTTGCGTTGGGAAGGGGTATCGAGTATTTCTGAAGCAGATATATTTAAATAAATATCACATTTAACGGAATACAAGATTTTAACTGTTAAGGTGGGATAGAAGGGGATGTGAGAAAAAACCAAAACTATGATTGATCAGAAGCATTAATTTATTAATTTTAGCAAAAAAAAATTTTGCCATAAAAACTGCAAAAAAAACTCTGGCCTTTTTGATTTTGTCGTGTGCATTTTGTATCTTTTATTTATATTCTTAGGTCTTTTTTTAAAATTGAAGTCATTTTTTAGAGTTTTAAGGTCATATTAATAGGCAAATTTTAAATGATTTTTGGTCACAAACTCCAAATCCTGGTAATTTATACATAAGCGTATGGTTCAAACTGATAGTGAGACGCGGTTAAAAACAAGTTAATGATGTGAACTACTCAAAAACATGAAAATTGGAAACTTTTTTAAAAGTTTGATATGCTTAACGTATTCATACGTCCAAGGCCACTGAAGAGGGGTCGGGGGCATTTGTAACTTCTCTTGAATTTGAGGGGGTCAATATATACAATACATATACAAACTTTAATTTGTAAAAGGTAGAGTCTATAGTAAATTTTGTAGTGGACCCCCTCTCCCCCCCCCCTTGTAAAAATTATTGTTCGACTCCTTTGCATACACTTCACGTCACGTGACCTGCAGCTGTAATTTTTGATAGATATTCAGAATAATATAAAGTAATATTAATAGTTTAGTAAAGTGTAAGGTGTCATCAACGTTAACCTAAAGAAAATCTATTTTTGTATTTTTTTCCAAAAGGTGCTCCAATAGTCCATTTGTAACACAGGGTGGTCATAAAGTCTGGACACATAGGCAAATATACGTGCTTAAGCGTATTTTTAATATATTAAAACATAAAAATACATAAAAAATAGAAGTAAGAATAAAAAGAAACAAGAGGTCAGCCAAACAAATGGCTAACCAAAGACCATACAATGATTATTGTCGTAGATTACAGTGTCCATACTTACGACCATCATGTGGAACTAAGGTATACGTACATGTATTTTTATTTAAATATATATATACAAATAAAAATTGTAATTCTAACTCAATAATAATAATAGTCAATTTACTATTGCCGAAGTTTAGCTCTTGGTTGTGGCTTGAAAATGAGTATGACCTCTTGCCTGCCTTTTAATTGCTTTGAATCCAGATTTATTCAACACGCCATTATCATTAGTAAATAGTAAGATCACTTATATAATTTTTCGCCAGCCCAACATACCGAAAATTACTATAGACTTTCATAAAATTGGGTATTGAAAAGTCAAAGTTTTTTTATATAGTTTGCCTGAAGATGGAATGGGTCAAAAAACCGGGACTAAAAATTATGGTTCCAAACATTACTAAGAAGTTTTGATGCAGAAGCCCTCCTCTTCCACTGGCGCACTTGTTGACGCACTCGTAATTTTACTAATCTACGCAAAGAAACAAACCACTGCGCTTGGCGGTTCAAACAAGCGTCAATATTCTTGTAAAATAAAACGAAATTACTGATAAATTCATTATTTTGCAATAGAGTGACCATAATAATTAGATTTAGAAACAATAGATCTAGCTAAAAACAACCCAAATATAAGATTTTAACAGGATTAAACGTACGATTATACACCAACCAAGTTATTAAACTCATGCTCTAATAGTCGCCTAGGAAGGGAAACGCTGCTTCCCTTTCCCCGATGAGGTCCGCACAGACCCGAAAACAAACGATTGACGAAATAAAAGAGCGAGCGAGACAAATTGGCTGGCCGGTCAGTTTAAGAAAGAACTGCTTGCTGGAGATGTTTCTAATTATAATGATTTGCTCAAACTTTCTTTTAATTTTATTTTCCTTACTCCGTTTTTAATTCCAGAGAAGCATTGCTTCCCTTGCTTCCATTGAATAAACGCCACTGGTCAAGCTCAATTTAGCATTGTTATAATAATAAACTAGACAACTAATCTAACCTTAAACAAGTCAACATTAATTAAAGCTAGCGTAGGATATGTTTAAAGGCGCGGATTAAGAGCAATTTCAAACTAATTTAGCAGAATATTCTAAAGAGATTAATGTCTGACTGTGGGGATGGCGCGCTTGTTATTTGTTTGCTCTCTCTCTCTCTCTCTCTCTCTCTCTCTCTCCCCCTCCCCCCATGTTTAGCAGGTTTAGAGTTTTAGAGAGAGTATAGTTGAAAGGAACGTAAACGTTTAGAAGAGTTTGGGTTCATTTTATTCTAACTCAGTATTGTAGAAATGGAGGATTTTAGACTCTGGTCAGCGAGGAACCCAAGTCCGGGTCGAGGCGGGGCCTCCGAGATACTACAGGCCTGGATACTGTTTCCTTGACGTCACAGTGTAGCGCTGTCAATCGCTGGACGCACTCTAAGAATATTACCGCTTACATTCTAAAAGATCTATTTCTATGGCATACCAATTGAAACCCAAACCTCAAATATATATTAATTCTTAAATAAGCAAGGTTTATAATCAATATTTTAAAGTTTTTACCTTGATACAACATTCCTAGCTCCTTGTTTAGGAATATTTTAAGAAGATGCGTAGGTTTGAAGCTTTCTTTTCTGCGAGGAATCGGCAAATGAATAATTTTTTAGTTTGGAATAATTGTTTGAAAAATATGTGAAATAACTAGAATAAATTTTTAATAATAGAATCAAGAGAAACTTCACTTTCACAATCACTAAAATGATTATTTAAAATGTTTATGTTCCATTGTTCTTTGGCTAAGTTTAGTACTAGATTTATTTGACTTTATGCTGTAATAAAATCTTTTTTCATATTTGTCAAATGTCAAACACTGAAAGAGTTTGAACGTGTTTAATGTAATGATTAGAATAAAATCTGTTGGCCACTTTAAATCTCCCCTATATATTATTTTTAAATAACTGCTCGCTGAGTTAGAAGATTCACAAAATAAAAGAAGTTTACACGTCTCGCATTTCAGTTGACGACCTACACTATTTGCAGCATATTATTCAATATAAATCAAAGCATTAAATTATTTTCAATTACTTCTACACCGTCGCAGTATAAAACAACGTCATCAAAATTGTATGTACTCACTAACGGTGCCCGCAGGATTTTTTTCCCATTGGGGGCAAAGTCGGGGGCCTGGGAGGTATAGAATACCGCTCAGTATGGGTCGTCCTGGAAAATGTGTTAAATTGAATCCTCAAAAGACGCTTTTTAAGGCAATCCTTGTCTCCTGAAAATAAGATACAACATAAGAAACATGTTTCAAACTTATAATATTTATACAACATTAAAATCTTAGGGGGTTCAAGGGCCCCCCTGCGGATGCTCTTGGTACTCCCATACTACACTATCAATCTCTTCTTCGGAGTTGTTCAAATTTGAAAGAAATGATTTAATTTCAAATTCCACAGATTGTAATGATTTTAATTTGACTAAACTTATTCAATTCCTTTAAGATTCTAAAAGTGTCTAGCAGATATATGATAATTTCCACCTCTCATTTGTCCTTATTGACTATTGTCCAAACCTTGCCTCTAAATAATTATCAGTCTGGAATTTTCCTAATAATAGAGACGAAAACGAAATAATAGTAAACAGTAATTTCACAATAATAATTAGTTTTTGTTGTCTTTTGAGGTGCTAGGTAGGTTTCCTGCGTTAATTTACCTGTATGTTTGTTTGATGAAGATGAATTAGGAATCATCAGATTCTACCATTTATCAATCCATGTGGAGAAGTTATTCGGGAATCCCAAAGTTTTACAGTTTGCATTTATTTAGTTTAGTTGGTGGCTCTGACGTTAAATCAAAGGGATGATTAGGAAAAATTGACAGATATGCATAATTGCTTAGATTGGGTATTTTTCTAGGCATTATTAAAACAAATCTGACATCTGTTGTAGCCCGGTATTTTCATATTATTAATTGCTCACAAAAATGATCATGCAAATAGCAGCGAAATTCCCGGTACAAAATCATCCCTGTGAATTGTGTGTATCCATTGTTGATGGCGATGGGACTCCTTGGGAAAAGAAAATATATTTATATATTTCTCCTTTTGAGAATCCTAGTTAGAGCCACACCCTGGAAAACAACACTTACGAGGCAATTTAAATTTTATTATAAAAATTAAAAGTTTGACGCCATTAAAAACATGATGTAACTTAAACGGGACTAACAAATATTATTTCAAAATTAAAGGCTAACCATTGACTCACTTAGCACTATTGATCAAATAATAACTTGTATAGTAAATATTTTTGATAACAATATCAAGCTATATACTAAAACAATATAATAATATTAAAACTACTAAAATCAATGTAGTGACTGGATGATTGGCATGAGTGAAATACACTGTAAGGATGTTCATGGTATACTGGGGTATTTGGCTCTGTTGACTCTTCCATACCAGACAGTGGTGACCCAGCATTCCTGAGATATAAGCCCTTCCGTGTGATGTCACCAACTCACAGAGGACAAGCACCCAGACCTGTTAGTATCTCGGAGGCGTAGGTTGAGGCTAGTGAAGTGAATATACCAGCGTGTCCGGGAGTGGGCCAGCGTGCCTGGAAGTGGGCCAGCGTGTCTGGGAGTGTAGTGCTCGTGTAACACGAATCAGCACAGTGTGTCGTGCGCAGGGACCGGTGGTGGTATGATGCGAGGGACTTTATAATATACTGATATTTAAATGTTTAACTAGTCACTTGATATTCTTTTTAATTACCTAGCTGTTTGTTTAATTGAACTATATTTTATATGTTCTCGTGAGCTTATTAATTTAAAAACTTAAATATGACCCTTATTATTTAATTTGATGATATGTTCAGTTGTAGTTAAATAAGTGAATATATTTGTTATTCCAAATAATAACAACCTCTAATATTGCATGTTCATTTTTCGATTGTTATAATCACCAATGTACCCCAATATCCCGAAAAGAAAATGCAGTTCATCTCCAACGAGTGAAAGGTTCGTGACCTCCAAAGTTCGTTTCCACGTTACGATATTTTCTTAGGTAAGCTTGTGTAACGTTTGAATTTAATTAATTGCGTTTTGTAGCATCTTAAGTTTATATAGCCTGAATTATATCTTAGTCAGACTTATTAGTATTTTAATTTCCAAAGCACAGTGCGTTTATTGGTTGAATTTCAACCTTCTAAAAAGCCACAGTTCTTTGTATCCAAGCCAATCTTTATATCACCAAGAGAAACATTATGACGAGGGGCTGATTTTGATAGCATGTCATTTTTTATACATGACAGACAATGCTCAGATACACTGTATACATAAATTCTGTTTAGGATCCCCTGGTTATTGAAAGTTTTTGTACAGGTCATTTTTAATAATCTAAGATTTTAAATATATATTTTTTGTTTATTTAATTTTTAGTCATTTTTAGGAATCTTATTTTTGGTCATTTATGTTGAATTATTATAGTTATAGATACTATCGATATTTTATAGATGTATGAATATTAAAAAAAAGTTTGTCACCACTCAGTTATCGGAATAAAAAGATAATGTAGGCAATGAACTTTGGACTCTATTTGCTTGTCTGGCTGTAAAATAAATTTTCCAGGTGAGACAATACAACTAAACTGGAGAGGGCTGCGTTGGGAGGGGATATCTATTAGTTCTGAAGCAGATATTTGTAAATCAATATTACTTCCAGCAGGGTGAGAGAGTTTAGTTGTTAAAGGCAACACATTTATGTTTTAGTTTATATTTGTAAAGTGCATGTTTAATCTAGTCACGTATATTCACTACGAGTTTTCATTCATATTTCTAGAGTATTTGTTCGTAAATTTGAAGTTAGTTTTGATAACCTTGAGGTCATATTTTATGTAATTTTGTGATTATTTACAGTTCATCGTAGTCCGGACGTTGATAAATAACTGCAATTTATCAAAGCTACTGACAGATTAATACACTACTTAATAATACATGATCGAAATAAGGTTTTGGAAGTGGTATGACTGATAGCAACAGAGTTAAATCAAATGCTAGGGCTATGTTTTGTGTTCTTAGAAAGTTGAAGATAAAAGTAGCCTACTTACACTCAACACAAATTAAATCTTCATTAAAAATTACTTATCTATTTTTCGCACTAATATTCTCGTTTACGACCGTTATTTGGATTGCTTTTGCAATGAGATATTTATTTGATCTAATCTATTTGGGTGACTTTGTGGTTGGAAATTCTAGTATTTACTAAAACTGATTAAAAGCTTCATTTTTGTATTAGAACACACAATTTGTAGATTTATTGCGGTAATAGTAATTGTATATCGAGGATAAAAACATATTTGCATCATATAGAATTTTCAATTCAGCATTCTCAATTAACCCAAAGATGTGATTTGTAGAAGTTTCTTTGAAAATATCACTTACAAAAAATAATTTGCGCTTATTATTGGTGCGATATTTCCGTGCCAATAGCTATGTTATAATTATCAATACAGATGTTTGTTTGAATGTACATCTATTATTGTTTCTAGGCTGATACTCGTGCATGTGCAGAACGTGCAATTTACAGGATCTCTGCAGACTCCCATAAAAAAAAAAAGACGGTAGCTATAATCATGCAATAGCGGCCAAGACAGTTGGTCCTTCACGAGGGATATTTTATAACTCAAATTGAATTAACGTTAGAATCAAAAGTTTATTTTCACCTCTCCTTATTCCGTCTCCGTCACCTGATTCAATATTATCCATCTCTGTCTCACTCCCCCATTCTTACGGAAAGTGTGTGTTTATCCAATGAGAATATGATAACAAGGAATAACTAATTTTAATTAAGTTTATTCTGTGTTTGCTGATGATCTCCCGGAATTGATGAAGTTGCCCAACTCCCCGAGAGTAATTGGAGAAGTTTAGCGTCGCCAGTTGGCGGGTGTAGCTTTGATGAAAGGTAGATCAAATTTACATTCCCGGGACACTGAGGAGCTGTAACAACACGAGTATGTGGCTAAACGTTTTGTGGGAGAACTTATTAGCTAGTACCTCGGGTTCTTACAATATCTCCCTCTCTAGGTTTTTGATTCCTAACTTCAAGTACAACAAACTCTCTGAACACGGAGAAATATGGGAGAATTTGTCCCTCCTTGGAAAAATATCTACCCTTGAAATAAATTTAGGCCCCCTATAACTTATTTCCCTCTCCTCTGATATGTTTGGGTATGAAGCTAGATATGGAATCCACATTTCAAAAAATTTCCAGGTGTTTGACCACTTAGCATAGTTTTTAAGGACATCAAATTTTACAAAATTGATTTGAGGAGGACCACTTTAAATGACTTTTAAGGGAATCTAAGTTTCAAAAAATATCTGGGAAAGGACCTATCCAAATACCTTTTAGAGGAGTTTATTTTTAAAAAAAAATCCATATAAAGACCACTCCAAATAGCTTCAAGGTGAATCAAATTTTATCAAATTTAACAAATTTCAAATTTTCAAAAATAAGTTATTTGTAAACAACCATACATTTATTTTTAGTGTTTAAAAATAAAAATTATTCTTATTTATTTTGAAAAACCCTTTCCAGATAAACATTTTGAACATTTTTAAAGCCGATTTCTTAACATTTTAAATTTTCAAATTATGTAACTAAACTAATCTTAAGCTAATTTAATTTTTTTAAATAATATTGCAGTATTCTTCCAATACTAATTTTAAAGAACTATGTTAGAGATGTTTTTTTTTAAAATTTTTTACAAAAATAAGTAATTGGTAAACTACTATTAATATTTTTTTTATTATTAAAACAAATATATATAGTTATTTATAAGGTAAAAAACTTTACAGATAATAATTTTGAGTTATAGTTTTTTAAATACTTTTTTTAAAGACCAGACATTATTAAACTCACCTAGAGCGACCCCCCACCCCCTCCCTAATTTTTTTTAAAACTTTTCATGTAAAACATTTCCCAGATACACATCTTAAACAAAATCATTGGAGTCATTTTCTAAATTTTTAGAATGTTCAAAAATCATTTATCAGTAAACTACCTTTTGGTAAATTTTACCCAAAAAAGTTAGAAGGTCAAATGCTCCCTAAATAGTCATTTTAAAGAAAATATGTAGAGCCATTTAAAAAAAATTGTAATTAAAATAAAGCATTCATCAATAAACTACCCGGAATTGTAGAGTTAGTGTCAAAATCAAAATAGGTCCCAACATCTATACTTATAAAATAACATGTCCTGACTGACTGACTGACTGATTCATCATCGCCGAGCGCAAACTATCAAGGCTACAAGCATGAAATTCGGACTGTATATTCATTTTGTTATGTAGGCACCCACTAAGAAAGGATTTTAGAAAATTCCACCCCAAAGGGGTCAAAATAGGGGATGATAATATGTATGATAATATGTATGAAAGTTCGTCATTTTGAAAGTTACATAAACAAAATTTTGTATTTCGGTTATTGACGTAAAACAAATAAATACGTGTTTCAGGAATTTTGGAAATTGTATTTAATAAGGGATGAAAAAGGGGGTGAAAGTTTGTATCGGACTTGCATTATTTTTGATCTGAGGTCAAGTTATGGTCATCAACGTAACGTAATATTTTAAATTAATCTGTAAATACATATGTATATTTTCGTATTTGTATATAATCAACTTCCACGCGAGCAAAGCCGCGGGCAACAGCTATCTAGTCTAAATATAAATTTGGACAAAATCCATCAAACACTTTCAGATCAACGGTCAGAGACAGACAGAATTGTAAAGTTCGCTTTTTTGGCTTTGGACACTGATAAAACGTAAAGATTCACCATAATTTCAAGGTCGGAAATTTTCACCATCTCAATACTTTATCTTGATATGAGAAAGTACATGTGTAAAGTTTAGTCTCAATAGTCAACCGATCTCCCAGTAAAATGTTTACGTGTGTGTGTGTGTTGTGTGTGTGTGTGTGTCATGCTGTCAGGTATGGTTTCAGAACTGGCACTATAACAACATACAAAATTTGAAACAACTGGTATTAGTTTATGTTGATTACATTAAGATGAAGAAAAAGAAAACAAATATATTACAATATAATTAAACAGTTTAAAATAAATAAATTTTTAAAAATGTTTATGGTGGGCCTTTAGTTTGTTGTTTTCCTTGCTTCTGACTTTTGACACGTTGAGCTACGTTTCAAAAGAATTGGTTACTAAAGATATTTCACCCGAGGAAAGAATTGGTTACTCAAGCAAGATATTTTGTCCAAGGAAAATGTTGCTGACATATTGCATTCTAGAGGCTTCCTTCTTTTATGGAACAGGATGTCTCTATAGAAAAATCATTTCAGAGAACCAAACTGAAAAAAAAAAGACAACACCTATACACATCTACATTCAAAGGAGATGAAGAAAATAGAATGAATAGAACATGAAATCACAGAAACTAACCTGACAGACAGTTTGAATTCCTCTCTTCGCGATGAATATGACCGGTTGTCCGGTATGTGATTCAAACGGATACAGTTCAAATTGAAATGACGTCTCAACTAAGTAACTTATCTGAGAACACGGACTAGGCGTCAAGATCATCAAGTATAGTTTTCTGGTGACCGGTAATGTCAGGGTTCAAATCTCAGTCAGGTGTAATGAAGGTATTTTTACTAAGTGGCTTTTCACTATTCATCCAAGCAAATATGGGTACATTTTCTCTAAATTCTACCTTTATTACCCATACTTAAGGACGGTTCCTGCCTGTTACGTCATGGACGGACATGATAGAATGTCCCATGTTAATTAATTTAAGTTTTATTCAGCAAGTTTTAAAGAAATAAACTTAAAACAAAAACCATACATTCTTAAACAATTCTAAACTTGGTGCCAGAATTATTATTTTATATCGTGAAGTAATTTTAATTTTAAACGTATTTTTTATAAATCATCTGCAACTTAGGCTTGGTCATAAAAATGTCACGCAGTAGTCTTTCTGTCAGGTTGTAGATTAAAAAATCATAGTGATAGTGTAAACTCGTCAGAGGAAGAGGGGATGGGTTACTAGAACATAGACAAGAACCCTCTCAGGGTGAACTACTCAGTGTTTCCCCTCTCTTTCTATTTTGTACTGTACATCAGTGGCGCGTGGTCAATTCTGGGCAAAGAGAAGCAGGGCAGCTACAATAAAGTTGGTCCGATAGACATAGATTAATTGGAAGCTCACACTGGCCTTTCCTTGATTTTTTTTATAGAGTTTAAAGTATTATGGGAAATAAAGGAAGCGGGTGACATAAAATATGAATGGAATATAACAAAATCATTGGTGATCTTAGAAATATTACTCATTCATTACATTATATATATTAAAATAATAATTCGAATTCAAATAATAATAATAATAACAATGGTAAATTTACGATTACTGATGTTTTCTTTGTCTTGGGTTGTGGACTGCAAATGAGTTTGACCTTTGGCATGCCTTTTAATAACTTTGCAAATATTATTATTAATATCACTGACTCCATATTTATTCTACACGCCATTATCGTTAGTAAATAATAAAGTCAACTATATAATTTTCCACCAGCCCAACACCCAGATAATTAATAAACACTTTCATAAAATTGAGTATAGAAATGTCAAAGTTGTTTTGTTGTTACGCCTAAAAATGGAGTGGATCTGCCAGTTTCAGTTATTTTCTTTCCCCCCCCCCGCCAAGAGACCGGGACGAAAAACTACGCTTCAAAACATAACATTGGAGTTTTGATACAGAGACGAAAACAAACGAATGACAGAATAAAGAGCGAGACCAGCTAATTGGCCGGTCAGTCTGAGCGAGAGAGAATAGCTTGCGCTAAGAGAGAAGAGCTACCATTTCAACCATTATTAGCAGTATTCTTGTTGGAGAGGTTTCTAATTATATTATAATAATTAGTTTTAACATTAGTTTCCTCTTATGTTCTTTATTCAGTTTTTAATTTTAGGGAAGAGTTTCTTTCCTTGCTGTCATTGAATAAACGCCACTGCTCTACATTGATGTCTAAGTGTATTAGTGCTTAGACTGCTTAGGTGCGTCAAGTTACGCCAGAATCACGATCAACTTAACTTTAACTTAACTTAACAAATCGAGCTAAACATCTTCATTCTCGAGTATGACATATGATTTGGACTATTTGTACAGTGATGATCTGTAAATGTTTATAGTTTTCAATCGATATATGAAATTTATATTACTACCCTTTTTTGATAAATTTAGCTTTCCTAAACTTCTCTGATAAATTAAGCTTTCTTATTTTAGTTTAATTATTTTGTTTCAATGTCTGATCACTTAAACTTATGCTAAAGAGTGAACCTTAGTCATAATACTGTGAAAAATATTTCAACTTTTTTGTAGTTCTCCTAGGGTTATATAAAAAAAAATATAGTATATTTTATTTAGCTCAGTTGCACGAGAAACCTAATCTCGGGACCTCTGGATTTAGGTAGGCACTTATACTTAAAGTTTATATTATATTGTAATGGAAACAAATTACAAGGTTATTAAATTAAAAAAAAAAAATCAAGTTATTTGTTTGGTTATTTATGTATTCTGAATATTAGTCATATCAAATCCTGCCTATGGAGCTCCGTTAATTTACATTACTAAGGTAACATAATTTTCTTGAAACAAAGTTAAAATTTTGTGTCTGTAGATTTTATATTAATATGTATAAACTTTGTTTTGTTAACCCGGTATTGATTACTATACCATAATTTCAATTAAAATTAATAAGTAGCCTTACTGCTCATAGTACATTATCTTTTTGGTAATTTATCTTAAGATATAGTCGCTAAGTGACTGATTAAAATGGTAGAAACAAAAAAAAACAAAAATGGAAACTTCTCATCATAGCCATTCTGTAGTTGAAAGCTACATATCTTTATATTTGATTAAAGATATGTATAATCTTCTCTCTTCCTCTCCAAGTTAAATTTAACACTCTTGGGTAAAACGTTTATAGGTCAAAGTTTTAATAACTTGCAGCACAGTGTCCATTTTTACCTCTTGATTGGAAACTTAAACATTCTAGCTTTATTATCATTTTAAAACCGACGCAAAAAAAAAAAAACCAAAACTAAAAACATATCGTCCACTTCAATTCTTCAAAAAAACCAATAAACAAACAAAAACAAAACAACTTTCCAAATACACACCAAAGAGGTGATACAATTTAGAGCTAGGAACATTGCTAGAATAGTGACGTATGGATGAGAGCTTTAGTAAAAGGAAATGGCAAAGAGAAATACTTTAATGAATCGTAAGACAAAACTATATGTATATTTTAAAATTCTAATCATCTTGTTGAGTTTATACCATGTTAAAGAAAGCTCAAAGTTATTTTATTTGGGAAGTGAAAATAAATAAATACAATGTTGGCACAACTATACGTAAATCAACAGAATAAGAGTAAATAATAGATATTTTGTTACTCTAATTAATTATAATTAAAGGGGAGGGTTTTCTTTGTCACAATACCAACAAATGAATTACTAAATAGCCTTGTTGACGTCACTCGCATAATGATTGGCTGGCTAGATCACGTGATACCCTTCAAGTAACGTTCACTTAAAGTAAAAAACCTCCCAGAACATCTCTTACGTTAAGTTAACTGCAAGTCAACGTTAAGTTAACTGCATCGTGATCGCTTCCATTTGAACACACGAAGAGATCCTTTAAGTTAAGTTACGTTAAGTTAACTTTAAGTTAACGTTAAGTTGATTGTGATCCCTGCATTCAGATGCAACCTGCTTCGAAAAATAGCTTCAAAATCTCCAAGTAGATGAAGTCGTTAATTGGTGTAGCTAACTTGTATAACCCGGATTGGTAGCAAAACAGGGCAGGGCGTAAATAACAATAACAATAACAATAACACACACACGGCTGTAGGTTGAGGTTTGGCGGTCGGCCTGAGAAACTCTTACCGGCTATTTGAAATAGTTTTGTCATTTGAAAGAGCTTCACAGTCTTGACCTTTAATAAGTATAAACTTTTTTTTAAATCTTGTCAGTATTAAATTGAACATACATTTTTCACCTTCCTATAATACATGGATGGTTGCCAAGAAAATTAAAACTAAATACGGCCCAGTGGCGTGGTGGTCAGTGCACCTGGCTGTAAACTTAACGGATTCCAGTTTCGATTTCCAACTGATATTTTGGGTATTTTTCTCTTAAAAGTAATTATCCCAACGCTCGCCAGGGTTTGGTCTTAAATTATAGTTAAGACTCACACCAGATCTACAACTTCATATTCAATATCATCACATCATCTCATTGCGGGTATGACGTATAGACAACCTCCTCTGGTGTACCCCCTGGACAAAGCTCTGTGCCACCGGAGCGGCGGATAATTTACATACAGGCAGCCGAACTCTATGTCATATATCCCTCCCGGTCAGTAATGCCAAACGCTCAAAAAGAAAAGTTGGAAGTACTCACTTGTTATCATATTTTATCCTCAAACCGATAGTCTTGGTGTTTATATGGATAAATTCTTATTTCAAAATCTTTTAAAGTGTTTTTCTTTAGCACCCGTTTGGGTAATACGCTTATAGTTTTAGGGATTAGAAAAGTTATAATTATAGGACGTGTACTCGTATTTGTATGATGGGAGGGTGGAAAATCACACTCAGTACACCCGACCGAGATTCAAACCTCAATCTCCCTGTCATTGGCAGTATTATCTACTTCGAGAGTAGCGCCTTAGACCATGCGGCCATCGAAGTGGGTTTAAGGTATTATTCATTTTTTTATTATAAAGATCTAAAATATACATGACACATTTCCAACCTTTAATCCAATTACCTAAACAACAACAACATTTAGCACCGCGTCTTACTACCCGTTCAGGTTATACGCTTTAAGTACTAATTACGCTAATGGATTAGGAATTGGGAAGGTTGACTTAGAGGAAGTGAACCCGCATTTGCGTGGAGGGAGAGTGGAAAACCATTTAGGAAAAACCACCCCCAGTTCACCCGACCGAGATTCGAACCTCGATCTCCCCGTCCTCAGCAGTCGAGCTCAACACGACAAGCGCTCCAATTACCTAAAAGCTACTCAAGTCAAAGTGATGAATCACTTTCTGACTAATGATATATATGCTTTTAGCACTGTTGATTACTCTCTTTGTATCTTAGTTACTAGCTAGGCCACTATAACGCTGCTGTAGTTAGTGAGAGAAAATTTTTAGCTTAAGGTTACGATGTCACTTGGAAACCATCTTGAGTTCAGTCTCATATAGGGATCGGTTAATTTGTGAACATTAACAATACATCGTTTGCTCCCTTGAACTATAAAGACAATGGTTGAGGCGTATAACCTGAACAGGTAAGCTGGATATAATATCTGAGGGAATTGCATACCTATTTTTGGGAAACAGCGTTGTCATTCCCTTATTTTCGTGGGGGTCAATCTTCCTCTTTCGCTGAGCCATTTCACACGAGACAAATATCGTCCGGCAACAATCGCCGGTAAACTATAAAAAAATCCATACCAACCAGATCACAAGAAAAAAATAGGTCCGTTGTGGTTATAGATTCGGAGGATGAGGTTCTTTTTTGTGACTCCTTATGAGAAGCCAAAGGTGAAGGAAAATCACAAGATAATTGCGGATATCTTATTATCATCCGTATATTAGTGAGCGGTTGGAAAAGGGTTTCCTTGATACTAATTGTGAAGATCTCCTATTTAATCACGATATATAGTTTTTAAGTATTTGCGGATGTCATTGACGTCTTTTGAGGAATTCCTTGGAAATGTGAGAAAGGAAATTCTGAAGGCAGACACTTACCAAGTGTATTCTTTTCATACTGTGTATTTTCGTCAAAGCCTACCCCATGGGCATCTCAAATGGGGGGAAGGCGGGGTATGACGACACTGGGGTGGCGCTTCCCACGTTCCCCCCAATAATCTAACCCAACAAGGATATTTAATTCTTTTAACGAAATTTGATTAAGATCGAAATAAGAGTTACTATATTTGAATTTTTTCTAACAGCGCTGCCTCAAACATTCTGCGGTCATGTATCATGCTGGTAGTCGAGGGTGGAGAAGAAGGGGATGAGGCCATTACAGGCAACATGAAATGCTCCAAGAAAGGTGTCAAGACCATCACTAACAAAACTCAACATCTAGCGGAATATGTCCGTTGTAATGAAAAAGAGTTGCAATGCCTCATTAATAGTGAAAATTGCAATGGAGTGGGCTAACCAACTGGGAATAGTGTTTGGACGTACAAAAGTCAAGCCAGTATTCAATTCACCCATATGTGCAAACAAGCTGCAGGGGCTCCTTTGGATAACATATCAAAGATAAAACCACTGTGCATCCACAGGAAAGCACAAATAGAAGAGATCATAAAGAAGTATGACCTCATTTTACAGATACTTCATGAGATTTCAGAGGACAACTATTATGGGATTAGTGGGCTCCATTGTTTCTCAAATGGATTGAAATATCTTGGATTCTTTATGGCAAAAGATGTCGTCGATCTCCTTGAGCTATTGAATAGATCATTTCAAGGAAGAAAGAAGACTCTGTCTGGACTAGTCAAATCTGTTGAGACTATTTTAACTGGTTTATGTGATCTACGAGGTGAAGAGAATTTCGATATTATTTTAATTTCTAGATGTGAAAAAAAAAAGATGGGCTAAATTTGAAACCTATGATCTTGCCAAGGGCTAAACAACCACCCATTCTGTTTTAAGGGCCAGGGAAGCAGCATGAGTGGAATTCTTGTGAGGATTACTTCCGGCAAGAATATTATAAATTTGTTGAAACAATAACTATGGGACAGAAGAACATAATACTGGAAAATGCAGAACTCTTAAATACGTACCCCGAAGTAGACACAGCATCTTTTCAAGTTGAGTTTAAACTATTTTTAAAAAAACACAGTATTTCTTGTCTCAGTGATGCTGTGACAACTTTCAAAGTAATGATGCCTGAAGTCAGAAATGTATTTAAAAACTTGGAAAGTGTTGTTAGGTTGCTGGTGGTGTCCCCAGCTTCTAGTTCTGACGCAGAGAGGTGCTTCAGTGCTCTCAGGTGTTTGAAAAGTTATATAGGAACCATAATGACATATTCAAGGTCAAATCTTGTAGCCCTCTGTTATGTACTTGTGTGCGCCCACACAGCTCGCGGATATCTCTTATTGCTTGTGGAGGTGGCCCGCACCTGCACCCATTGCCACCGGCGGGGTTTAAAGGGACACTGAGGCTGAGACTCCGACATAGTAAGCCCATACGTCACTACGGAGGTTGTGCGGAGAAAAACACTCAAGAGATTGTCGTTTGCATACTTATTAAGAGAATTTAACATGAATCACGGCTGGTCCAGGTACACAATCAAACCCGATTTGAAAACCTCTTCTCCGCGCCCGCGCAAATGTACAATTAAGTTTGTCGACCAGAAAACGACCCACATATAAACAGTCCTTCCCGGGGTTGGGAAAAGTTCCTCCAATGGTAAAAGGTCCGTCCACCCGACAGCCAACAGCTCGTGAACAGCCGACGCGCATGGACGTGAGTTTGAAACCAGAGTGAGTAGACGAACCACGCAACCCGACGCGCTGTTTGCGCAGTCAACTGCGCACGGCAATAGGGGGAGGGGGACCGGGCAAACCACGCTGTGCGTGCTCCCAAAGATAAGGGACGACGAACTCGGGACTATAGGACGTCAATGTTTTGGAAGCATTTGAATTGAATAGGTCTGGCATGCACTGCATTATTGTGTTAGGCTTTAAATTTTAACTTTCTCAGAAAGGGAATTATTTTCTTTAGGCTTATTTTGTATAATATTACTAGTTACTAGTTTTTGCATGTAGGATAAAATTAATGAATTAAATGAATTGATCTTCAAATCTAAATAGTTATATCAAATAAATATTTTTAAGTATTTCCTATTTTTTAAATGTTGCCATTTTATATTTTTGGAGAAAATGTTTGCACCAACTTCTTGAAGTGTGTATTGATATGAAATGGATTTTGGGTGCTGTTAGACTTAGTGGAGGAATCTTTTTAAGAATTCCGGTTTTGAAAATATTAATACTGCACATTTTCTAGTTTTTTTAAAATGTATTGGCTTATAGAGAGTTTTGGTATAAAATGATGTTACATTGATTGCTGCGTTTGTTACTTCTGTTTATTTTACAAATTTTGGGTGTTCTCCATTTTTCGTCTGTTACACATGTCCATATAGGATAATATGACTCTGAACGTCTTTTGTTGTACACTTAATAAAAAAAACGTGGCCTGAGCAGGATGGGGAGGGGTGAGAGAGCAAGTACCATGATTAGATAACCTTCCGTACCAATAATACATTTCAACAGGGGCTTGGAGGTTGACACCATTTGGGTTACTGGCCGGTGATTGTTGCCCTGTGTAAATGGCACCATATAAACACGTGATTAACCAAACAGTCACCGGGGGGGCCGATAGTTGTCCTGAAGGACAGTTATTTCACAAATAACCAATAGAGGGCACCTGATGAGCGACTGTTGACGGGAAGGTCAACTCAGATGCTTCATGTGAAACCCCTATTCTACTGTTACCTCAACAGAGTGATAGTTGACGGCCGATAGTTGTCTCGTGTGAAACGGATCAAAATATAAGACAAGTTTCGCAACACTGGTTTGTCGATATTGCCAGTAGCTCTTAGTCCAGAACACCACCTTCCGATATAATTGAAAGCGAGGAGATTTGGCAACAGTTAACTGAGAGAGAACGAAGATAGAGCTTATCTCCGTGAGACGTGCAATACTCTCGGCGATTATGTCAGGTGTAGTAAGACACTTTAAGTTTGGTGGACAATCTTGCCAATTTACACCAATAGGTTTAAATAAACTACATTATTTCTACACCAGATCTATAGAAGAACACATTTTTGCACCACCCATACATCATACAAGGTGTCCATTTTGAACAACATGTTGATGCTCTGTATATGGTGTACTGTGTGCTATGAGGCCATGTAATTTATTTATAGTTATAGACATTGGTGTATTTGACATTTTATGTTTTTAGACTTTTTTTAAAAATGTAAACAACATAATTTTGTTTATACTGAAAATTGTGTTATTAAAATCTAATTGGGAGTCCCAGCAGAAATTAACAAACTCAGCGCTCTTATGTGGTGACCTCCCATCTCGTATACTCCCATCTCACGTACTGAAAAAAATTAGAATCTCTTACGATTTTGAATAGCTATCAACTTTTCTACTAGTGACCTTTCTACCCTTTTTTAAATGGGAACAACCTCCATAACGCTTACTTTCAAATTAACTACGTGACTAATAAACTAGGTTAGGTCAGGCTAGTTTAGGTTAGGTTAGATGTGGACTTGATTAAAGGAGGGGTAGAGAGTTTGAAGATGGCACAGTGACGTGGACCTACCCTAATGGACGAGAGATGAACGTTCAATCTAGAAGAGGGGAAGAGTGAGTGGAAAAGTTGCGAGCGATTCAAAGTCATGAGCTATTCTTTCTTTCTTGTTCAGTACATAAGGAGGAGGGGGGGGGGGGGGGACAAGTGCAAAAGATGGGACAAATTCAGGTGGAGATTTCATAGTACAGGAGTGCCCTTAGGTGTGTTTTTTTTTTACTCAAGCTAACTTAATCTGGATGAAATAATCATTACATCCCCCTTTTCCCTGGACAAAGAAAAAAATCTGTCACCCATGAATATAACTCCATGTTGAACCAAGCAAATGTTGATTATTTATTACAAGAGATATAAACGTAAGATAATTAATGTACCAAGAGATGCTGCTATTCACATGGCTATTAACCACGTGTCGTTATTTTCTACGCGCTACTAAACCCGACTGTTGTGACAGATGTTCTTGTAATTTTGATGGATACATTTGTATTTGTAATGGAAGTGCTGCTGAGGTGATAATTAGGACTGATGGGAGCTTCAGGTGTTGGTTTATATGCAGGGATTCAGTCCCTTACCCCTTTAGGGACAAATTAGGTTGATTATAGCTTACACCATTTCTAATACAATCCACAAACACACTCCATACACTTTACTAAACAAGTTTTCATTTTATTAAATACTAACATATTTCAGTGGCCAAATGGTCTAAGGTGTCACCCTCGTGTTAAACTGACCTTCTGATGATGAAGAGACTAGAGTTCAAATCACAGTCAGGTTTACTGAGGGTGGTCTTTCCTAAATGGTTTGCCAGTCTCCTGCCATGCAAATGCGGGTAGTTAACCTGTAAAATTCTTCCTTCCTTATCCCTATTCCATTAGATTAGTTATCATTATATACGTAGAGCTGGAACCGTATTAAACACGATGATAACATATTTTTAATATAAATAATAATATTTAGCACCGCGTCTTACTACCCGTTCGGGTTATACGCTTTAAGTATTAATTACGTTAATGGATTTAGGAATTGGGAAGGTTGAATTGGAGGAAGTGAACCTGCATTTGCGTGGAGGGAGAGTGGAAAACTATTTAGGAAAAACCATCCCCAGTTCACCCGACCGAGATTCGAACCTTGATCTCCCCATCCTCAGCAGTCGAGCTTAACACGACAAGCGGGTTAGCCAACTACGCACCGAGGCGGGTATTTTTAACATTAATATATATGAATTTTAATGTAATAATTTTTAATGTATCTTTTTAAGAACGCGCCAATGCATTTAGTTTTTCCATCGCGTTCTAATATGAGCTATATAAGGTAGGAGGGGTGGTAATTGAAAAATTTATCAGATCTATTCTCATGTACCCATCCACCGCATGTGTTGATTTGTTGTTTCTTTTTCAGTCAAAACTTTCACAACAAACAATTTGTGTTTAATAATGGTTTGCTTTATTCTCTTACATGGCATCACATAGCTACTAATCAATATAATTTTTAATTTTCAAACATTTGTTTTAATTTTGTTGTAATTTGTAATACTCCATAGTAGGCCTAATAATTAGAGCCTCAATTATTTCGTCTAAAAATTTAAGTATTGTATTCGTCTTGTTATTTTGAATATTATTATTAAGAAGTGTTTTGTTATTCAATTACTTGTTGCAGCGGTTAATCCCTAAACAACAAAGTTTTTCCTCTCTTTATAAAACCGATCAATTTTCTATTTATGCTAAATCTTTCTTAACTTTATATTTATGGGTTAGGTTAATTCATTCCACAATAATCACGGTAGATATTTACGATGACACGACATGCATGACGACCATGTGTTACGTGAGGGGGTGGCGAGTTGAGAGATAAACAGTGAGATGTAGACAATAGACCTGTGGCGAGTTGGTATATGAACAGTGAGATATAGACAATAGACCTGTGGGGAGTTGGTGGATAACAGTGAGATGTAGACAATAGACCTGTGGCAAGTTGGTGGATAAACAGTGAGATGTAGACAATAGACCTGAGGCGAGTTGCTGGATAAACAGTGAGATGTAGACAATAGACCTGTGGCGAGCTGGTGGATAAACAGTGAGATGTAGACAATAGACATGTAGCGAGTTGGTGTATAAACAGTGAGGTGCAGACAATAGACCTGTTTGAGCTAGTGGATAAACAGTGAGATGTAGACAATAGACCCTGTGGCGAGTTGATGATAAACAGTGAGATGTAGACAATATACCTGTGGCGAGTTGGTGGATAAACAGTGAGATGTAGACAATAGATATGTGGCGAGTGGTGGATAAATAGTGAGATGTAGACAATAGACCTGTAGCGAGTTGATATATGAACAGTGAGATGTAGACAATAGTACATGTAGCAAGTGATAGATAAACAGTGAGATGTAGACAATAGACATGTAGCGAGTTGATAGATAGACAGTGAGATGTATACAATAGACCTGTGGCGAGTTGATAGATAAAAGTGAGATGTAGACAATAGACTGTGGTGAGTTGATAGATAAACAGTGAGATGTAGATATTAGAGCTGTAGCGAGTTGATATATGAACAGTGAGATATAGACAATAGACCTGTAGCGAGTTGATATATGAACAGTGAGATGTAGACAATAGACCTGTAGCGAGTTGATAGATGGCCAAGACAGTGCACCAACATGATGTGCTCTGGGCGTAAACTTATCTGATTCCTTACAATATCATCATATCGTTGAGTGTTTGGAATAATCTGTTTACTGAAACAAAAATATATTATAGCTATAGGCACGAGAAAATAAAGCTTCAAATTAAACTTGTATTTTTAAAAGTATGTTGTAGCATTAGAATTCGAATGAAATAGCACTTTTTAGTCTCTTCTTTGGGATATTCTAAATAATAGCCTATTTCAAATATTTTGCAAGCACTCATAAAGTTGACGGTGAAAGTATCTAAAACCCACATAACAATCCTTTAGTAGTGACCAAAATTGATTCAAATCAAATAAATTATTTAGTTGTATGACACGAGATTTGTGGGTTTATCGCAGGGAATGTTATATTCTGTGGATAAAAGCATTTTGGTATTTTAAATTATGTTCATTTTAGCATAGTTCTATTAAACTAAGGTGAGAATTTACAAAGATTTAATTGAAAATACCACTCACAAAACCATTCGTTTTTGTCTCTAATGAGATTTTTACGTTCTTCCTACTCTAGCTCGAAGTAAAATATTTGATTAAACGTGTAGAAAATATTTCCTACAAGTTTGTTTTTACTTTATTCGCAATTATAAACATAAATTACTCAAATAGAGCATTCTGCTTACAAAGTCTGTATGCATTTTCAAATCTAATTATCTATATTTTCATATATTCTTTCTTACTACGTTCCTCACGCGATATATTCCTGCATTTTTTTAAATATATATTCCATATTTTCTATCTCATTGATTTTGTTTTGTAAATTTATTCTCACCCAAATCGTTCTCCTTATTTTGATCTCATGTCTTCACATCTTTGCTTTTTTACTACAAATTATTTCTCTCATCTCCACGGCTCCAACATTTCATTTGTTTGGAGGTGAAATGTTTCTTTAGTTCCATAATCTTTTAAGGTCTATGTATAAACCTGAAGAAAGTTATTTCAAATATTAGATCATATATTTAATTTTTTTCTTTGTCGATATGTAATAGTAAACAATTCTTTCATTATCATATGTTTTTATATTTCCTTATTGTAAAATATAAAGTGATAATTGCCTTATTTATTTTTATATATAATATGTATAATATAGTTATTACTTATATATATAATTTAATTATATATTGTAATGATATTGATTTGGATCTCTCTAAAATATAAAAAAAAGTCATGGATGAAGATAATTTTTCTTTAAAGTAACATATGCAGAGTATCTTTTTATGATTCATCCATGAAGAAACACGTGCTTTTCAGAAATAATGTGAAAAGGATTACACCATTATAATATATATTTTATACAATTTTTCCTGTTAAAAGAACAACTCCTCAGTATTTGGTAAGGACGCCAATTCCCTATACCAAAAAGAAGCTAGCCTCCACAACACCTGTCGCCAGGATTCTTTCTATTAGTAGTTTTTACACTGATGATGAGGGGACCAAGAGGCAAGGGGTATGTCATATATAAAATATATATATAATTATATATATATAAGCCGTTTGTGCGTATGGTTAAGGTCACAAACAATGCAGTCAGGGACTCACTGGCACTAGCACTGGCTCTCGCATTCACAGTCTAACACAGAACAATAATTTACGTTAATATCACAATTGTGCATTGATATAAAGCATTTAATTGGAGTATGTATAAGTAATTAACAGATGTCATTTGCATAAACTGTGTGTGAATCAACAGCCATCAATAGTTCTCTTTCTTTCATTTTATTAAATATACCGATTTAATTAGTGCTAGACCACGGAGCAATTAACAGCTAATTAAATGGTATCTATTCCGTATAGTGATGATAGGCGCTCGACCACGGAGCTATAGACAACCGAAATATTATCACAGCAATTATAATCTGGGAATTAATCCGATGTACTTACAAAATATATACTTTAATTATATATATATATATATATATATATATATATATATATATATATATATAATCTTTACTTTAACTGTGTGGTATTAAAATTAAACTAATTCACAGAAAAATTATATAATAATATAATTTGTGTTATAAATTTCACATAAAACCAACATTAGTAAAAATAAACCTCCAGTTCATTAATAATTATTAAAATGTTAGCTCTTTTTATCTTTTCATGCTCTTTAAATGGTGTCAAATACACGTATTCTCCAAGGGATGTGTTGGCCAAACTATATATCGTCCTTTATTCAAGGACATATTTGACTATCTAGAAGATAATAAATCAAAGCATTTAAAATTAATAATTGATTAGAATGAATTAAAATAATAAAGCTGTAGGCCTATAGCAGGAATATATTTAAGGATACAAAGAAGTTAAAAAATAGAGACCAAATATTGGTAGTGTGTTTAATTTTCTATTCACATATATTTCAGATTTTTAATTCTATCAACTTTTTAGTATAATGCTGTGTTCACTTCACCCCATTTTTTTAATTTTTTTTGGTGTGTTTAGGGGGTGACTTGAACCAATGTTGAAGTTTAACCAATCAGTAAAGATTAATTACCTTTTTGTGGAAATTATTGTTTTTTTTCTAGAAAGAATATATCTATTTTGATCAGTAAATTTTGTATTTTAAATTGAGTATTTTTTCTTTAATTATATTATGTTGATGATAGCAATCTTTCTGTTTATAGTGGCAACCTTAGTGATTGATAACTATGAATAATAATTCGTAAAATGTGATTAAATATATTTAGAACCAAAAATGCCAAGATGTAGATCGAACAGCAAGAAAAGAAAATTTAGCAAAATAGAGGAACAGAGCATTAATCCTGTGATTATCTCTGTTATTGTTAATAATGATAGTGAAAATTTCCAGGAGTTTTTGTACAAATCAAAGAAGGCAAATATGAGATCAGTGTCATGGTGATGGCCGGTCCACAAGGATGGAAGTGGCCTATCCTTATCAATTCTCGTGGTGTGTGGAATGCACCAGAGATTGAAAAGTGGCGGGTAGAGAAACAGTAAGGGTATAAAATTTAAAGTGAAAAAACTTTACGGTTCAAAAACTGTAGTAATCCATAAACCTGCAGCCAATCTGAAATTTGATAATACTAAGCTATAAATTGGTGAAATAATCAATCCAGAAACTATGTTGTTACAAGGGAACAGCTCAGACATGACATATAGTGAACTAAAATTATATTATTGAATAATTATTTCTTTGTCAGTTATATCTAACCCTAGTTAAGTTTAGAAAAAAACGTGTTTTCATAATACTTTTACACCTTATCGTGTTTAAAAACTCAGATATAAATTTTTTTTAAACGCCAAAATAAATCTTAAACGTTGTGAATTAAAGTGACCCCCCCCCCCTCTGCCCTCTTTCTTATTCTTCCTTAGATTTTCATCATATAGGAATATCATTTTAAAGAATAGGCTAGGTTTATTTGACCTCAAACCATGGGGTGAAATGGTACACCCACATATTTTTACCTTCTTGCTACCTTACAGGCAAAGAACGTATTGTGATCGTCAAAAAATTAAACTCGAAATTTTGATAAATCTCGGCGTTTCATGACCCCACGAATTCGATAAAGTGGTTTTTGAAATTTCTGTCTGTCTGGCTGTCTGTCTGTGCCTTGGATTAGAGCCTAAACTATTTTTCCGATTAGGTTGAAACTTGGTATCTAGAGTTTTTATAGGATTTCCCCTAGGGGTTTTTGAATTGTATATTTAACCTTAAAATTAAGGGTAGTTTAATGAAGGGCAAGAAGAAAGAAAAGATGTTCTCAAAATTGGCTCAAACGATTTTTATTAAATTTTATTTCTAAGGATTAATCAATATTATAAACAAAATTGCTACTCTCATTTTCTCGACAAAATGAGTTTAAGGGTTCCGGTATGATGCTTGAATTCTCTTTTTTTTTTATCACATCACCGAAACTTTTGAGATATGAAATTACTTGGCATTGAAACTATGTAGGTCTATTTATAATACAAATATATCATTTGAAACATATTTATATAAAACCAATGATTTTCAAGCAAAACTAAAAAATATATATATTTTAACTTTACGAACACAAGTAAGGGTAAGGGTAGTAGTAAGTAGTAAGTAGCCCGCAAGGGTAATAGTAAGACGTGGTGGAATATAAAATATAAAAATAATTTGTAAATATTAATTTGATTAGTCTACCCCACCCTTCGTTACCCCAAGCTCCACTCTTTTCCCGACAGGCTCAAATTATATTTTGAGGCAGTAAAAAATAAGGCGCAAACTCTATCAAACGCGAACTAGTTTAAATGCAAAATGTAACCGTACCACAAAATGTACAACACAAGTTAAAATTCTTCTCCCACTGACAATAAAATACCCCTTCTGTCCTCAGAGCGAGGTAAACTAAACAAGTACTATGTAAATGAAACAGATGTAAGCAAAGTAATATCAAAACTTGACAAGCCGTATTAACCCGTGTTTGTTCACTGTGTTATCATCCATTTTCTCTAAAGTTCAACTATAGGAGGATCTACAGAATTCTTGTTAGTGTTGTACAAACAGTTCATTGTAGAGCACAAGAAACACATAGATGAGCGTGTGATTTTAAAGATACTTTCTAGCAAATAATATTAACATAATAAAACGTGTGGTAAATATTTAAGTGTTACTTCTTGGAAAATATCAGCAAACCATCTGAAGTACGCAATATTACAGCTAAGTTACATATATCGTTAATGAGTCTTTTTTCTACATTGTTTCATGGTATAAATTACTATAGCCTGATTTTGGTAGAAAGTACAATATCAAGTTACTTAAAGTTTTAATTTTAATATATTCATACATCAAGTTATGTAATCTGAAGATTGGTCTTTTTATATAAAATATTATCAATACCTATAAAATAACACAAATAATATATTTAATAATATTCATATTTATTTGGTAAAAAGTACTAAATGATAAAATTAAACCTTCTTTGTTATTCTTTTATTCTCTTCTTATTTGAGACTTAGTCTTCATGTTGTTGTAGAAGACCAAGGCTCAAATAACGAGAAGGGAATAAAAAAATAATAACAAAGAAGATTTAATTTTAACAAATAATAGAGTAAAATATTATCAATGTTGGCCGCAAAAAAATATGTTTAAATTTTCTAAACTGTTCTTCCGAACAAAATCAAGTTATAATAATTATACATTTATAGGCTAACTAAGACACTCATTAGATGTTTTCCGACAGGTTAGTGTTCGTTGGTAGGAAATGACATAAGTAATATTGGTTTGTCAGTCATTATAAAATGCTGCTAAGAAGTTTTCAACTAGGCCTATATTATTGTGCATTATAATTATAGTATTAATATATTATTATCAACATCACTACGTCTTACTAAACGTTCGGGTTGTACGCACTTACGCTAGTGTGTAATAGTAGGGTGATTGTGAGATGAAATGGAGGACCTACAGTTTAACGTGGGATCCGAACCACGGTGGAGTCCTGACATTCCCACATTCACAAGTTGTGATTAATACACGTCTTGTCAGAGATGAAGGAAGGGTTTGGTAACCAGATAAATCTTTTCCGGGACCAAGGATTGAACCCCGGACCCCCAACACAGAAATCTGGCTGCTAGATCACCTATTAATATTTTCATCATTTTTTACTCACATCAGTGGGCACAAATGTCAAACTTTTATGGTCTGGTTAGTCAGTGACGGTGAAGTTTGGGTTCAAAACCCGCCCGGTTGTAGAGCAAACGTATTTATTCATTATTGGTTTCCTAATCTTCTTACACTTAAATTAGGAATCCCCCTCCCCCCTTGGAATTAAACCTTCCTCTTTATTGTTATTAAATATTGATACCTTAGATAGGTAGTAAGTAATATATGATTTAAAAATATGAATTATAATATCTGGGTTATCCAGCTAGTTATTTTCATAAAGATAATTTGAAAGCTAGAAATTTAAAATTTCCTATAAAGCACTAAAGGCTAGTATTGAATTACTGTATTATTTTTGCACTACGTCTTACTATGCCCGCCCAGTCAGCCCCATACTCACACTAATTAGAAAGTAGAAATTAAAGAAAATGTACAATCAATTGCATTAAAGGATAATAGAGAAGCATTAAATAAAACCATCCCCAGTACACCCTGTTAGGTTCCAACTCCTGGCATCTCAGTTACCGTTAAAATGGACTAGAGGGGACTGACACTTTTTTCCAACTTATCCACCTTCGTGGGCCGGTTGAATTAAATTAGATTAAATTAGATTAAATTTCACCTAAAGTACCGATGGCTATGTTCCACTCTCATTTCATTTCATCGTTAAATATAAGGTACACCTAGTGCACCATAGGATATATTCTTCTACCATTTAATTACATAATTAAATATAGTTAAGTACACCTATGTACATAGATATATTCTTTACCATTTAATTACATAATTAAATATAGTAATATACATCTAGTGTACCATATAACATATTCTTCTATCATATAATTACATAATTAAAGTCAATCTAGTGTGCATAGGACATATTCTTCTACCATTTAATTGCATATTAATATATAAGTACATCTATGAACATAGAACATATTCTTATAACATTAATTACATAATCAAATATAATAAATTTCCCTAGGGTACCATAGGACATATTCTTCTACCATTTAATTACATAATTAAATATAATTAATGTACATATAGTGTACCATAGAACATATTCTTATAACATTTAATTACATAATCAAATATAATAAATTTTCACCTAGGGTACCATAGGACATATTCTTCTACCATTTAATTACATAATTAAACATAATTAAGGTAAATCTAGTGTACCATAGGATATGTTCTGTTACTATTTAATTAAAAAATTACATACAATAATTAAGGTAATCTATGTGTGCCATAGACTCAATTTTCCACAGCCATTTAATTACATATTCAAATATTACAAGGATACTTCTAACGTGCCATAAATTATGTTCCCGCCCCATTTCATTTCGTAGTTAAATATAATTAAGTTCCCGTGAGTTAGCAATAGACTATGCTCCTCTAATATGCAATTAATTAACTAAGCATAATCAAGGCTCACCTTAAGTGCGATGTAGGCCTTCTATGTTCACCTAATTTTTCCTTACACAGTTAAATATGATTAAAATTCCCCTTTGGTGCTATATATTATGTTCCGATAGATATGTAATTACATAATAAAATAAAATTAAGGTTAACCTAGTATATCAAAGTATGTGATTCATTAATAATTTCATTAAATGATAACAATTAAAGGCTCACGAAGTTTGCGATAGACTGTGATGAGATAGTTATTTTATTACATAATTAAATATAATTAATGTGCACATAGTGTTATGTTCTATGCTTCCGGCATAAAAATCCTAGTTGAGCTATGTTCGTGCTCACAGCTGGCCTCAACTTGGCAAAGTTTGGTTGTTGCTACTGATTACGTTGTAACCAGGTTAGTGACCGCAAGTCACGGGACATTATGAGAGATAACTCGCCAGCCAATCACAAACGAGAGGGAAATTATGAGGTCACAATCAGGAGAAACGGAAAGAGCAGCTTGTCACCCACTAAACTCATGGGTGAACTTGAATGGTTTTAATCACCATATTATTATAATTTGCGATCTCTTACTTGAAAGTAGACATAAACCTTATTCATTCAACAAACACAAGTTTATGATTTTTATAGTACTACGTATACCCGCTCGGATTCTACGCTTATGTACTCATTACGCCAATAGTTTAAAGGACTAGGAAGGTTATATTTGAAGAAAGTATACATTCTTTTGCGTAGAGGGAGTGTGGAAAATCATTTAGGAAAAACCACCCTCATCACACCTGACCAAGATTCGAACATCGATTTCCCCGTCATCGGTAGTATAGTCTACTGCGAGATTAACGCGTTAGACCACGTGGGTAACGAAGTTGGTTCATCAATAAAAAAAAATTCAATCAAAGATATAATTTTCTCGTTTAATAGCTTGACGCATTAATATAATTAGCTGGCTTTTGATATTATCTTATTATTTGTAATATTTTAATAGACCATCTGACATGAAAGGTGCGAAATTATAATATGGGCCTAATCACATTCTTTGAACTTCACATTAATATAAAAATACGGTTAAAACATGTTTATGGCAATAGTTGAAATATTTTCCATATTTTCTTAATTTATTTTAGTTTCACAAAGATAGAAGAAATCTATATATTATTTCTTACATCTATTTGATTTGAAATTGGAAAATTGAATAACTAATATTGGTTTTTATGATTGAAAGGTTTGCACAGAACCATGTGATAATTGGTATTAAACTATTGGTATTCAATGTTAAATTCATGCCAAGTAAAAAAAAAGATAAAATAACTATTCAGCTTTAATAAAATATAAAGCATTAACTTTTTTTATATTTGGTTAATTTACCAATAAACCTATATTTTAAAGTATTAGTTCAGATTGTTAATGCTTTACAAGTAGAATAAATGGTAGGGACAAATTGTTCAAACTTTCTCATATTGTTTATTATAGATTGGAAGAAAATCGTCAAAAATAGATTTTCAGTAAACTATTCTCAAGTAAGCTTAATTCATAAAACATCACATCATATAGTTATTATTATTATTAGCACTGCGTCTTACTACCCGTTCGGGTTATACGCACTTACGCTAATGTGTAATGATAGGGTGATTGTGAGATGAAATGAAGGACCTATAGTTTAACGTGGAATCCGAACCACGGTGGCGGCCTGGCATTCCCCACATTCACAAGATGTCTTGTCAGAGGTGAAGGAATCATATAGTTAATCACTAAACACTCTTAATAAATATATAAATTCTTAACCAAATATTTTAAACATTTTTAACAATTTTCCAATTTTAAAAAGTAAGTCATTTGTAAACTACCCTAAAATTATTTTTCATTGGTAAGAATGAAAATAAATTATAATTTATCATAAAAAAAATCATGTTTTCTATAATTTGTTGTAAGTATCTTACCCTTGAATTAATTTTTATTTTAAAGAGATAAATATTTATTATTATTTAAAATTTAAATTAGTCCCCCAATATTGAACAAAATTACTAGAACTATTTTCAAAGGTATTCAAATTTTACAAAAATCAGTCAAATCGTTAAATTACAATATAATGTTTTTTGAAAATATATATATATGAGCTTAATTATTTATAATGTAAAAGGTTTCACAGATATTCATTTGAAACCAAATCACTGAAACCATTTTATAATATTTTTTTTTAAATATCAGTAATTTTCCCTTAAACAAATGTTTCCCCCCAAAAGAAGTATACAGTTTTATTTGTCATGTCAAACTATCAACAAACATAATACATTTTAAACAAAATCGTTAGAGCTATTTTCAAAACATTTATAATTTTCTAAAATCACTCATTACTTACCCAAAATTAAGTATATAGTATTATTTTGGAAGTAAATCACTCCTTAGTATCAATTTTAAACAAAAACGTTGGGACAGTTATCAAAAAATTTGTAATTCGAAAAATACACTCCTCAGTAAGCTACCCTTAATTTGAAAAATCAAAAATAACCTGAGGTATTACCCTATGGCATCTAGATATTAAATTTGAACAAAATCGACCAAACCGTTTCAGATCTGTGGCCAGGGACAAACATAATTGTAAAATCCATTTTTTTTTATTTGGACATATGCATAAGACATAAAGAATTATCACAATTTTGAGGTAAGATATATTCACGATTACAATACTTTCTCTTGATATGATAAAGTAAATAAATGGTACGACATAATAGTTAGTGAAAACTTTTTCATATATTTTATTAGAGCTTCAAAAACGTTCAATTTTTTTTTTGTAAATTTTGTAAAATAAAAATAAAACTTATTTATCATAAAAATCTACTCACAAATATATATTTTGAACGCAATCCTAAAGGCCATCTTCGAAATAGTTCAAATCTTTTAAAATTTATCATAAGTAAATCATTCCTTAGATTAATTTATTTAGAAAAACAATAAACATTTACTAACATTTAAAATATTCACCAAATGCCACTTTTGAACAAAACAATTAGATCTGTTTTAAAACAAAAGTGTATATAAAATCAATCCCCAATAAACAACTATAATATTATAATTATTAAAGAAAAAGAAAACTATTTTATATTATTATTTACAGTATAAAAAAATAACAGATACTTATTTTGAACCAAATTGCTTGAGCCATTTCTAAAATATTAAACATTTAAAAAAATCAGGCATAAATAAGAGGAGTTTCCCCCAAAAACAAGTAAAAAGCTTGTTTGTCATTTTTTCCCGCTTGTTGCTTGGGTCACTTTGTAAAAAATCATTAAAACTATTTACAAAATATTTTGAGTTTTCGAAAATCACCCATCAATAAATTACCATTTAGCGAGTTTTTATCTAAAACACACGTATACAGTTTTATTTAAAAAGTTAAACGCTCACTGGACATCGTTACTAAACAAAATCACTATAGGCATTTTCGAAAAACTTGGAATTGTTAAAAAAAAACACTCATAATTAGTTGAAATTCAATTTAATAATGTGCAGATAGAAGAAGAAGCGTATGTATAAACACAGCTAAATGACAAACAGAAACATTGTAGGACGATCTTAAAACACTAACGAAAAAAGTTTTTGTAAAAAACAAAACATGAATCAATTAAACTTATAAAGCAGAATAAAGAAATGAAATTATATTGTTTTAAGTAATAATTTATTTTATTGGTTCAAATAAATAATAATAATAATAATAATAATAATAAAATTCTCAAATAAAAAATTGTTGACGAGAAACATCATCAGAAACTTAAAAATAAAATATTTGAATTTATTTTTTTGGTTCATATTAAATAGGCCTATAAAAACTAGTAAAAATTGTCAAATATAAAGTTGCTGATGATATTTTTCATCAACAACTTTATTTTATTGGTTTATATAGTCCTATTTTATATGAGCCAATAGAATAAATTTATAGGGTCTATTAAAAAATAATTTCAATTTCTTTGTTCCAAATGTAAAAATGTAATTTATTAATATAATCTTACCAAACACTTTCTTAGATAATGTTTGAATAATTTCCTATTTTGTTTCTCTAATTAATTTATTTTGTATCACTTTAGCTGTGTCTATACACCTTTTCCTTTAGCAGTAGCCTACATTCTGTTTCAAATTTATTTTCCAAACTTTCTATCGTATAACTAACTATCCACACTTTTTGTGAACTTACTAAATAAATATCTAAATACTTATTGTATCCAAATCTTGTCTGATATTTAATTTAAGGACTAGGGTCAAATAAAATATGACCTGAGGTCACTAAAGGCAAAAATGTCACAGTATTTCGACTCAAAACTATAAAAGGTTTGATTGTGTATTGCTTTGTTTAAGTACGTTTGGTAAAAAAAAAAAAACGTTTCAAAATATATACTATAATTTAATCGTTCTTACATTGTACGATTTGAATTCAAAAGTATAATAGAATGAGAATTTACCTTTGCAGTCTACTACACAATTTTAAAGAAATCACACACGAAACATGTAGTATAATACATAGGTTTTATTTATTTCTTGTTTTAACGATAAATCATATTTTATAATTTTATCAAAAAAACCATGTGGGTGCTCATTTGTAAAGTATGTTTATTTTCTTTAATGTTATCTGTACACGTAAATGTATATAAAATGCTAATAGAAGACCGATTGTTGAATCCTTGCCCACTCCTGTATATTTATCTCCCCACATATTAGCCTCTGAATAAAAGATGTATTTCTAACAGACTTGAAACACACATTGTGCCTAGACTTCATGGGAGCAGGAAGTTTGCCTTTCGAGGAACAAGTCACAGTCAAATAAACAACATCAATAAAGGAACTACGCCACCAATATTTGAACAAACTGTCTTATTTTAGGGAATTTAATACGAGGGTATAAGCCATCGCTTATCAGTGACCAATAACTATGGACGAAGGGATGTGGGTGAAATTCGTCAACATTTCATTAATATTTCATTTTAAAAACTTGCTATTTCTTACGTTTCTAAATTAAATGACACGGACATTATTTGGGGAATGGTGCTTAGATCAGGAGCTTTTTTTTATAAAAATATCTGTCATATCCCCCCCCCCCCAAAAAAAAAATTCTAAACTTTGTACTTTTTTTCAAACTAAGGGTGATATTAATATTTTGTAAAAAATAATAATTTATAAAAATAGCATAACCAGTTTATTTGTAAAAATGTTCATTTCATATTAGGTAATTAAGTGTAAGATAAACAATGTTAAGATTGATTTAATGATTTGATGACAAATATATTTTATAATATTCAAAACGTTGGTGGACAAATAAGAATATGATATATTTGAAGGTCTAATATATTTTTTGAATGTTATTACAAAGAAGAAAAATATTTACCCTCGTAAGTTGCGCACAGGTCCCATTATTTTTTTTTTTTTAAATTTGATTCACTAAGAGAGGCCAAACAAATACCAAAAGATTGTTTTACTACAGTTATCAATTGTTTATGATGTATTTGCTGTCCTTATTAAACAAACCACTGTAACAATATTTAACAATAAATAGAAGAAATGACGTGCATACATATAACACATGAATCATTGGGGCCAGCTCACAAAACACACGGCTATTATCGCATGCCTGGAAGGAACCATAGATAAAGAGATTAGTAAGGATATGAAGTATTATTTTGAGCAAACATAACTACTAGCCCACACCTTTGACAAGTTGATTTAGAATTGTCTCTCTGCTAGCACAAGACTAACTTTTCCCTGTTGCAGGCCTAAAGTATTTCATCAAAGTGTCTGTTTCTTCAATTATTCCAAGTAGTGTACAAGTACACATGTCAATCACAAGCTGCCTTAAAAAAATAGACACATTGGCACATGACGGTCTTGATAAGAGTAATGGGACAATAAGTTAAATGTCCCCGATTATATTTTTTATATTTTCAATGCAATGTGATGTCTTGTGTTTCATCGAGTCTTTAAATATTTTTTTATGCATAAGATCCTATGTTTGGACATACATTTTTGGTGCTTTTTTTCAAACATGATTGTTCATTCCGTTTACCCTGAAAGGTTCAGTCTTTCCTTTATAAATGACGCTAAGAGTCTATATTATAATCAATGCCAAAGCGGAATATTGAAAGATAAGCTTTCTACCTTCATGATGTCATCCGATTATCAGGAGTGGAATTTAGGGAAATTGTAAACTATTTTAAAGGTTTTAAAAATGTGAATACAGGGTAAAACAGAAGAACTAAATAGTGGGAGCTGTGTAAAGGGTGGCCGGTCAACATATGCACAGAGTGAAACAATTTGGTTTATGTCTTCAATTCAACATATTTGATTCAGAATCATAGGATTCGTTGAGTTTGTGTATTTGGGGTCCTGGGATATGGCACAATGATGAAATGTTTCCTGTAGTGAAATGTTTTATGGTTTGTTAAAGAGACACCTCATAAAACTAGCATAACATTCAAATTCCAAATATGTTTCATTGTAACAAGAACATATTTTGTAGAGCTAACATATATTCGCACAACTTATTTTGTTGTATATAAACCCTCTGGGCTATTTTAATTTGTCTCCTAAAATCAATGCAAATATTTGGGTTATGAGTTTTTGGTTAGAATGAGATATCTTAGAAATGTATGTGGAAAAACTCGTGTGAACAGAGTCAGTAATGAATGGTTGCTTAAGGAGTGTGGTTTGAAAGGGAGTCAAATAGGTCAATGTGAAGGAAGTGTCTTATGTTAGTTTGGGCATATTGAGAGAATTAGTGTGGAATCAGTGACGAAGCAAATATATGAAGGTAGAGTGTGTGGATCAAAAGGAAGGAGTAGGTCATGTATAGGCGTTGCTAAATGCTGTAGATGAATTGAAAAAGAAATATATTAGGAGTTTTAATAATAAAAGAGCATGTGTGACTCCGTATGAATGTTGTTTAAGAAAAGGGGGTAATAAAGGATAGAGAAGCGTGGAGAAAGTTAGTGAGTATGGCTTAAGTACGGAGGGGTTTTTGAGCTATATTTATAGTTTATTGTCTACCCCGTAAGGGGACAACGTGATTAGGTGTGTGTGTTTGTGTGTTTGTGCATGTATTTATGTATGTATGTAATGTAATGCATTTATTGTATGTATTGTATTGTATGTGCTGTATTTATAGGATGTATGTATGATTTATTGATGCGTTACACCAAAGTATTTGTTCAAAACATGAAGTTAATACGCAACATTACTCGAAATAAGTTTATATAATTCCTTTATCACATGATCTGAACCACTAAAAAAGATTGCTCACAATGTTAAGGAACTATTCCAGTTGAGTCTTCACGCTATTACGTTACCCCGTTACAGAAATGTTCAAAACATTGTTTCCAAGTAACATAATTGTTACAAAATAAACCTGTGCATCGGCACTGCTAAGTTTCATGTCTGCTTTCTACATTTCCGTTTACTCGCCGCTCGTTCTCCTCACAGTCACGCGCTGTTGTGAGAATCACGTTGTTTCTAACGGGTCTAGGATTACTTGCTGCCTTACCAAGTCTCTGGTTCGGTAATGCTAAATAAAGCCCTCAAAAACTGCACCGGCCTTGTCGGAATGGATGGGCACATGTAAGGGATCTGCGACACCAGTGCTCTCTCTCGTCCCTACGGATAACTTGGAGTGATTTTTGTTTCGTTGCTACGTGTATGTCCAAGCTGTCCACAGCCTAAAGCTATTTAAGGTTAGCTGGAAGGGTACAAGAGAAAAGGACGGTTTTATTGCAGTTTATCAAACTTTTTTAGCCAACATAAATACAATATTGCTCCAGTAGAAACACAGGGTTTAATTTTCTACACACAATGATGTCCACAATTGTTGAATATCTGTCATGAGCATAACAGCATTAGATGGGAAACTTTTTAATGAAGAGAAAAAGTTATCATTAAATTCCAATATACCCTTGACAGATATTCAAGAATTTTTAAGGTCACCATGGGAAGAAAATAAAACGTCATGTTTCTACTGGAGAACTATTTGATTTATTTTTGCATATATATATAAACTGCAAAAAACACTGGGCTTTTCTCACTTCCCCTCCAACCCCATCTTAAGGACAGGATGAGGAAATATAATTTTATTTTCTCATTTAGAGAAGGTATTATATTATTGAAAATTTCAGACTTTAAAATGATGATGAGTCTTGACTTTATATGCCCTCATGCGCCAAAAAGGTGAATTTTACAATAAGATCTGTCTATACTTGGGATTACAGATGAAGTGGCTCAATATATTTCGTTCAAACTTGATATTTATATGTTGTGTGTTCAAGACATTTGTTTGAATTTAATATAGTTCTTAAATTAAGGGTAGTTTACTTAAAGACTGATTTATGAAAGTTAGAAAATTCTGGAAACCACGTTTAACGATTTTATTTAGAATGGGTGTCTGGAAATATTTTCATGTGGTTTATTGATAACTGATTGGTTTAAATTTATAATTTAAAAAAGGTAGTTATAGCAATTTTGCTAAAAAATATATGTTTGGAGTATATTTCATATGACTATCAATAAAATAATTATTTTTTAAGAGAAACGTTACCAAGGGGGGCCTACTGATCTCTTATTTTTGAGTAATTAATCTAAAATGACATAATAAACGGTGTGAAAAACAGTGGTGGCTCGTATATAGGCACTGCGGAACTGCAGAACCCCCTATTTCCACTTGATATTATCGATATCATTTAATATAATGAGTCCTTTTTTCTTTTATTCTTTTCTATATTTTTGTAGTACAATATGACTAAATGAACTAGCAGTACTTTCAATTTGATTAGTCTACCCCACCCTTCGTTACCCCAAGCTCCACTCTTTTCCCGACAGGCTCAAATTATATTTTGAGGCAGTAAAAAATAAGGCGCAAACTCTATCAAACGCGAACTAGTTTAAATGCAAAATGTAACCGTACCACAAAATGTACAACACAAGTTAAAATTCTTCTCCCACTGACAATAAAATACCCCTTCTGTCCTCAGAGCGAGGTAAACTAAACAAGTACTATGTAAATGAAACAGATGTAAGCAAAGTAATATCAAAACTTGACAAGCCGTATTAACCCGTGTTTGTTCACTGTGTTATCATCCATTTTCTCTAAAGTTCAACTATAGGAGGATCTACAGAATTCTTGTTAGTGTTGTACAAACAGTTCATTGTAGAGCACAAGAAACACATAGATGAGCGTGTGATTTTAAAGATACTTTCTAGCAAATAATATTAACATAATAAAACGTGTGGTAAATATTTAAGTGTTACTTCTTGGAAAATATCAGCAAACCATCTGAAGTACGCAATATTACAGCTAAGTTACATATATCGTTAATGAGTCTTTTTTCTACATTGTTTCATGGTATAAATTACTATAGCCTGATTTTGGTAGAAAGTACAATATCAAGTTACTTAAAGTTTTAATTTTAATATATTCATACATCAAGTTATGTAATCTGAAGATTGGTCTTTTTATATAAAATATTATCAATACCTATAAAATAACACAAATAATATATTTAATAATATTCATATTTATTTGGTAAAAAGTACTAAATGATAAAATTAAACCTTCTTTGTTATTCTTTTATTCTCTTCTTATTTGAGACTTAGTCTTCATGTTGTTGTAGAAGACCAAGGCTCAAATAACGAGAAGGGAATAAAAAAATAATAACAAAGAAGATTTAATTTTAACAAATAATAGAGTAAAATATTATCAATGTTGGCCGCAAAAAAATATGTTTAAATTTTCTAAACTGTTCTTCCGAACAAAATCAAGTTATAATAATTATACATTTATAGGCTAACTAAGACACTCATTAGATGTTTTCCGACAGGTTAGTGTTCGTTGGTAGGAAATGACATAAGTAATATTGGTTTGTCAGTCATTATAAAATGCTGCTAAGAAGTTTTCAACTAGGCCTATATTATTGTGCATTATAATTATAGTATTAATATATTATTATCAACATCACTACGTCTTACTAAACGTTCGGGTTGTACGCACTTACGCTAGTGTGTAATAGTAGGGTGATTGTGAGATGAAATGGAGGACCTACAGTTTAACGTGGGATCCGAACCACGGTGGAGTCCTGACATTCCCCACATTCACAAGTTGTGATTAATACACGTCTTGTCAGAGATGAAGGAAGGGTTTGGTAACCAGATAAATCTTTTCCGGGACCAAGGATTGAACCCCGGACCCCCAACACAGAAATCTGGCTGCTAGATCACCTATTAATATTTTCATCATTTTTTACTCACATCAGTGGGCACAAATGTCAAACTTTTATGGTCTGGTTAGTCAGTGACGGTGAAGTTTGGGTTCAAAACCCGCCCGGTTGTAGAGCAAACGTATTTATTCATTATTGGTTTCCTAATCTTCTTACACTTAAATTAGGAATCCCCCTCCCCCCTTGGAATTAAACCTTCCTCTTTATTGTTATTAAATATTGATAGCTTAGATAGGTAGTAAGTAATATGTGATGTAAAAATATGAATTATAATATCTGGGTTATCCAGCTAGTTATTTTCATAAAGATAATTTGAAAGCTAGAAATTTAAAATTTCCTATAAAGCACTAAAGGCTAGTATTGAATTACTGTATTATTTTTGCACTACGTCTTACTATGCCCGCCCAGTCAGCCCCATACTCACACTAATTAGAAAGTAGAAATTAAAGAAAATGTACAATCAATTGCATTAAAGGATAATAGAGAAGCATTAAATAAAACCATCCCCAGTACACCCTGTTAGGTTCCAACTCCTGGCATCTCAGTTACCGTTAAAATGGACTAGAGGGGACTGAAACTTTTTTCCAACTTATCCACCTTCGTGGGCCGGTTGAATTAAATTAGATTAAATTAGATTAAATTTCACCTAAAGTACCGATGGCTATGTTCCACTCTCATTTCATTTCATCGTTAAATATAAGGTACACCTAGTGTACCATAGGATATATTCTTCTACCATTTAATTACATAATTAAATATAGTTAAAGTACACCTAGTGTACCATAGGATATATTCTTCTACCATTTAATTACATAATTAAATATAGTTAATGTACATCTAGTGTACCATATAACATATTCTTCTATCATATAATTACATAATTAAAGTCAATCTAGTGTGCCATAGGACATATTCTTCTACCATTTAATTACATAATTAAATATAATTAATGTACATCTAGTGAACCATAGAACATATTCTTATAACATTTAATTACATAATCAAATATAATAAATTTTCACCTAGGGTACCATAGGACATATTCTTCTACCATTTAATTACATAATTAAATATAATTAATGTACATATAGTGTACCATAGAACATATTCTTATAACATTTAATTACATAATCAAATATAATAAATTTTCACCTAGGGTACCATAGGACATATTCTTCTACCATTTAATTACATAATTAAACATAATTAAGGTAAATCTAGTGTACCATAGGATATGTTCTGTTACTATTTAATTAAAAAATTACATACAATAATTAAGGTAATCTATGTGTGCCATAGACTCAATTTTCCACAGCCATTTAATTACATAGTCAAATATTACAAGGATACTTCTAACGTGCCATAAATTATGTTCCCGCCCCATTTCATTTCGTAGTTAAATATAATTAAGTTCCCGTGAGTTAGCAATAGACTATGCTCCTCTAATATGCAATTAATTAACTAAGCATAATCAAGGCTCACCTTAAGTGCGATGTAGGCCTTCTATGTTCACCTAATTTTTCCTTACACAGTTAAATATGATTAAAATTCCCCTTTGGTGCTATATCTTATGTTCCGATAGATATGTAATTACATAATAAAATAAAATTAAGGTTAACCTAGTATATCAAAGTATGTGATTCATTAATAATTTCATTAAATGATAACAATTAAAGGCTCACGTAGCTTGCGATAGACTGTGATGAGATAGTTATTTTATTACATAATTAAATATAATTAATGTGCACATAGTGTTATGTTCTATGCTTCCGGCATAAAAATCCTAGTTGAGTTATGTTCGTGCTCACAGCTGGCCTCAACTTGGCAAAGTTTGGTTGTTGCTACTGATTACGTTGTAACCAGGTTAGTGACCGCAAGTCACGGGACATTATGAGAGATAACTCGCCAGCCAATCACAAACGAGAGGGAAATTATGAGGTCACAATCAGGAGAAACGGAAAGAGCAGCTTGTCACCCACTAAACTCATGGGTGAACTTGAATGGTTTTAATCACCATATTATTATAATTTGCGATCTCTTACTTGAAAGTAGACATAAACCTTATTCATTCAACAAACACAAGTTTATGATTTTTATAGTACTACGTATACCCGCTCGGATTCTACGCTTATGTACTCATTACGCCAATAGTTTAAAGGACTAGGAAGGTTATATTTGAAGAAAGTATACCTTCTTTTGCGTAGAGGGAGTGTGGAAAATCATTTAGGAAAAACCACCCTCATCACACCTGACCAAGATTCGAACATCGATTTCCCCGTCATCGGTAGTATAGTCTACTGCGAGATTAACGCGTTAGACCTCGTGGGTAACGAAGTTGGCTCATCAATAAAAAAAATTCAATCAAAGATAAAATTTTCTCGTTTTATAGCTTGACGCATTAATATAATCAGCTGGCTTTTGATATTATCTTATTATTTGTAATATTTTAATAGACCATCTGACATGAAAGGTGCGAAATTATAATAAGGGCCTAATCACATTCTTTGAACTTCACATTAATATAAAAATACGGTTAAAACATGTTTATGGCAATAGTTGAACTATTTTCCATATTTTCTTAATTTATTTTAGTTTCACAAAGGTAGAAGAAATCTATATATTATTTCTTACATCTATTTGATTTGAAATTGGAAAATTGAATAACTAATATTGGTTTTTATGATTGAAAGGTTTGCACAGAACCATGTGATCATTGGTATTAAACTATTGGTATTCAATGATAAAATCATGCCAAGTAAAAAAAAAGATAAAATAACTATTCAGCTTTAATAAAATATAAAGCATTAACTTTTTTTATATTTGGTTAATTTACCAATAAACCTATATTTTAAAGTATTAGTTCAGATTGTTAATGCTTTACAAGTAGAATAAATGGTAGGGACAAATTGCTCAAACTTTCTCATATTGTTTATTATAAATTGGAAGAAAATCGTCAAAAATAGATTTTCAGTAAACTATTCTCAAGTAAGCTTAATTCATAAAACATCACATCATATAGTTATTATTATTATTAGCACTGCGTCTAACTACCCATTCGGGTTATACGCACTTACGCTAATGTGTAATGGTCGGGTGATTGTGAGATGAAATGAAGGACCTATAGTTTAACGTGGAATCCGAACCACGGTGGCGGCCTGGCATTCCCCACATTCACAAGATGTCTTGTCAGAGGTGAAGGAATCATATAGTTAATCACTAATTCTTAACCAAATATTTTAAACATTTTTAACAATTTTCCAATTTTAAAAAGTAAGTCATTTGTAAACTACCCTAAAATTATTTTTCATTGGTAAGAATGAAAATAAATTATAATTTATCATAAAAAAAATCATGTTTTCTATAATTTGTTGTAAGTATCTTACCCTTGAATTAATTTTTATTTTAAAGAGATAAATATTTATTATTATTTAAAATTCAAATTAGTCCCCCAATATTGAACAAAATTACTAGAACTATTTTCAAAGATATTCGAATTTTACAAAAATCAGTCAAATCGTTAAATTACAATATAATGTTTTTGACAAATATATATGAGCTTAATTAATTATAATGTAAAAGGTTTCACAGATATTCATTTGAAACCAAATCACTAAAACCATTTTATAATTATTTTTTTTAAATATCAGTAATTTTCCCTTAAACAAATGTTCCCCCCCAAAACAAGTATACAGTTTTATTTGTCATGTCAAACTATCAACAAACATAATATATTTTAAACAAAATCGTTAGAGCTATTTTCAAAACATTTATAATTTTCTAAAATCACTCATTACTTACCCAAAATTAAGTGTATAGTATTATTTTGGAAGTAAATCACTCCTTAGTATCAATTTTAAACAAAAACGTTGGGACAGTTATCAAAAAATTTGTAATTCGAAAAATACACTCCTCAGTTAGCTACCCTTAATTTGAAAAATCAAAAATAACCTGAGGTATTACCCTATGGCATCTAGATATTAAATTTGAACAAAATCGACCAAACCGTTTCAGATCTGTGGTCAGGGACAAACATAATTGTAAAATCCATTTTTTTTTGTTTTGGACATATGCATAAGACATAAAGAATTATCACAATTTTGAGGTAAGATATATTCACGATTACAATACTTTCTCTTGATATGATAAAGTAAATAAATGGTACGACATAATAGTTAGTGCAAACTTTTTCATATATTTTATTAGAGCTTCAAAAAACGTTCAATTTTTTTTTGTAAATTTTGTAAAATAAAAATAAAACTTATTAATCATAAAAATCTACTCACAAATATATATATTTTGAACGCAATCCTAAAGGCCATCTTCGAAATAGTTCAAATCTTTTAAAATTTATCATAAGTAAATCATCCCTTAAATTAATTTATTTTAGAAAAACAATAAACATTTACTAACATTTAAAATATTCACCAAATGCCACTTTTGAACAAAACAATTAGATCTGTTTTAAAACAAAAGTGTATATAAAATCAATCCTCAATAAACAACTATAATATTATAATTATTAAAGAAAAAGAAAACTATTTTATATTATTATTTACAGTATAAAAAAATAACAGATACTTATTTTGAACCAAATTGCTTGAGCCATTTCTAAAATATTAAACATTTTAAAAAATCAGGCATAAATAAGAGGAGTTTCCCCCAAAAACAAGTAAAAAGCTTTGTTTGTCATTTTCCAGCTTGTTGCTTGGGTCACTTTGTAAAAAATCATTAAAACTATTTACAAAATATTTTGAGTTTTCGAAAATCACCCATCAATAAATTACCATTTAGCGAGTTTTTATCTAAAACACACGTATACAGTTTTATTTAAAAAGTTAAACGCTCACTGGACATCGTTACTAAACAAAATCACTATAGGCATTTTCGAAAAACTTGGAATTGTTAAAAAAAAAACACTCATAATTAGTTGAAATTCAATTTAATAATGTGCAGATAGAAGAAGAAGCGTATGTATAAACACAGCTAAATGACAAACAGAAACATTGTAGGACGTTATTAAAACACCAACGAAAAAGTTTTTGTAAAAAACAAAACATGAATCAATTAAACTTATAAAGCAGAATAAAGAAATGAAATTATATTGTTTTAAGTAATAATTTATTTTATTGGTTCAAATAAATAATAATAATAATAATAATAATAATAATAATAAAATTCTCAAATAAAAAGTTGTTGACGAGAAACATCATCAGAAACTTAAAAATAAAATATTTGAATTTATTTTATTGGTTCATTTTAAATAGGCCTATAAAAACTAGTAAAAATTGTCAAATATAAAATTGCTGATGATATTTTTCATCAACAACTTTATTTTATTGGTTTATATAGTCCTATTTTATATGAGCCAATAGAATAAATTTATAGGGTCTATTAAAAAATATTTTCAATTTCTTTGTTCCAAATGTAAAAATGTAATTTATTAATATAATCTTACCAAACACTTTCTTAGATAATGTTTGAATAATTTCCTATTTTGTTTCTCTAATTAATTTATTTTGTATCACTTTAGCTGTGTCTATACACCTTTTCCTTTAGCAGTAGCCTACATTCTGTTTCAAATTTATTTTCCAAACTTTCTATCGTATAACTAACTATCCACACTTTTTGTGAACTTATTAAATAAATATCTAAATACTTACTTTATCCAAATCATGTCTGATACTTAATTTAAGGACTAAGGTCAAATAAAATATGACCTGAGGTCACTAAAGGCAAAAATGTCACAGTATTTTGACTCAAAACTATAAAAGGTTTGATTGTGTATTGGTTTGTTTAAGTATGTTTGGTAAAAAAAAAAAAAAAGTTTCAAAATATATACTATAATTTATTCGTTCTTACATTGTACGATTTGAATTCAAAAGTATAATAGAATGAGAATTTACCTTTGCAGTCTACTACACAATTTTAAAGAAATCACACACGAAACATGTAGTATAATACATCGGTTTTATTTATTTCTTGTTTTAACGATAAATCCTATTTTATAATTTTATCAAAAAAACCATGTGGGTGCTCATTTGTAAAGTATGTTTATTTTCTTTAATGTTATCTGTACACGTAAATGTATATAAAATGCTAATAGAAGACCGATTGTTGAATCCTTACCCACTCCTGTATATTTATCTCCCCACATATTAGCCTCTGAATAAAAGATGTATTTCTAACAGACTTGAAACACACATTGTGCCTAGACTTCATGGGAGCAGGAAGTTTGCCTTTCGAGGAACAAGTCACAGTCAAATAAACAACATCAATAAAGGAACTACGCCACCAATATTTGAACAAACTGTCTTATTTTAGGGAATTTAATACGAGGGTATAAGCCATCGCTTATCAGTGACCAATAACTATGGACAAAGGGATGTGGGTGAAATTCGTCAACATTTCATTAATATTTCATTTTAAAAGCTTGATATTTCTTACGTTTCTAAATTAAATGACACGGACATTATTTGGGGAACGGTGCTTAGATCAGGAGCTTTTTTTATAAAAATATCTGTCATATCCCCCCCCCCCCAAAAAAAAATTCTAAACTTTGTACTTTTTTTCAAACTAAGGGTGATATTAATATTTTGTAAAAAATAATATTTATAAAAATAGCATAACCAGTTTATTTGTAAAAATGTTCATTTCATATTAGGTAATTAAGTGTAAGATAAACAATGTTAAGATTGATTTAATGATTTGATGACAAATATATTTTATAATATTCAAAACGTTGGTGGACAAATAAGAATATGATATATTTGAAGGTCTAATATATTTTTTGAATGTTATTAAAAAGAAGAAAAATATTTACCCTCGTAAGTTGCGCACAGGTCCCATTATTTATTTTTTTAAATTTGATTCACTAAGAGAGGCCAAACAAATACCAAAAGATTGTTTTACTACAGTTATCAATTGTTTATGATGTATTTGCTGTCCTAATTAAACAAACCACTGTAACAATATTTAACAATAAATAGAAGAAATGACGTGCACACATATAACACATGAATCATTGGGGCCAGCTCACAAAACACACGGCTATTATCGCATGCCTGGAAGGAACCATAGATAAAGAGACTAGTAAGGATATGAAGTATTATTTTGAGCAAACATAACTACTAGCCCACACCTTTGACAAGTTGATTTAGAATTGTCTCTCTGCTATCACAAGACTAACTTTTCCCTGTTGAAGGCCTAAAGTATTTCATCAAAGTGTCTGTTTCTTCAATATTCCAAGTAGTGTACAAGTACACATGCCAATCACAAGCTGCCTTAAAAAAAATAGACACATTGGCACATGACGGTCTTGATAAGAGTAATGGGACAATAAGTTAAATGTCCCCGATTATATTTTTTATATTTTCAATGCAATGCGATGTCTTGTGTTTCATCGAGTCTTTAAATATTTTTTTATGCATAAGATCCTATGTTTGGACATACATTTTTGGTGCTTTTTTTCAAACACGAGTGTTCATTCCGTTTACCCTGAAAGGTTCAGTCTTTCCTTTATAAATGACGCTATGAGTCTATATTATAATCAATGCCAAAGCGGACTATTGAAAGATAAGCTTTCTACCTTCATGATGTCATCCGATTATCAGGAGTGGAATTTAGGGAAATTGTAAACTATTTTAAAGGTTTTAAAAATGTGAATACAGGGTAAAACAGAAGAACTAAATAGTGTGAGCTGTGTAAAGGGTGGCCAGTCAACATATGCACAGAGTGAAACAATTTGGTTTATGTCTTCAATTCAACATATTTGATCCAGAATAATTGGATTCGTTGAGTTTGTGTATTTGGCGTCCTGGGATATGGCACAATGATGAAATGTTTCCTGTAGTGAAATGTTTTATGGTTTGTTAAAGAGACACCTCATAAAACTAGCATAACATTCAAATTCCAAATATGTTTCATTGTAACAAGAACATATTTTGTAGAGCTAACATATATTCGCACAACTTATTTTGTTGTATATAAACCCTCTGGGCTATTTTAATTTGTCTCCTAAAATCAATACAAATATTTGGATTATGAGTTTTTGGTTAGAATGAGATATCTTAGAAATGTATGTGGAAAAACTCGTATGAACAGAGTCAGTAATGAATGGTTGCTTAAGGAGTGTGGTTTGAAAGGGAGTCAAATAGGTCAATGTGAAGGAAGTGTCTTATGTTAGTTTGGGCATATTGAGAGAATTAGTGTGGAACCAGTGACGAAGCAAATATATGAAGGTAGAGTGTGTGGATCAAAAGGAAGGAGTAGGTCATGTATAGGCGTGGCTAAATGCTGTAGATGAATTGAAAAAGAAATAGATTAGGAGTTTTAATAATAAAAGAGCATGTGTGACTCGGTATGGATGTTGTTTAAGAAAAGGGGGTAATAAAGGATAGAGAAGCGTGGAGAAAGTTAGTGAGTATGGCTTAAGTACGGAGGGGTTTTTGAGCTATATTTATAGTTTATTGTCTACCCCGTAAGGGGACAACGTGATTAGGTGTGTGTGTTTGTGTGTTTGTGCATGTATTTATGTATGTATGTAATGTAATGCATTTATTGTATGTATTGTATTGTATGTGCTGTATTTATAGGATGTATGTATGATTTATTGATGCGTTACACCAAAGTATTTGTTCAAAACATGAAGTTAATACGCAACATTACTCGAAATAAGTTTATATAATTCCTTTATCACATGATCTGAACCACTAAAAAAGATTGCTCACAATGTTAAGGAACTATTCCAGTTGAGTCTTCACGCTATTACGTTACCCCGTTACAGAAATGTTCAAAACATTGTTTCCAAGTAACATAATTGTTACAAAATAAACCTGTGCATCGGCACTGCTAAGTTTCATGTCTGCTTTCTACATTTCCGTTTACTCGCCGTTCGTTCTCCTCACAGTCACGCGCTGTTGTGAGAATCACGTTGTTTCTAACGGGTCTAGGATTACTTGCTGCCTTACCAAGTCTCTGGTTCGGTAATGCTAAATAAAGCCCTCAAAAACTGCACCGGCCTTGTCGGAATGGATGGGCACATGTAAGGGATCTGCGACACCAGTGCTCTCTCTCGTCCCTACGGATAACTTGGAGTGATTTTTGTTTCGTTGCTACGTGTATGTCCAAGCTGTCCACAGCCTAAAGCTATTTAAGGTTAGCTGGAAGGGTACAAGAGAAAAGGCCGGTTTTATTGCAGTTTTTATCAAACTTTTTTAGCCAACATAAATACAATATTGCTCCAGTAGAAACACAGGGTTTAATTTTCTACACACAATGATGTCCACAATTGTTGAATATCTGTCATGAGCATAACAGCATTAGATGGGAAGCTTTTTAATGAAGATAAAAAGTTATCATTAAATTCCAATATACCCTTGACAGATATTCAAGAATTTTTAAGGTCACCATGGGAAGAAAATAAAACGTCATGTTTCTACTGGAGAACTATTTGATTTATTTTTGCATATATATATAAACTGCAAAAAACACTGGGCTTTTCTCACTTCCCCTCCAACCCCATCTTAAGGACAGGATGAGGAAATATAATTTTATTTTCTCATTTAGAGAAGGTATTATATTATTGAAAATTTCAGACTTTAAAATGATGATGAGTCTTGACTTTATATGCCCTCATGCGCCAAAAAGGTGAATTTTACAATAAGATCTGTCTATACTTGGGATTACAGATGAAGTGGCTCAATATATTTCGTTCAAACTTGATATTTATATGTTGTGTGTTCAAGACATTTGTTTGAATTTAATATAGTTCTTAAATTAAGGGTAGTTTACTTAAAGACTGATTTATGAAAGTTAGAAAATTCTGGAAACCACGTTTAACGATTTTATTTAGAATGGGTGTCTGGAAATATTTTCATGTGGTTTATTGATAACTGATTGGTTTAAATTTATAATTTAAAAAAGGTAGTTATAGCAATTTTGCTAAAAAATATATGTTTGGAGTATATTTCATATGACTATCAATAAAATAATTATTTTTTAAGAGAAACGTTACCAAGGGGGCCTACTGATCTCTTATTTTGAGTAATTAATCTAAAATGACATAATAAACGGTGTGAAAAACAGTGGTGGCTCGTATATAGGCACTGCGGAACTGCAGAACCCCCTATTTCCACTTGATATTATCGATATCATTTAATATAATGAGTCCTTTTTTCTTTATTCTTTTCTTATTTTTGTAGTACAATATGACTAAATGAACTAGCAGTACTTTCAATAAGAAAAATTTCCTCAATTGTCATCCAGAGATAAAGGAGGAAATTATTGAACATTTTGCGCAAATTATCACAAGAAGAATGGATTTCATTTTTAAAATAATAGATCAAGCTTGAACTGTAACAATTTAAGTTAAAGTAAGTAAAAAAAAATTGGTTTTTTTGTTAAGATTTTATCAAGTTCCTGAATAGATTTTCTTCTTATACATGTTTTTTTTCTTTCCTTTTACACCATTTTAAAACAAAGGCTAGACAATTTCTGGAACAGCAACCTCATTAATTTTATCTACGAGCTGCCACTGGTGAAAAAGTTTTTACGATTGCGACTTATTATCTACGTTCTTATATACAAGAAAATAAAAATGAAAATAGGATGTGCAATCTCTAGTCCATTTAGACCAAATTTAGCCCTCTCTGACATTAAATAAAGTGTGAGTCATTTTAGTGACCACATGATCTGAGGCGTCACTCTATTAATACACCAGAATGTCAATGTTGGGAAGATTGGGGTTCACGTCCCTGTCGGGTGTTCTGAAGGTGGCTTTTCCCTCTTCTTCTACCAAAATATGTGTATACTTCCCCCAAATTAAACCCTCTCCATCCCTAATAGATTATCGTATTTAGTTTGTATGAGTATAGATTGGACGGGTATTAATCACGGCTCTAAACCAAAAAAATCTTTAATATCTGTCAACGATGTCCTGGAATTTAATGATAACTTTTCTTCTTCATTTAAAAAGTTTCTCATCTAATGCACCATGCTCATGACAGATATTCAACAACTGTTGAGATACTATATGTATCAAATTAAACTCTGTGTTTTTACTGGAGAAATATTTTATTTATTTTGCATAAAAAAAGTGTTGGTTGTAAAAACTTCAAAAACACTGCCCTTAAGGAGGCCACCTCGGTAAGCGAGAAGTTCGTGCAGACTTTCAGAAATCCCGTCATATTTAAACAGTGATGCGTTATTTTAAAATATGATTCACGCCAAAATGAAGTCAAAATATTATAACAAGGCTATATTTGCTTAACAACTCTATATTTTTAGTTTTAATAATATAAATAAAATTGTGAAATGTAACATTAGCACATTTTCAATGACATTTTAAGCATATTTATCTAGCTATGATATTAGGCTCGATGTAACAGTGCCCTAGATTAAGCCTTTTCTAAAAGACCGTATTTTTTGATCGGCTAACAACAGAACTTTTTTAAAGTTATTTGAGGATTAATTTTGTAGTTTATAAGAGTCAAAGGCGTACGCCAACCACGCCACTCACTTGCTCGTAAGAGAGTAAAGGAAGGAGAATGAGATAAATATCCCCCCTCTTCTGTGCGCATGCGCTCTTTTAGTTTACTACTGGGTGGTATGCGAGAATGATGCTCAAGTCCACTCCATCTCTTCTCTACATCTGGCTTGACATGGATCTTGCATACCACACTTTCTGTTGGTTCAAAGTAGGGTTAATTGATTCTGCATCTTTTTTGATGTTTTTTTAAAATATTGTTTGCTCATTTAATATAATTAAGACTCAAACGATGTCTGGCACAGTAATTAATTAGTTTTCTATTAATTTTGAAATACTTTCAATTATATATATTTTTATTTAGTTGCTTATGATACATATTCTTGTTTATTTTTAAAAATGGATTACGTGACACTTAAAGAAGACAAACATTAAGGGGAAAAAAATTATGACTTTGTGCTCACCGCAAAAAAAAAAAAAAAAACAGGAAGAAAGCCGTGGAAACATTTATTTGATAGAACAAGGTAAGTATATGTATATATTTATGCTTTATTTAATAATAATAATAATAAATAATAATATAATAATAAGGGTGAAAACAAATGTTCTATAAGAAACGGTTAACTCAAATTAGAACGTGTTTTGTCGTGACATACCTACAGTAGTCCATAAAAAAACTAATAATAGATAACAATAAATTAGATAACTTTTTTTTTCAGACAAGGTGTTTTTCTCTCTTCAGGCAGAGAGGACAAAGTTGATTGTCGGGACAGCGTAAACCCTTCTCATTGAACTTCCATTGAAATGTCCAAAACGTTGGATTCAACACAACTTGAAGACAAAGCTATGAAATCAATAAATTTGGAGATTAGTCAGCTTGGTCCGGGGTAGAAAAACTACATTAATAGGTTAATCCATTATCAATTTTTCGGGAGCAAATAGTTTTGTGTGAAAATAACTAGATACATACGGTATTTATTTCATTTTTATGATCCATAATATCCTGACAGCTTGTCCAATTTAGTAATAATCTCCACACTTCATATTTGACATAATTATACTAAATGTACCACACTCGGAGATTGAATGTGTTAAGAGGTTCCCAACCTGGGTCCATGGGTCCCTAGGGATCTGCAAAGGCACCTGTGGGGACCCGTGAAACAAATATAAGCCCTAGTTTTTTTTAAGTTATCTTTTACTTGAATTTTCACATCATATACAAAATATGCGGTATTCACAGTTTTCTTGGGGAACATAGTTGCCACATAGTGGGAGCTTGCGTGGTGGGTAGGCTGGGGAGCATAGTTGCCACATAGTGGGAGTTTGCGTGATGGATAGGCTGGGGAGCATAGTTGCTACATAGTGGGAGTTTGCATGGTGGGTAGGCTGGGGAGCATAGTTGCCACATAGTGGGAGTTTGTGTGTTGAGTAGACTGGGGAGCATAGTTGCCACATAGCGGGAGTGTGTGCGTTACTGCTATACAAGCATGCTCAGTGACTGTCAAGAAATCTGGCAACGTGCATCAATTGCTATGACAACCACCCTTCACGGATTGGTCGAGCATGTGACGAGCCTCCACTCCCCACTCCGGCTACACTGCCTCCCTCCTATAGCAGTTTTAAACGCAGTATAGTGTTCCGTGAATCTGGGTATTAAAGTGACTTAGACACTAAATTAAAGAAACTTCTAGGAATCTAGTTTATAGTTTTATTGGCTAATCCAAGCAAACAAACACCCGGTATATATTGCTACACACGAATAGTCTAATGACTTTCTATACCAGTACACATAACGTCTCCAGGGAATAAACTACTAAAGCTTGTTAGCCATTGAAACTTGAACTCGGTACAAATTCTCTAAACGTTCTGAACCAAACCTTTCTAGACCATAACTATAACTCTCTCTCTCTCTTCTCTCTGACTCTCTGAGTGGAGATTTGACTAGGAAACTGTCATTGACGCGAGAATCGTACTACTGTTCACCCGGCCAGAGCCGTAGCTATACTGCCTTGCCACAAAAGGTGAATTAAGAACGTAAACAAGGCTTTACCTCTAGATGATGATGTTGATGATGTTGATGATGATTAATATACTTCAAGCATGTATTACATTTTGTTTGTTAAGTTTTTACGGGACGACTTCAGTCGGCATCAGTGTAATATAGAATATTTTTATTGATCCCAAGCACGAAATGGAATATCTTACATTCGTTATTATTCAAAGTATTAAGATATTATAGTCAGATTTTTCATCACCACGTCTAAATACCTGTTCAGGTTATACATATATATTATGATGTTATTACTTCAATTGCATAGAGGTGAAGAAGGAAGCATTTTATAGGTAATCTACCCGTATTTGTGTGGGAGGAGAGTGGGAAACCATTTAGGAAAACCACCCTCAGTAGACCGATTACTCCGTCTTCAGTAGTTCAGTACTATACGAGAGTGACACCTTAGACCATTAGGCCTCTAAAACAAGTAAGTTTTAATTTTTCATAGTCTTGACCTTAAAGTGATCCACATAGGTCCTTAATATAATGCAATAGTGCATAATTAGACTATAAAGTCTCTCTGGATTTGTAAAGAGAAGAGCATTAATATCATATTAAAAACTCTAGTGTAATAAATTTTTGTTTCGATTAGTAAGAAAATATAGTCCTAAAAAGTTTAGAGGCATTTATAATGAAAATGAATGGTATAGAACTCTGCATGAAGTTTCTCACTCCATTGTTTAAAAAGGGAGATATTTACTCAAAACTCGTAATATATATGAAACAAACTAATATACATTAGCAAACCCGAGAAAAAATTATATTATAGTTACGTAGAACATTTTTGACTTCCGTTTTAAATTTTATAATTAAAAAAAAATCAAAGTCCCCATTAGTCAGATACAATTGGTTTTATAAAAATATATTTTAATAGTATAGTATATATTTTTAATAGTACTACTATTTTCCAATGATAAGTTATTAAGTATCTCAAATAGTTGCGGAGATACGGAAATTTCCGCTTATGTAAAATACTCTAAACCCCATTTTTATGGGAAAATAAAAATATTAATTTAATTTACAATCTTAATCAACGTCTAGATACGAATTTTAATCAAAATCATTAGATCCGATTTTGAAGAAAATCTATTTTTTTCTCGTTCCTCCCTTTATTAAACAACTTTTAATTTTAGGATTAAACAGATACCCAGAAAGATGGCATTGAAAAAAAAACACTTTTTAGGGTTCGAGGGGTCATTGAAACGTCGGCATTCATCAACATCTCAGGGTAGATTTCTTTACCTTTAGTGTTAGAATAGTTTATATATTATATATATTTGCGTATAGTTTGAAAATTATTGGTTTTATAAAAGTTTGTTCCAAATAAAATATTTTTATTATAAATAGACCTACATATTATTTTCAATTATAAGTAATTTCATATCTCAAAGAGTTGCGGAAATATGATAAAAAATGAGAATTTATGCATCTGACCGGAACCCTTAAAGTCATTTTGATGAAAAATTGAGGGTATCCATTTTGTTTATAATACCGATTAATGCCTAGAAATGAAATTAAATCAAAATCGTTAGAGACGGAGACGATTTTGATAAAATCGATTTTTCTCTTTCGCCCTTTAGGAAACTACCCTTAATTTTAGGGTTAGATATCCAATTCCAAAAACACCTTAGGGCACCCCTATAAAAACCTTAGTTACCAAGTTCTAGCCCAATCAGTCAAATAGTTTACGCTCTAATACGAAGTACAAACCTACAGATGAAAATGCAAACACCACGTTTTTGGATTCGGGGGGGTTGAAATTTATCAACATCTTGATTTCGATTATTTTGATGATCACAATCATTTATTTACCTGAAGGTAGCGAGAAAGTAAAAACTTTAAGGTAATCAATTGCAATGAAACACACACGGTAAGGTAACCAGTTGAAATGAAACTCACACTTCAAGGTAACGATTTGCAGCATTACCTAGTTTGGATTAAACCATATCATGTCCCAACCTGCAGATCTGTAAAATTCTAGCTTGTTCGATTCCAACTTAGAAAAATATTTTTATCAATGTGATGTTATTTCAGGATCTTGAGATATACAAACTTGCTCCATCTTTTTACTAACCAACTAGCCCCCTTCCCCGTAAAAAAATATTGTAAAGAATCCTGTGAAACAAAGCTTCAAATCATTCATCATGGCAATATAAAAACAAAACTTTTTTTTACTTATTTTTTTAAATACAGTCCTACCATCACTGTATAGCCCCCTCCCTTTTTTATCCTCCCTCCTATTTTCATCTTATTCCTCTTTCCTCACCCCTACCCCCCCTCCCCCTTCACCAACCCACTTTCCTTCAACAACTTTTTTTTTCCAACGACTATATAATATACTATTGACCTTTTAATGAGGAATAAATGAAATTTTCAATAATAAAATATAGCCTATGTTACTCTCTAATAATGTAGCTTTATATTGGTGAAAGAATTTTTTAAATCGGTCCAGTAGTTTTTGAGTTTATCCATTACAAACAAAAAAAAAAAAAAAATCAAATTTTTCCTCTTTATAATATTATTATATTATAAGTATAAGTATAAGTATGGATTTGATAAAACAGTTGAACACATCAGAACATTAATAATTAACTTATAAGTACTGCCAACTTCTCTCTCTTTATTCTTTCGCAGTATAGTTCTAGATAAATTAGAATCTAATGGAATATTAGATACTTAATAAGAAAACAATAGGAATAACATTATTTACTCCAGACAGTTACAAACGATACATAAATACCATAAATACTCTAATATATTCATTCTTCAAATCTTAGATGTCACTTTTGAGTGATATAGTCAATACCTATTGAATAGTACTGATATTAATTTTACCATGTTTGAACGTAAACATATTATTGTATTTTCTAAGACTTTTCTACATACCACGTTCTTATTCTACATCCTGTTATTAATGAATCCCACTGTCGTGTGTATAAATGTGGGTTCTAGTATAATTCATGTGTAGGATGTTACAATTAGACTTTTTAATAATCATAATAAAATATCAATGATAGGGGAGGTTTGGCAACATAGAGTTGGCCGAGGGGGAGAGAAGATTATCATTATTCAATAAAATCTGCAATTGTTTTTGTATTTTACTCCACCTCGTGCTACATACAACCCATCCTGTTTATCCGCCATTAATTACACTTATAGATAAGGAATTAATAATGTATATTTAGAGCAAATATCCCCGCATTTGCAGAGAGAGAGGGTGGGAAAGCATTTAGGAAGAACAGTACGCCCAGTCAGTATTCTAACTATGATGTCAAAGTCAGTGGGGGGTACCTTCAAAGTTGGTCGCTGAATATTGATTATCTCACTAGTGATGGATAAAACCTCAACAACTCAACACTCTCTACCATGGTAGGGACTATCTGTAAATATGATGATGATGATGAAAATTATTATTATCATCATAATCATTATCATCACCACGTCTTACTTCCTGTTCGGGTTATACGCACTTACACTAATGTGTAATGATAGGGTGATTGTGAGATGAAATGAAGGACCTACAGTTTAACGTGGAATCCGAACCACTATGGAGACCTGGCATTCCACACATTCACAAGATGTCTTGTCAGAGGTGAAGGAAGGGTTTGGTAATCAGATAAATCTGTGCCAGGACCGAGGATTGAACCCCGGACCCCCAGAACAAAGTCCGTCATCTTATCCCTAGACCACCAGGTCACCCTATGTAAATATGAACACATATTTTTTTAAAGAAGTAAATATCTGAAAATGAAGCTAGGATATTTTAATATAAATTTCTATTTCGTTTATTATGTTGCTGATCAACATTCATAAGACCTATGACAGTAAGCACTGAACAATACTGAAGATGGCAACATATAGAATACGCCTCAAGAGGTAAATTTACAAGAAATATGGCTATTAAGAATATTAAATAAAAAGCACACAATAAGTAGGGCACCACAATAAAGTCTAAGGGCACCACAATAAAGTCTAAGGGCTCCACAATAAAGTCTAAGGGCTCCACAATAAAGTCTGGGGCCCACAATAAAGTCTAGGGCACCACAATAAAGTCTAAGGGGCCCACAATAAAGTCTAAGGGCACCACAATAAAGTCTAAGGGCACCACAATAAAGTCTAGGCTCCACATAAAGTCTAAAGGGCCCACAATAAAGTCTAAGGGCTCCACAATAAAGTCTGAGGGCACCACAATAAAGTCTAAGGGGCCACATAAAGTCTAAGGGCACCACAATAAAGTCTAAGGGCTCCACAATAAAGTCTAGGGCTCCACAATAAGTCTGAGGGCATCACAATAAAGTCTAATCTATGACATCACTCTCGCAATATAATTTTCTGCCGAAAACAGGGAGATAGAGGTTCGAATCCTGCTTGGGTGTGCTGAGGGCAAATTTGGGTACACTCTCTTTAAATTTAACCTTCCTCATCCTTAACTCACAAGCGTAATTAGTATATATGCGTATAACCTGAACAAGTATTAAGACGTAGTGCTAAAAATAGCTGTGCGTGAGAAGAGAGTTTGAAGTCCTTAAAGGTTTCGAGAGTTGTCTTAATCATAATAACAGTCCTGCCCTTTCTTTCAAACCCTTCATAGTTAGCAAATAATGTTTGAGTAAGTAGGTTTGTTGAGATGAGTGAGGGAAGGGTAGTAAACCTACCTACAAAAGCTACAAATTCCACTTTTGTTGGTAATTGTATTTAAGCCAGTGGTTCTTAATCTTTATTACTCGCAACCCCCTAATATCCTAAAATATTTTGCGGCCCCCTAGTTTTTACTACCATAATAATCATTAAAATGTATTCTAATATAGCGGCTTTAACTATTGATTTCAATGAAAAACAAACAAAACAACAGAAATTAACTTACCTAATGTGAGGCATCGCTCATTATGGGGGTAATTTGATAACGTTACAAACAAGGTGAAATTTAAATGTAAAAAATAATTTGTTAAACAATAATTAAATTTATTAAAAACAGAAATAATTATGATTAGGTTTACAATAGTAATACAAGAGTATAGTTTTGAAGATAGTTACAAATGATAAGACTTGTGAAATTTGATTGTCTTGTTGTAGCTACAAGGGCGGAGCTAGGGTCAGGCTACAGGTAGACGTTTTCTAAAGGAGAAAACAATTAAGTAGTTATTAACAAAAGGTATCAAACAAGATAAACATATACATTTTAATCAGCTTGCTTGGCTGGGTTTTAAGATAATTTCTTCAAAACATTTTGGATAATGATAAACAATAGAAAGGTCTGTAGCTAACGGTGGTCGATGGCTAATAAACAGGTGTCAACAAAATAGTACCATGTCTGGTCTCATTCCCTCTCGGTACTGCCAGAGCATTCAATAGTATAAACAAATTTAATTGAAATTACACTAAAAGCAACACAAAAACAATAGGAGCCAAAAAACAGGCAAAGAAAAAAGGGTATTATTTGCGCGGACCCCACTATGACTCTAGTGCAGTTCCACGGGTTGCTCACCGAAGCTAATACCACACGAGAAGCGTGACTACTTGACTACCTCAAAATATAGATTTCCGTTAACCCAACTGTGATTTGGAAAACAAGACAGACAGCCTGGTTGTAGCCATCCTAAAATTAAACAGGTGCACATGCCGTTCACGGCGGTCTGAGAAACATTAGCTCAAAATATATAAATGGAATTTGTGGAGATTAGTAAGTCTTTGACTAAGACATTATTTGCATTCCAAGCCAAAGTCACAACGTAAAGTCTGTATCATAAGGATACAGAGAAACATAGTATCTAGGACTGATGTGCAAATTCTAATAATAGTCATAACGAGACTTGTTCTTCAGACTGGAGGACACAATATCTAATCAATAAAATAAACCTTTTACTTTTGGAGTGAACAAGACTTGATGCGGATTAACTGTCAACTCGACATACTATCGAAACAAAAGAAAATCATCTACGACAATATACAGGTTACAAAATATGTCCGAGTAGACATTGTCTAGTTTTACAACAAAAACTAGACTCTAAGTCATAAGGACTTGATGATGTTTACAGGATACTTAAGTAATGGAAGTATGTCGTCCTGTCCAGGGCATTGGTGGATCTAGTGGCCAACACTTCATGGTCATCGTATTCTTCATTGCGTGACGGTGTAGAAGTTCCTCCTTCGACGCTGTGTTGTAGTATAATGGGTATAATGTGAACCTGAGAGCAGCCCTATATTTAGTCCCAAATCTGATACGAACGGAACAAAGCAAAAGGGTGATAAATTCAGGAATATAGAAAGGAAGAAAGATGGACAGAGGCGGGGGAAAGAGAAGTGAGCCAGGGACTGCCGCTTGCAGGGAAAGGGGGAAACATGGTTCCTTGGATAGCCGCCAGTCTTCTCAGGCGTGGACTGTGTCAGTGTGTCGATCTCAATACATTCTTCTTTCCTTCATCAGATGTAGTTGTAATAGCATGTGTAGCAGCCATCATTGAATAATTTTTCTTTTAAAAGCATTGGCGAGTGATTCCAAGAACATCTTGAAATGGTGAGTAGATACTAAAGCATCTCTATTTAAATATATCTGGTATGATTATATTATTTAGGCTCAGCTATTATTTTTATGAGAATTTGTGATATAGACGTCCTTTACTATATTTTCTTGTAAGCAGCATGGCAAGTGTATGTAAATTCATCTGACATCATCCAATAGCAAAGAGCATGCTTTAAAGTATTTTATTCATTTAAAAATGATAATATTAATTCTCTTCTTTGATATCTGCTACAGTATTTATCAAAAGGCAATATTTTTGAACAACCACGTGTTTCAATTTAGGGAGACACGTAATTATATGTGACTGCATATAGTCCGGGACAATAAACTTTGCGGTAGATTATTTTTCAAATACATTAATATTACTTCTTTCTTTCGTAAATTATTAAAATATTGATATTTTAACTGTAGATGTCCAATCTATCTGATTGACATGCTACAAATGTGTATAATGAGACCTCTGCTGTTGAACACTTTCCACTTATTTGCCTCTTCTTGTTTCGATTGTATAAATTAATGCTATTCACATGCAGGAGTTGATTCGGAGTCGACTTCACTTCTTTGTTTTAATATTTACCATTGTGGTAAATACCTTTTCACGTAAATAAGTAGAAACAAATGGCAGCAAATTTTGAATGGCGATGCTAAACAGATGGGGACTAATTTTACTATCCATGATTTCTATTATCCACTCCCTTCCTCCATTACCCCGGAAAATCGAGTCTACTGTACTTACATGCTTATGATCATCTTATTATTTCTTCCAAAACGTAACATTTAAGTTAAGAATCGATAATTTTAGATTCTCTTTTATTAGGGTGATTATTCAAACAGGAGCTTACAGGTGATAACAAAGATGTTTGCCTCATTTTCTCAGACCCCACTTACTCGTCTCTTTCCAAGAAACGTCCTTTGTGTTTCAATACCACAATACCATATGAATGTATGAGAAAAGTCGTACAGTATTTGAAATGTTGATAGAGCTAATTTTACAATCGGAAATTTTATAGGGTGTGTCTTTAAGGTGAATATTAAAATATGCATTAATTAATATTTGGTTGATTACACAAACAATTAAAACCTTAGTAGTAGTAGTACAAAACTTAAACACTAGGTTTTTATATGGATTTGTGGAACCCCCCCTTTATGCGGGCGTACAACAAATCCCAGGAGGTTCAGTTAATCCCGGGGAGGTTTGGACCCCCTAGACCCACACCTTTCTACGCCCGTGATAGGTAAAAAATGTGTTAAGTAGTTGTTCCCCACAAATTTAACCAAACTCAAAAAAAACTCAGTTGAGATATAAAATAAACTTCTATATTTCTACGGCCCATATAACTTGACAAACGTGTTCCAAAATGTCTTGGAAAAGCAACTAATAATAATTGTATTCATTATCAGAACGTACATAAACACACTCTAAGTGTATTCATTATCAGAACGTACATAAACACACTCTAAGTGTATTCATTATCAGAACGTACATAAACACACTCTAAGTGTATTCATTATCAGAACGTACATAAACACACTCTAATTGTATTCATTATCAGAACGTACATAAACACACTCTAATTGTATTCATTATCAGAACGTACATAAACACACTCTAAGTGTATTCATTATCAGAACGTACATAAACACACTCTAAGTGTATTCATTATCAGAACGTACATAAACACACTCTAAGTGTATTCATTATCAGAACGTACATAAACACACTCTAAGTGTATTCATTATCAGAACGTACATAAACACACTCTAAGTGTATTCATTATCAGAACGTACATAAACACACTCTAATTGTATTCATTATCAGAACGTACATAAACACACTCTAAGTGTATTCATTATCAGAACGTACATAAACACACTCTAAGTGTATTCATTATCAGAACGTACATAAACACACTCTAAGTGTATTCATTATCAGAACGTACATAAACACACTCTAAGTGTATTCATTATCAGAACGTACATAAACACACTCTAATTGTATTCATTATCAGAACGTACATAAACACACTCTAATTGTATTCATTATCAGAACGTACATAAACACACTCTAAGTGTATTCATTATCAGAACGTACATAAACACACTCTAAGTGTATTCATTATCAGAACGTACATAAACACACTCTAAGTGTATTCATTATCAGAACGTACATAAACACACTCTAATTGTATTCATTATCAGAACGTACATAAACACACTCTAAGTGTATTCATTATCAGAACGTACATAAACACACTCTAAGTGTATTCATTATCAGAACGTACATAAACACACTCTAAGTGTATTCATTATCAGAACGTACATAACACACTCTAAGTGTATTCATTATCAGAACGTACATAAACACACTCTAAGTGTATTCATTATCAGAACGTACATAACACACTCTAATTGTATTCATTATCAGAACGTACATAAACACACTCTAAGTGTATTCATTATCAGAACGTACATAAACACACTCTAAGTGTATTCATTATCAGAACGTACATAAACACACTCTAAGTGTATTCATTATCAGAACGTACATAAACACACTCTAAGTGTATTCATTATCAGAACGTACATAAACACACTCTAAGTGTATTCATTATCAGAACGTACATAAACACACTCTAATTGTATTCATTATCAGAACGTACATAAACACACTCTAAGTGTATTCATTATCAGAACGTACATAAACACACTCTAATTGTATTCATTATCAGAACGTACATAAACACACTCTAAGTGTATTCATTATCAGAACGTACATAAACACACTCTAAGTGTATTCATTATCAGAAGTACATAAACACACTCTAAGTGTATTCATTATCAGAACGTACATAAACACACTCTAATTGTATTCATTATCAGAACGTACATAAACACACTCTAAGTGTATTCATTATCAGAACGTACATAAACACACTCTAAGTGTATTCATTATCAGAACGTACATAAACACACTCTAAGTGTATTCATTATCAGAACGTACATAAACACACTCTAAGTGTATTCATTATCAGAACGTACATAAACACACTCTAAGTGTATTCATTATCAGAACGTACATAAACACACTCTAATTGTATTCATTATCAGAACGTACATAAACACACTCTAAGTGTATTCATTATCAGAACGTACATAAACACACTCTAAGTGTATTCATATCAGAACGTACATAAACACACTCTAAGTGTATTCATTATCAGAACGTACATAAACACACTCTAATTGTATTCATTATCAGAACGTACATAAACACACTCTAATTGTATTCATTATCAGAACGTACATAACACACTCTAATTGTATTCATTATCAGAACGTACATAAACACACTCTAAGTGTATTCATTATCAGAACGTACATAAACACACTCTAAGTGTATTCATTATCAGAACGTACATAAACACACTCTAAGTGTATTCATTATCAGAACGTACATAAACACACTCTAATTGTATTCATTATCAGAACGTACATAAACACACTCTAAGTGTATTCATTATCAGAACGTACATAAACACACTCTAAGTGTATTCATTATCAGAACGTACATAAACACACTCTAAGTGTATTCATTATCAGAACGTACATAAACACACTCTAAGTGTATTCATTATCAGAACGTACATAAACACACTCTAAGTGTATTCATTATCAGAACGTACATAAACACACTCTAAGTGTATGAATTAGCTCTCAGAAAGTGTTGGATTATGGTCGTATTTAAAAAGAGGCTTCCAAGGTGCAGACCTCGATCTTATTGTTTGTGGCCACGACAGTTTTTATGGGTTATTTTTTACGAAATATTCCGATAATGATATATATTAATTGTAAAAATAATTAAGCAAAAATGTAGTTTTTTTAAACATGATATTGTAATAAGGAAGCAATATTAATTTATATTTATAGAATTCAATATCAAAATATTTAGTATAATTACGTATAAATGAGAAAGAATTTTTGTGAAATTACAAGCTTTTACTATAGTACTATATAGATTAATTAAAATAAAATAAATTATTGATTAATACACAAACAGTTTTTGATATCAGAAAATTATAAAAATAACACATTAAAAATTTGAGTCAAGGTCACATACATGATTAACAAGTAAAAATAATGAAAAAATATAAACACCTTAACTTAATCAAACTATATAGATAATTAATAGCAAATGACTAGAGGACTAATGTTTAGCTGAAATATAATTGAAAAGAAATATTAAAAAAAATTGAAATAATGAATAAATGTTGAATTATAAAACAATTAAAGTGAATTCTATTATTTTCTCTGAAATTCCCTGGCTCCTTTGTAGGCAGCGTAGAGACAGCCTTAAAAACTCTACATGTTTCGGCACATCAACGGCGCCATCCTCAGAACTGAATAAAAGAAAAATATGCAATAAGTTATGGTGCAAGTAACTAGGTGTTAGCCAAGTAAGAGAAACAGAATGAAAAATGTTGAGAAATAACTATGTAAATAACCAATCCAAAAATGAAATATCATATTTACCATTTGACTGTGCCTATGTGAGTTGCTCCAGTGAATACCATATTCAAACTGATTAAAAATGAGAATGGTTGTGTAAATGAAAACTAAGGTTATAATAGTCTAGAACATATGGAAAGTCATAGATTACGAAAAACAGCAAGGAAGTGTGAGATGAAATTATGTAAGAGTTGAAATTGTATTAGATAGATGTAGTAAAATAAGAATAGTGAAGGAAAAATAGAAAGAGTAATGAGATGCGGAAGGTACAAATCTTCTCGACACTGGCCCGAACAGGTCATTAACTAATGGAAGGAGGAGCAGGAGCATAGGGTTATTTTTTATTTTTTATCTGGTGTGTTGGGGAAGTTCCTTAAAATGTTGATAAGGGTTCGGTTTTCGAAACTTATTTGTTCGTTGAGGACATTTTTGTTATTGAGTATTGCGGTTTGGATGAAAATATTTTCTGCAGTGTTCATGGTTGTGCCCTTGGACAAGCTGTGAATTAATTTCATGCATTTTTGATGACCAGAAATTTTAAGATGTTTGGAGAATTTGGATATGTTCCTGTCATATTTGAAGTCACTTATGTGCTCATAAAATCTGGTTGATATTCGGTGACCACTTTTGCCAATGTATACACTATTGCATTCACAAGTGAGTTGGTAAACCCCACTTTTTTGATACTGACTGGTTTCATTCAGATTGTAATTATTAATATTTTTTTTGATATTGTTATTAGTACTAAAGGCTATGTTAAGTTTGTGTTTTTTAAAGATGTTAGTGATATTATGGATTTCTTTTCCGGTGTAGTTGAATTTAATCCATTTGGTTTTACTATTTGACATGGCATTGGGATGAACTACTATAGTTACGCGTTTTAACTGAGCTTTTTGTTTCTGAAGGATTCGGTATACAAAAGAATGAGAGTATCAATTAGTGATGGCAAGCTGTTTGTTGATATTAAGTTCTAGTTTGTAATTCTTTTTATTTAAAGGTATGTGAAGCAATCTGTATATAAGGCTGTTAAAAGCAGCTAATTTTAAAATAAATATAAATTAAAAATGTAGTTGGTAACCTGAATACACAATACCCCTTGATAGACCAAGACGTTGATAGTAGAATATAATGAAGATAGTTTTGAAAGAGTTAGGGTGTCAGATTAGAGACTGGATAAACGTGTCTCAAGTCAGGTTGAATGGAGATCTAACGTTCTGGCGGGGCCATGAACTTTCGAGTCCTCTAAGCCCAGAGTTAGTTAGCTATTTAATCGGTTAATTAAGATTAAAACCACTTCAGTGGGCGAATGGTCTTCATCAATCTCGTGTTGGACTAGCCTACTGTTGACGCGGAGGTCGGGGTTCGAATCCCGGTCGGGTTGATAAGGGTGTTTTTTTTATTTATTTTTACTAAATGGTTGGCCACTGTTCTGCCACACAAATACGGGTAAATTACCTCTAAAATGCTTCCTTCCTCACCCTTAACCAAATAAAGTAATCATCATACATGCGTATAGCCTGAACAGGTATTGAGACGCGATGATGAAAATAATAAAATTAAGATGAAATACTACAATATTCCATTTTTTGCTCAACATTACCATAGGCACATAAAATAATTTATTTGTAACTTAGCTACGGTTTAGTTTTGTGCTCTCACAAAGGTTTGCCAGCCTTGTCCTGGAGAGAAATGGTCTAACAGCTGTTCTTTGTGACGCCATCTTGAACGCAGTGCAAACCATCCCAGAGAACACTGTAGTCCAGGGCATTGTGTTGAGGCGAAGCGAACAAGACGAGGACAGTGTGAAGGAACGGGCCGTTATAAACCTGAAGAAACGAGGGGGGGACTCTATTCAACTGCCAGAAAATAGGGCAGTTATTGCTCGATGATTTATACTTGTCTATTGCTCCTTCTACATGGTGTATAGCAAACAAATGATAATTAAGGCCTCATCAACCTCGGGTACTCCATTAAATTCACATGCTTCTCTTCGCTTCCTTTTTCATTAAATAGTTCCTTGAGGGAGTAATATTGAATAGCAGATAACTCCAACATCACTATTGTTATCAAAATAGGTCTGCTTCAGGACCTATCTTAGAAATTAATTTGTTTATTATAGTTTTAAAGTTGTGCTAAATCAATCAAATCACGGTAGTAAAATAGAAAAATTAATTATTTTAATTACAGCAAAACCTCGTTTGACCAAACCCCAGTGGTCTAAAATTCCGGATAATTTGGTCACACTTTTAGGAAAACGAGGGAAATAATTAAGTCCAATTAAATATATTTTATTAGAATAAGCTCAAAGTTAAAAGAGAATGGTAAGAAACAGTGATGTCTGATAATAAATGCATGATATGTACATGTTGTACTCAACAAAATGTGTTTTCCTGTAACTAAATATAATTATAGTGCATATTACGTTGTTATACATCCGTTAAATAAAATAAAACTTGATCAAACTATCCAACTCTAATTTATATTTCGTGAAAATACTTTATCGCTGTATTCTCCTCCTAAATCCGAATTTTTGCTAATCCGAACAATCTTCGGTCCCAATTAGTTGAATTGACAAGGTTCTAGTGTATTTATTTTAATACCTTAATTTGATTGATTTCTCACAAAATTATAATAATCTCTTGTTATTAAACTTTCAAAAATGAGTTTCAGAAATGTTATAGTCAGGATTCACTGGCAACTCCCTTGCATTTCATAATCAAAACTTAAGTGTCAGCTAAATATTACTTCTGAAAGCAAAAACTTCGTTAATACCCTTTAGGGAAAAAGGGTTAATGGATCTAAATTTAGGGGGTTTGACGTTAGTTTTTAAATAATTTTAAACACTTGTAGTCTCTTGACTAACTAACTTTTCTTCTAAAGTAAATATTGTTGGAATATCATGGCATTTTAAATGTTATAAAAACAACTTTAACGTATCTATTGATGTTTATCAACTGGTTAAAAGTCCTTAATATTCAAGAAATATGATATTATTTTTAGTGTGTCAATGAAATGCTAAAAATAGTCCCCAAAAATGTATATTTTACTACACAGGTTTGTTGATCAAGAGCGTAACAATGGTTTACAAAAAAAAAGTTACAAGTAATTCAACACAATGCTTGAACAGTCCTAATATTCAACAGCAAAGGTTTAGGCCAGCTTTGTGCAAATATTGTCAGCCTAATGCAGGTACTTTAATCAATACCAAGGTCAGTTGATATTTCTATATTCCTCTCATTAGTTGGATGACCTTGAAAACCCAAGTCTTCTACTAACTGACGAACAGATTGTAGATTCGTAAACAACGAGCAATTATGTACTGAACAACTACTGCATTATATTATTTGTTTAATACCAAAATAAGACTTTCTGATAAAATAAATAAGCTAATTTTAAGCATATAATATTTATAATGAAAGCCCTATACTCTCAAATTTGTTATTCAAATCTGCCACAGACTGGAAATACTTGCTTTTTAAATATATGGGATATTTCATTTTTGATTATAATATTATTACAAACACAAAACCAGCCGTAAACACCTAAAGTGAGGTCGCTAGAATATCATAAGTTGTATGATTTTTACTACAAATTCCAGTAACATTCAAGGAAACATAGGTCTACTTTCATAAGGATATTATTTTGGGCTGTAGCTCTAAGTGTTTTATCTGTTCGTTTGGTTATCCTAAACTTACTAATCCTAAGTAGATAGAAAAATAAAGGTTAGTGTTAAGGAAATGCACTGGAACCATTAAACAAAATAAGTGGTAACACTATTTAGAAATTCACAGTTCACCCTGCCAAATTCGAGACGAATCCCGAGGACTGTTAAGTTTAAGAAGATCTGTCCATTCAAGCCTGATAGCTCTGAACCAACACTGGCGGTATGATTGTCTTAAAGACATTGTCTACCTATGACGTCATGGCGGGTCAAGATAGGGTTTCTAATGTTAGTGAATTTACGTTTTACCCAGTGAAATTTAAAAATATAACGTTAAAACAGAAACCATATACGCTTAAATAATTCTAAAAATAGTCCTACACTGTCACAAATTTATTATTTTTATCTTGGAGTAGTTTGTTTGTAAACAATTTTTTTTATATAAATCATCTACAACTCAGGAAAGTCAAGAAAATGTCCTGTATTATTCTTCTTACCAGGATTTAGATTTTTTTAAATTCCGTGGTAGCAAACAAAGAAACAAGGAGAAAGGTAATAATAAAAACAAGTCAATGTTTTCAAGGTGCAAATATTAAAGTGACTGTGTAAACTCGTCAGAGGAAGAGGGAATGGGCTATCGGTAGATATACAAGAGCTCTCTCAGGATTAACTGTTTATTTTATTCCCTCTGTTTATATTTATTACATTAGTGTCTTAAGTGTGATAGAGCTTAAACTGCTTAGGTGCGTCAAGTTAAGATGCAACACGCTTCGAAAAATAGCTTTGAAATCTACAAGTAGACAACGTCGTTAAATAGTATCTAAATTTTTGTTCAGGTTCTTATTTTGATCAACCCGTTCGAATAGTCTAAGTATGAATATTCAATTGTTTCCTAAAATGATAGTATTCCACCAAAAATAAGCCTTTAAATGGTTGACTAGAAATTACTTCCTGCCTGTAAATTTATTGACCTCCTATCAAAATACCAGAGCTATAAGATATGTGATACTACTGTACAATTTTTATAGGAAAGGTCTTATACGACAACTATAAAAGTTACTAGATATAATCTCACGTACTCATGTCTCAGCTCATATGGTTTACAGCTGTCACTGTTGATGGATCTCATCAATACTCCTACATATAAAGAACACTAATAATATAGTAATGTATATAATGTATAATTTATACTAAAAATGGGTCGAATTATTTATTTCTTGAATCAGAATATCGAATTACGATGCTTACATTTTCTTTCGAATCTCTAATTCAAAACTTGAATCCTCGAATCTTTAAAAATGTGCAATTAGTTGAAGTGAAAATATCTAAAAGTTAATTTCAAAATATGTTTTAGGCTTGGTTACAATGACAAATGCTATTTAGTTTATCATGTATATTACGTCAAAAACAACCAAGAGAAACAATTTTTCGGTAAACTAAATATATAATATATTAATACCATTTTATTCTGCTCTTTTATATTGTGATTTTGTTACCTATTTTCTCAACTTCACAATTCAATATAATTCCCTTGAACAATAACTTAAAAATGTTATTTGATGTCAAAATCTTCAAAATTGTATTATATACCCTTTTTTGAGATTTTCACGAATCTCGAATCTCTCGAATGCTAAAAGATTCGAGGATTCAAGAATTCGAGCGTCCAATTATTACTACTATAAAGCCACATGGCTGACCCACTCATTGACATTAATGTTTAATCACTTACAGATGAGCTAAAAACTTGAAATTTGGCAAAATTATAGCTTATCGCCTGTAACAGACGGAAAAATTCCAAAAAGTTAAATAAATATTTAAAGCTCTAAAAAAATTCAAAATGGCGGAGCAACTTTAAAGTCGGTGCGGACCTTTCATTGGTGGTTTATTGTGGCTAAACGGTAAGATTTATCAAAAAACTGCTATGGAATTACATTAGTTTACATCCACTACCAAAGAAAGCTCACAGGGGCTTTGGGGGCGGAGCTCCCAACGAGCAAAGAGAGTTTGTAATATATACCCAAGATGTTGCGAACTCCATCTGATAAAAATGACGAGATTTGATTAATCAAAAATATCTCTCCGCTAGGATAGTTGGAGTCTCACGACACTATAGAATTGCACTCTGACAACTTCTGAGGAAAACAAGTTAAAATAATTGTTAACCATATTTTCTATCTTCATCTTCCTCTCTTTCATCAGGCCACTTAATTGAGATTATGGAGTCTCTCAAAACTGTAGTCAGGGGAATTTGGGGGTTCAAACCACCCCTCCAAAATTTTATGAACAAAATATATATGGCTTTATTTATTATTCAAACAATATAAAAATTAATATACAAACACAAATTAGGGGGCTGTGCTACCGTAAAAAGCACTTCAGAAAGTTTCTGGAGTTGTTTAATATTTATAATTTTTCCTAGCCTACAGTAGATAAGGGGCTATGTTGCCATAGAAAAAAAGCACTTCAGAGAGCTTCTAGAGGTGTTTAAATATTTAGAATTTTTTCTAACCTACGGCAATTGGGGGATGTGCCCACTAACCCCCTCTCCTTGAAGTTATTGGTTGGCTACGGCCTTGGAATTTCTTTTCTATCTATAGTAGAAGATTATTATTATTATTATTATTATTAGCACCGCGTCTTACTACCGTTCGGTTATACGCACTTACGCTAATGTGTAATGGTAGGGTGATTGTGAGATGAAATGGAGGACCTACAGTTTAACGTGGAATCCGAACACGGTGGAGGCCTGGCATTCCCCACATTCACAAGATGTCTTGTCAGAGGTGAAGGAAGGGTTTGGTTATCAGATAATCTGTGCGGGGACGAGGATTGAACCCGGACCCTGGCACAGAAGTCCGACACCTTACCCTAGACCACCAGGTCACCTATAGTAGAAGATGCACTTGAACTAAAGGAGCAGGAAAATGGATTGTTTCCCTTAAACTTTCAGCTCAGTTTGATTTTTAGAATCAATGACAAAATTTGTCTTGGGTCTCTTTAATCGCGCTTTTATTATTGTCGAAAGTTTAATGATGCATAATTAAAGTTATTTTTATATCTTCCTGTTGCACCGCGGGGGTTCATCGTGGAGGGTTCTTTTAGGTTATTTTGGTTCAAGAACACCAACCCAGGTAATTCCCGGGGTGCACAAAAAGGCGAGTAAATACAAATGATGAGAACAAGAGAAGGTTGGAGTTAATGCAATTTAATGATATAATATACTTTTGAAATAAAGTAGGCCTAAATTGTGTACTATAATACCAGCTACTCTCTATTGATTTGAGACGTGGTCTCTTTAATTACATGGCAAAATAAAATTAGGATGTTTGAAAACACGGTGCTTAGGAAGATGTTTGGTCGAAAAAAGGGATGAGTCTAATGGAGAACGGAGGAGGTTACATAATGATGAGCTACATACAATGTATTCTTCACAAGACATTGTTAGGATAATAAAGTCTTGTAGATTATGGTGAACAGGACATGTATAATGAATGGAAGAATCTAGAACCTTACTCATAGTACTGACTGACAAACCAAATAGGAAGAGGTCATTGGGAAGACCTAGAGCAGGTGGGAGAATAACATTACAATGGACCTAAAAGAGATAGGTGTAATGAGGTGGACTGGATATAACTAGCTCAAGAGAGGGATAGGGTGTAATCAGGTGGACAGGATATAACTAACCCAAGATTAAAATAGGTGTAATGAGGTGGACTCTAAGGAACTAGCTCAAGAGAGGGATAGGTGTAATCAGGTGGACAGGATATAACTAACCCAAGATTAAAATAGGTGTAATGAGGTGGACTCTAAGAACTAGCTCAAGAGAGGGATAGGGTGTAATCAGGTGGACAGGATATAACTAACCCAAGATGAAGATAAGATAGGTGTAATGAGGTGGACTAGATAGAACTAGCCCAAGAGAGGGATAGGGTGTAATCAGGTGGACTGGATATAATTATCTCTAGATAGGGATAGGTGTGGATTTTTTAAGTGTGATAACGAACTTATAAGTTCTTGATGCCATAGAGTAGGTAAATACTATAATACAAGAAATCGAGGACTAAAATATGCATATAGTGGCTGCAGCTAAGGATTATTCTAGCCCCACTTTGTGTGATATATTCATTAAGTTCCTGGTTTTTAGGAGTATTTTTATTGTTACCTAATTAACATGAATTAATAATTTTACGTATAAAATGGGATTCTTGCTGTGGGAATCTTGGAGTAGTGGATAGAGTTATTAAATTTATATTAACTAGTTTTGCAACAACATCTAATAATGTTAAAATCGGACTTTTCGCTCTAGGGCAGTGACAAATACATTCGTGGCATGGTAAAAACATTGTTAAAAATGTTGATAGAATTTCTTATAACTAGTCAAATAAGCAATAATAAACATTATTCAATGCGGGAGTGTTATAGTTTATCATCACTTTAATATTGAAAGAGAAAACTTCATGTTACAAATGTTACAAGATGTTTAACAATGTAGTAGTTTATATTCAATTTGTTTTTTGTTTTTACATTGACGTGGAACAAAAAGATGCGATTTTCACACATAAAGAATTTGTCATTTCCTTTAATTCCTAATAATGTTCATGTTTATTTGGTAAGGAGTAATAATAATTGATAGTGAGGTTATACTCGTATATTCTTGTTTTATATTTTTATTACTTTCTCTTTATTTTATATACGTTTTAGTTTTTCTTCTATGACGACGAAATATTTCGGTGATTTTTCATCATCTTCAAGTCTTGTTGTTATTTATATTAAAGATGATTGATTTTACTTCATACTATTGGGAAGTTTGTGAAATTTTACGTTTTTATATTTCCAATAGTATGAAGTAAAAACAATCATCTTTAATACAAATAAGATTTGAAGATGGTGAAAAATTACCGAAACATGTCGTCGTCATAGAACAAAAACTAAAACGTATTTAAAATAAGAAGAAGGGAATGAAAATAATAAACCAGTAGATATAACCTTAAAATCAATTTATTTTAATAATACGTAAAAAATTGTCTTTGAAATAGAACAATGATGTTTTGCAAAATTACGAAATTAAATACTAAATATACATTAGATTATTTTTAGATATTTATCTTACACTTTTCGAACCAATTGATTATCTCATTCATCGATATACAAACAAACTTAAATCTAGAACAGACGCAACACCTCGTGGTATAGTGGTAATGGTCCTGGCTTTTGACATAAAAGTCCCAGGCTTGATTCCCGGCTAATACCGAGGGATATTTCTCGAAAAGGGAATAATTCCCATGATCACCAGGATGTGTTTAGTTAGGTTAATCAAGTATAGTATTACAATCATTGTATCCACCCCGTTTTTATTCACTGCCATCATCATGTCACATGGAAAGAGCCTCACCGGAAATTATGTACGATTGGTATATTTGCTTCAACCCCCCCCCCCCCCGGGTCGTTTACGACCATGTAGTTAGAAACATCCCCATATGGGTGATCCGGTGGTCTAGGGTAAGGTTTTTAGACTTCTGTTCTGGGGGTCCGGGTTCAATCCTCGGTCCTGACACAGATTTATCTGATTATAAAACCCTTCCTTCACCTTTGACAAGACTGTTTATCAACTTGTGAATGTGGGGAATGCCAGGCCTCCACCGTGGTTCGGATCCATGTTAAACTGTAGGTCCTCCATTTCATCTCACAATCACCCTACCATTACACATTAGCGTAAGTGCGTATAGCCCGAACGGGTAGTAAGACGCGGTGCTAATAATAATAATAAACACCTTCATCTCTGAACTTTGACCTGAGGATGATGTAAGATTAGATGGAAACTATTTGTCAAATGATGGCTGCTCACGCCACCTCGCAACAAGGGGGAGAGGGAATCACATCTACGGATCATCAAATACTATTTTACTATTAATAATAACTAGCCTATCTTTAGTTTTGCAAATATTTTCAAACATTATTTTCTTTATTCTTCGTTTCAATTAAGTATACTAATTAAGTTATACAAAATCATAAGTTTAAAATCATTTATGTATAAGTGAATAATATAAAAGTATATTTATGATAATCCGCTTTACCATTGTCCATGAGCCTGATAATCTTAAATAGTATTGTGCTCTAATTTTTATATGTTTATCTTGCTGTTACAAAGGCTCCAGTAATAAATATTTTAACCATAATTCTTTTTTAATATAAAATTAATTAGTAATGTTTCATGTATGTACATTTCCAAGCTTATCTATTGTTATTTACAACTATTTTTGATAATTCTAACAATTTATTACGCCTTTTTATATTACATTGTTGTTCCTTAAATTAATTTACATTTATAAATAAATGTTATGATACAAACGTACAAACTTTCTCATTTAGGTATTATAATATAGCTGGGAACAAAATTTTCCGAAATAGTTTTTCAGTAAACAACGGTTAGTAAGTCTCCCTCATAAAAATAAACATAAACATAAAATCTCGTTAAACATATTTTTAGGCCATTTAAAATACTCCAATTTAAAAAAAAATTACTAATAATTTTTATTTTTAAAATTAAAAATTTGTTTTTATTCATTATGAAAAACAATTTTCAGATATCCGTTTTGAAATAAATCCTAAAAGACATTTGCTAGAAATGTCCAATTTTATTAAAATCTTTCATCAGTAAACTACCCTAATATTAATTTATTTTATAAAACTCAAGATAGATTATTATTTATCATTTATAATTGTCCACAAATACCAATTTCAAACAAAATCATTCAAGCTATCTTCGAAAAAATTTGGAATTCAAAAAACTCTCTCATCATTTAATCAACGGTACCCTTAAATTGAGGAATGCGGTCAAAATTAAACAAAAGTCCCTATATATAGACATATAAAATCTAAATATCAGGTTTGAAGATAATCTATCAAACCGTTTTTGATCCATGGCCCGGGAGATATAGACAGAT